>JBBPBK010000072.1:0-406304 GCA_039720395.1 Liquidambar formosana | reverse complement strand
TATTTCGTTTATTAAATCCAAGATCATCAATTTAGAAAGCATGTTACATAAAAAACACATTATACTATAAGAAAGAGATACACTTCCTACCTCGATTCGTGCACAAGACTGATTCTAATCTTGTGTGACAATGCCAAAATGTCAATGCATTCTAATGCTCCCTAGGGTCCTCCCATGACCAACTGAATCTTATTATAATGCACATGCACATATTTAGGAGATTTTCAAACCAAAACAAATAATAATGTATGGTCAAAATAATTAGCTTAGGCTATTCCAAGGTCGAACGAGGGTCCCACATGGTTAATATAATTTTTAAAACACTTTTATAATTTTAAAAAATTTTCTATAATTTTCTAAAATTTATATCATTTTCTGAGAAAATTAGAAAATTGGTCAAAAAATCAAATGTGGTCAAAATGAAGTCAACTTGGTCAACATAGGCCTTAAAAAGTCAAAATAATTTTTAAAACCATTTTCTTTTTTTTTTTTTTTTTTGGAAATTTCCTCTAATTTTTGGAATACATATGGTATTTTCATAATTTTTGAAATATAGAAAAATAAGTTAAAAGTCAAACTTGATCAAACTATGGTCAAAGTGATCAACCAAGGGTCTCACAAGATGGGGCCCACTATTAGCAATCAAACGGTCAAAGGTGGGGCCCATCAGGTCAACCTAAGATCTTTAAAAGGATGGGAACACTATTTGGGTGAACGCACTTACATTGGATCACAATCAACTTCATCCCCAACCTTGCATGGGTTGCACTCGGAAACCGTTTGGTTATGTGAGTTTTTAGCTAATTTCTCTCTAACTTATCTCACTCATTTCTCAACCATTTTCAGAGATTCAAATACGAAATGAAAGCTTGTCAATCCATCTACCAATTTATATAAATATTTCATGCTAGGTTTTGACAAAAAAACATACAGGTTTTAGGGCTCAAAGTCTCGGGTTCCATGATCCAAACATATGATGTTTTTCAAACTTAAAGTTATGGTAACATATACTCAAATATGATGATATTTAGTAGCTCCCTAACCTCAAGACATGGTGTGGGTCATCCATACTAACACAAACTAAGAAAAATACCTGTAAAATACATCCTACGCATCCGATTGTATTGTTTGTGTGTGTGCATACCCATTTATACATTGGGCCTATATCTCGACTATAAAACAATAGTAGCAAAGTACTAATCCTAAAAGAGAAGTATTACATGAATATATACATATATAACTACATATGCATACATTATACAAATGTTATATATCACACATTGTTTACACAATGAGAAGCAACAAATTAGAAACTCACCTTAAGGATCAACTCAAAGAGCTTTTACAGCCTCCTTTTCTCTCCTTCTCGCTCTCTTGGTCTCTCTCTCTATGGTTTTGCTTCTATCTCTATGTGCACATAGTTTAACATGTTTATATAATAAAGAGTTTATATAATAAAGAATGGATACTAAAGCTGAAAAAAAATGCCATAATGGAAGTATGGGGTGTGCAGGTGTAGGTAGTGTTGAGAGCAGGGTAGAATAGGTGTGTTGTCACTTGGGTTGTAGGTCTATAGGTGTGATGTATGAGAGTTATAGTAGGGTGTACACATGGGATCATATGTTCAAACTAATAAAATAAGGTATCAAAATGAGGTTATTACATATTTTGAGTTGATATATCATGTTTGCATGTTAGTGGTTTTAAGTAGCATTTAGGGAGTGAGTTTTGCATGTTTTAGGGTTCGTTATTACATGATAATTATCCTGTTGCATTAGGGTTTTATTAGTTGTTTAATTCCCTTTTTTGCATAACTTTCTAGAGTGATTTTAGGGTATTAGATTCTGTCTAGATTTGTTCTTGTTTGTTTTTTTTAGCATATTTAGTTACTGTTTTGACGTCTTTTGCATGATGATAACCTCTTAGCATGTCTAGGGCTAATTTTTTTTCCTTTATTTGTTATTGTTTTGATGTGGTGATATAATTGTGATATGATTTTGATGTGATGATAGTTGCATGGTTGATTTTGGGTTAATTGGTGATCAATTAACCTAGAATCTTCTCCCTCCTCCTTTAGGCTATTATTCTCATAATAGAATGGGGGGTAATTATAGATAGGTCCAGTTGAGGGAGAATATTTGTAAATTATCCCAAAAATAGGTTAGTATTATATCTACACCCAGATGGAGCAGTCAACCTTAGATTATTTTAGTCAACACCACTTTTATATGCTTTTACAATAATACCTTAGTAGGATTCATAATCATATCTCTTTCTTCTCATCCGCTCTCTTTCTCTCTCCTCTCTCTATTGTCCATGATCTCTCTTCTCTCTTCTTTCTCCTTTCTTCCTTTTCTTTTATTTTTTTCCATTTCTTTTTTTCTTTGCTAACTTTCTCTCCCTTCCTCCCTTTTTCTCATTTGCTAACCCATTATTACAAAATATGAAAGAAAACAGTGTTGCCATGGCCACTAGATCTTTGAAGATCAGAGCCATGGTTACTAGCGACCATTATTTTGATTTTGATTTTTTTTTCCTTTGTGAGTGTTGGGGATAGCTTTCGCCAACCATATACGAAGGTAAGGGGAGAAGGAGAGAATAGTGGGGTTTCAAACCAGTCGTTAATGGTGGATAAGGAGAGAAGGGGGAGAATGGTGGCGGCGGATTTTGTGGATCTGAATGAGTGGATTTAATGGTGATGATGGTACTAGATCTGATGGAACTTGTTGTCGCCGGCATTAAGATCTAGGTTGGGTGGAATTGTTTTATTTATTTTTATTTTTTGTTTTTGTTTTTTGTTTTGTGTTGGGATGGTGATTGTCGACTATGTACAAGGATGAGGAGAGAAAGTAGAGTGGGATGGTGGGTTTTTAAACCAGTTGTGATGATGGGGTTTTAGTCGCTGACATTGGCTATGTATTGCTGTTGCTTCTCCCCTTTTCAATTTTTCTTTTTGAATTTAATCCAATTTAAAAATAAAAATAAAAATAAAAATAAAATAAAAAATAAAAAAAACCAACCATGGCCAACAAACTCCATTAATGAGCATGCCGAAGGCTACGGTAGTTAGGCAGAAAAATAAAAATAAAAATAGAGAATTTTTTCTATCATTGAAGAATGGAAAAAAAATTATTATTATTGTTGTGAAATAAAAGAAGATAAGAATTTAAGACAATAAATTGAATAGAGAAAAACTTCTCATCCGTGTCTTATTCATGTATCAAAAGCGTCCTTTTATAAGCTTACATCCATAAAGAATGAGAAGTAAACCGATGCATTCAATTGTAAATTTAAGGAATGCCGGTTTAAAGAGTGGTGGCATCCACCATTTACTCATTCATTTACAACAATTATTTTTTTTTTAAAAAGAAGAAGAAGAAGAAGAAGAAGAAGAAGACCTATTTGAAAAGTCTAGCCGAAAAAAATTGAGTTGGCCGGAGTGGAAGATTTCATGGGTGGAGTTGGCTGGAGTGGGCGATGGGTACAACTAACATAAAAGGGGCAATCTTGCCATTTTCTAACATTGAATAGTGTTTTGTAGTTGACCCAATTTATTTGGGTTAAGGTCTATTTGGACTGTAATTGGAACTAGGTTTTGGGCCGATTTAAAGATATTGGGGGCCTCTATTGGCACCCCAAGACTTGCTTTTTATCCCCCATTTATTTTATATTTTAAGGTTTTATGAAAAATATAAAAGGTTTTCATAAAAACTGATAGCGTACTCTATTAGAAAACATTATTTTGAACAACTTTTTAGAAGAAAATTTTTCCAAAATCTATTGTTTAAGTAGACTTTTTTTGCCATTTATAGTCTTCGCATCATAAATGACTAAAAAATTCACCTAAACGATAAATTTTAGAAAAACTTTCTTCCAAAAAGTTATTCAAAATGATGTTTTCTAATAGACATCGCAGTTAGTTTTTTTGAAAACCTTACGTATTTTTCATAAAATCTTAAATTGTAAAATAAGTGGGGGATGAAAAGCAAGTCTTTGGGTGCCAATAGAAGCCTTCAAAGATATTCTCATTTTACTGGGCTTATCTATAATTCCCCCTAATAGAATGATCAATTATGATAGTTTGCGAATTTCTTTTTTCTCAAACTTCTTTTTATTTTTTATTTTTTTTTCATAAAGTTTCATTTTTTTTTTTTTAAAGTTTCATTTCTCTTCAAGTTCTCGCTTCTGAAAAAGCTCGCCTTTTCTAAAACTTTCTTTTTTGAACTAAATGGAAATATGAAAACTATAGTAATTCTTTATAAGATGAATAGTTCTCTTTTCAAAATACATGGACTTTAATTCTTATTAGGTAACTGGTAAGGTACATAGGCGTTTACTTGAGTTCATGTTGGATACTGAGTATCCTAAATTTTCCTTTTCTTTTTGATTTGTTTGTTTTATTCTTCTTTATTTCTTATTGTTTGTTTAGTTACTATTATTATTATTTCTGTTTATCTTGTTTTATTATTGTTCTTGGCCTTTTCCTTTATTTTTTTTTTCTTATTCTTCTGTGATTACTTATATGGATGAATACATGATTGATTAGTATGCTATTTTTCATTTGTTAGTATTTATTTGCATGGTGACAATTATTGATAAATGAATTAAATTAGTCCAATTAGATTAGGAGACCAACCCGGGTGATGTGGGTGCCTATGGATATTTCCTAGAACTTGGTACCCGAATTCTCAATTTTTGGTTTATGACCTTACTTTTCCTAAAATTGGAGTCATTATGGTTTTGAAAGTAGAATTGTTTTTATGGTTTCCTTGTTCTTTAAAACTAAGGTGGTGACTCCTAGTTTTTCCTTATTTTCTTTGTGAACTCAAAACAAAGATGACCTAAAATCTTAGTTGGGGACGACGATGGTACATGGTTCTCGGGTGATATCACTGGTAGGAGAAAAATGGAGGTGAGTTTGTATTAAAAGAAAGGGGGATAAAAAAGCCTATGTGTGAAACTGTGAATGGAGGAAAAAGGGGAAGTAGAAGCTTTGAGGGCATGTGTGGAAGCTTAAGGGAAAAATGGTTCCTTCATGGCTTAATGTTTTCAACATATGTAGAAAAAGTGTTTCTCGTTGTGGCAATATCACCACCCATTTATTTTTGTTATAATCGTTCTTATATGGTTCCTTCATTTTTTTTTTATTTTATACGAGAACGAATCCCCTCAGCCTATCCTCCACGATTTCAGAATCGATACCTAATGCCGTTAATTGGAGTAGGATAGAGAGGCAAACCCCAGATGTGTGCATCAACCCTATAACACACACACCAGTAAGTCACGGACTTGCTCAGCGGCATGATTCATACCCACATCCGATCTAAGAATTGATTACCTGTCAATGGAAATATGCCCTACTGACCTTTTCTTGTACTTATTATGCCTGGAGAATTGGTCACAAGGTTTGAATCCAGGAAAACCACATTATTGGTATTCCAACTATGAGGCCATTTGAGTCACACCTCGTGGTTCACTGTAATGTCATTGTTGGTATATATCGTAGAAGCACCCACCATTATTGGTTAAATTAAAATACTCCATCCCTGTTTAGCTAAATTAGCATCATCGTCATAAAGATCTTTTGAACAATTCCGAATCCTCCTCTCGATTTAGGCCGGCAATTTTTATCCAAGCCACAGGCTACTTACAATTATGTAACGTGGATCTTGGATTACCTGCCTCGAATGATATAATAACCGAAAAAAAAAAGGGCCTAAAAGTTGGTGCCAAAAGAAGATGAGGTCGAGCGCAAGTCTGCGAGAGTGGGTCACAACCTCTGCTCCTCTACGTACTTTCCATTACTTCCGGAAAGGTCAACCGTCCCACCCTGTGTCTCATTTGATGACGTCTTGTCCTATCCTCCTTGCTATTATCGTTCCTCTCTCCCTTCCTTATTTAGTTATTGCTATTAAATTCTTGTATGTTCTTTGTGGCAAGGAATTAATTGTCTCTCTCCCCTCCCCCATTTGAGAGTTGGATTCTCATCTCTCTCTCTCTCTAGAAATCTAACTATGTCCGGAGCAGTGACGATCCCTCTGTTGACGGCTTCTTCTTCCACAAACCGAATGGCGACGATCGCTCTATCTGCCAACCTTCTTTCGAACACTTGTGATCGTCCACATGCTCTCCAGTTCCTCTTCTCTAACTGTAGATTCAGCGCGCCAAACATTTTGCATAGAAGACACGGGCAAGGCCTAAGTCGTATTCCTCTGAGTCGAAGATCTCGAGTGTTTTGCGAATCGGAGGTGATTCACTCGTTTTTGTTCAATTTCAAATCTGTTTCATCTATACTGTTTGTTTGTTTGTTTATTCGTAATCAAAGTAGTTTACTCTCAGCTCTGTTTGTTTTCCGAGAAACTGGTTGAAAATAAAATGAAAGGAAAACCGAAACCTGATAGTTTTCAATTGCTTTGAGTTCAACACACAAACATTGACACATAAACACACAAGAAATTAACTCAACCAAGTCATCAAGTTGGGTATTGCATTTTCTTGCCATGCCCAACAGAAACCGTAAAGCTTATAGTTTCTTTTCGTTTTTTCGTATCCTTTGTTTTCCCTGCAACCAAACAGGTAATTCAGGTAAAGTTTAGGAATTTTCCTTTTCAAAATTGTTAAGGTACTGCGAATGAAATTTTTTCTAAAAATGTATATTTTTTTTTCTTTGATCTTGCTGGAGAGTTTTGATAAATTTGTTCAGTCACGAGTTTGTAGGTTTTTTCCGCTTTGTTCTGTTAGGGTCGTGATTCTTAAGTTGTTTGAACTTTGAAGTCTTGGAATGGTTCCCAAATTAATGTAAGATAAATTCCGATGGGGAAATTCTGCTGGGTTAGGGGGAATTCAAGGAATTTTTTTTTTTGAGTTTTTGGTCATGTTAATTTTTTTAAAAGTTATTCAGAAAAACAAAAATTGAAATATGGACAAAAGAATTAGGCTGCGTTTGGCAACGTGGATTTGGATTTGGGGTATGGATTTTAAATCCACAGATTTGAAATCAATAGATTTGAAATCCATGGATTTAAAAATTCACTATTTGGATAAAATATTTTGAAGGTAGGATTTCAAATCATAGATTTCAAAAACCACTATTTTATAATATCATTATTATGCTAAAATTCATCAAAAAAAACCTCTATTAGTCCCTTTGGAAAAATGATAGCTTTGGCTTGTTCCTCACAAAAAAAATAAATAAATAAATAAAAGGTCAATCATTTCATTCCAAGTTATCACAAATAGGCCTGAGGCATCATATCAAACGACTTAAATCTAGAAGTCCCAACATGCACACCTTCTTGAGAGCATCTCTATTTACCTATATAACAATAAAATCCAACCATGTTATAGAGAGTTTACAAGTTAATTAGCTTCTATGAATTTCTCTTGTAACTAGAGTCTTCTTCCATGAACCTACTAATCAATGCCAAAAAAAAAAAAAAAAAAAAAAAAGGGTAAAAGAATACTCAATTCAAGTTTATATTGTTCAAGTTTATATGGAATTTTTTTCCTTCTCATTTGTCCTTCTAAGGTTTCAGCGATTGTTCAATTTATTGCCACACCTAGTCCAGCAATGATGGAACCACAACAAATCAGAGCATTGACGGTACTAAAGCTTGTCTCACAAAAACTTTATCAAACACCTGTAGTGTATCATCACACATGAACAAAAGAACAACTATGGTGGTAAACTGGTAACAATGATACTGATTTGGTCATTAGTACTCGACTAAACATTCATCCAAAAAAAAATGTACTCAACTAAACAGAAATTAGCCAAAGGTAGATGAGAATTTTTAGGGATCACATTGAACCCATTCAAGGCAAAAATTCAACAACACCAGTAAGCATATTTGAATCTCAGAAAACAATTGTTTGCTCACAACTCATTGATGAGAAATCACTCCAAAAGGAAAATTCACAGACAAATAAGAAAGGAAAAAAATAACCCTTTGCAAGTAGAGGAAGATAAGCAATGAGGAAGTCTTCAAATTTAGAGCTATAAACACAAATAAATGAGGAGTGCAATCCAAAATGTGGATTTGGGTGGGTTTGTTGTGTGGAGCGCAATCCAAAAGACGAAAAGTGAATCTTGATTTGTATAGATCTCAAAAAAACCCAATCTCATCTCCTTGATTTGTATGGACTAAAAGTGAATTTTTAGTCGAATTGCTACCAATGCCACGACCACTCCCCTTACCATCACCATCACTGCAATGCCTACCACACACCTCCACCTCCAACTAAAGAACCACCATCACCTCCACCAATTCAAAGGAAAAAGGAAAAAGGAAAGGAAACAAAAAAACACACCATGGAACCAAACAGGTCCTGGTCTTCATAAATGCTTCACTTTCACAACTTACATAAAAATTAACTCCCCAACTTTTGGAATGATGTAACTAAACCCAAAAAGAAAGCCATGTTTTGATACCAATGCAAAACAAGATTAGTCATAGTAGACAAATAAAAAAGCAAACAAAACAACCCGTGCCCAGTCATTTAGACATTATTTTCCATGAACTGACAGCAAGATCCTCATTTATGGTTGAGTTTCTGGCTGTTGCAGCTGAACTAGGATTATAACCAGCTGGGGAGGAGCTGTATGGTCCATAGCCACTCATCATTCCAATGTGGGTCAAGTTTAATGTATTAGTTCTCGGCTTTTATTGTGGGAGATAATTTTTTACCCCAAAAATTGTGTAGAGATGATGGAACCACAACAAAACAGAATTTTGAGTTCTCACAAAACTTTCATCAAACATATGCTGTGTATTTCTTCAAGCTTGAACGAAAGTTTAACAACAGCTAGAAATATATTTGAATCTCATAATAAGAACCTTTGCTCACAATCCATTGATAGTGATCAACTTGAAAAACAAAATTTACAGACTAATAAGAAAGAAAAAATAAACCAAAAAAAAAACCTTTTGCAAGTATAGGAAGATAAGCAATGAGGAAGTCCTCAAATTGAGAAATATAAAGCCAAAAAAGGAGAACTAGTATATGGTTAGCAATATAAACTTACCATACTTGTCGCCGTTGCTGGCGATGTCACCGTCGATGTCACTGCTGCTGTCGCAATCGTTGGCCATCGAGGTAGGTGAGAGATATGGGAGAGAGTAGATACTTTCAAGGAGTAGAGAGAAAACGTGAAGGATAGAATGGCTAACCTGACATAGTCAAGAAGATCGAAGACCGAAAGTGGGCGTCGGGGTTGATGGTGGAGCTGGATTTCTAAATAACACCTATTCAGGTGTTATTTCAAGTCCACTGATTCTGGGCACTCAAATCCACTGTGGATTTGCCTCAAATCCAAATCCCCCCTCCTTTTAGAAAACCAAACAAGAGATTTGGATTTGAGGGCCCATATCCAAATCCATCCCCCTAAATCCACGTTCCCAAATGTACCCTTAAAGTATTTGAAATAGTCAGGCTGCAAAATTTGGAATTTGAACAAGCTGGGATTCTGGCTAAGAAAGTGTGTGTGTGTGTGTGTTTTTTTTTTTTCCTTTTTGGAACCAAATTCAGACTTTCAATATTGTTATGATATTCATGTAAAGTTATGAGATTCCAGGCAGAAATTTATGTAAGCAAGGAACCAAATTCAGACTTTCAATATTGTTTGACTTCTTAAATTATGATGACCTTGATTGTCTTATTGCCATTATTTTTGTTGGGCTTTATTTATTTATTTATTTTTATAAATATATTAAAAATGGTATTGAACATTTTAGCTGGATAAACATTTATTTTGAGTCTAAAGCTTTAGAGATAGACAAAGGAAATACAGATTAGAAGGTGCTGACATCTATTTATGCCTAAAACCTTCTTTTATAGACAGTGGAAGTGCAGATAAGAAGATGCTCACCTTTTCTAGAGAGTGCACTACTGTCAGGTGATGGTGTCTTGGCCTCTGGTGAGTGGAAAGCAGTTCCCGATATTTGGAGGTCATCAGCAGAAAGATATGGTGATCGGGTAGCATTAGTAGATCCATATCATGACCCTCCTACCAACATGACTTATAAACAGGTATATTTTCTTTTCTATAGTTAGTTTTTATATAAAGGACTATCTCTACATCTGAGAAGTGGTAGAAGAAATGCCTGTCCTCCCACTCTTCATATTTCCCAACGTATTGTGTTGTATCTCTTTCCTATACCAGCAATTTAATGCATATAAATTGATATTCAGCTTTTAGCACTTGGAGTCATCATAAAGTAAATTTATCTTCCAAAGGTTTGAACTTAGGAGAAAATGATGGCAATTTTTTCAAAGGTTTTGTTTCGTTTTGATAAGAAGTCACCAAAAATAAATTGCAGTGAACATTCAAAAAAACCATGAAAGAACCAGTTCTTAAACAATCTGGGTCTTGCCACACAAAAATTCTACTAGCTAATGTAAGTTTTAACTTTTTTCTTTTATTTATTTATTTTAGAAAAGGTCCTTAAGCATCGAGGAGAGTCAATGAATCCCAACTAGGTTGGCACCCCCTAGCCCTCGGCATCATCATGTGCTCAAGGCCCTGCATATTATTAAATGAAGAAAAAGGAATGAAGTTGAAAAAGACAAAGAAAACTGGTGTAGGTGACTTATAATTATGTCACTATCTAGTTAATAGAATAAAAGCCAAACTATGCTTTAAACCTATAAAAAAGAAGATTATACATATCTCTGCATAGAAATGAGGAAAACTCCTGTGGTGCAGTCCACCAATGGAAGCCATCATGATAATGTAAGTTTTGACTTCACTAGAGGAAGCTTGACCATATCAATAGTTATTTGTTTCCTTCTAAAGATTCAAAAAATTCAAAAATTTTTGTGAGGCACCATCCACCAAATTGATAAAGAAATCTTTTTATCATTCTGGCTCTGGAAACTTTCCTCCTATTAGAAGAATGATTGAGGCAAAATCCAATGCATCCCAAAATTTACAGAACAGCGAGGCCCCCATTTTACTAGCCACTCTACAATGCAAAAGAAGGTGACCAGCCAATTCAACCGCTTTTTTGCACATAATGCACAAATTTGGAAAACAAAATTCCTACTAATTAATGGTCAGGCGTAATACATTTATCACAGATTGCTGTCTAAGTAAAGAAAGTCATTTTAGTACCAGCTGATTTCATCCAAACTTTAGAACCCAGGAAGCTGACTCTTTCACACCTAGATAAAGGATTGAAGTGACATTACATGGAAAATATTCCATTTGCCCTTCCTTTCCAAACAATCCTATGTTCAACCACTTGATCCATCTTTACTGAATAAAGCTGATAGAAAAACAACATAATATCTTCCAACTCCCAATCATGGAAGTTCCTACCAAAAGAATTATTACAAGACATCATCTCATCCATCCATAAAACAAAATCTTTAATCCAAGCATCCCTATCATAGTGATCTATCACTATTTTCATACTTTTGTCAGTTTCATGGTTTTGACATAAACTTTTGATATGGTGTCAAACATTAGTGCTGTGCTTTGGCGTGGATGAGAGATATGTCACTTGTCAACCCCTTAAAATCTGGATATGTGGATATGGTTATATATGCATGTTTTTTTAATTGCTTTTTGTGCTGCATCTTTTTATGCATGTATCTATGTTTAAGTGTGTTCTTGGAAAGAAAAGAATCTGTGTTTAAGTGTGTCAGTTTTTGCATGTAAAAACCATGGAAAGAATTGATTTTGGCTGCTGTGCGACTAATAACTAGCTCTGTAGTATAAATACTATATCAATTGTCCTTGGAAATTTTCTTTATGAATTGACAGATGGTTGGGGAGATAATGACGTTATATTGGTTGCCTTAAGAACTCATAAATGTCCTACTGCTGAGAACTATGGTGGTTTTGTTGATGTTGATAATTGAACAAGAAATTTTGAATTTTTATTCGAGGCAAGAATTAAGGTTTAAGGTAGGGGAAATGAGTTCTGTCCACTGTCTTTGGATATTCATTTGGGGAAGGAGGTGTTTCCCATTTCTATTCGTTCGTTGTCCTCAAGAAGGCCAATTGAGGGGAGGCTGGTAGCTGTTAATCAATTCCAGTGGCAGAGGCCATTGAGAATCCAAGAACGTCCCAAGAACAGTGGTGATAGAAGGATTTGTAAGGCTGCTTCAGGAGGTGGTACTGTGAATTTGTGCAACCATTCCAAGGCTGAAGATTATATGGTGGCATTGTCGAAAACATGAGGCAGAAAGTTAGGTAAGGAGTATGGAAAGTTTGATGCCCTAGTGGCTGATGTTTTAGTGAGTGATGAGGGGAGTTTCCAATTAATGAAAGTTCTAATTGTGCCTTGGTTACTCAACAGACTGTTTTGGGGCAAGACAGGGTGATTATTGATGGGACCAAGGTCTTTAATATCGATATCGCTGGGTATATCGAGGATCCAAAAATGTGGATATATCGGATATATCGTTGGATATATCGACAATATCGATATCGTTTTAAAGATATGGTGGATATTATGTGTTAAACGCGGAATTTTTTATTGAAACTCTGGGAAACAATGATTTAGACTATAATACACACTTTAGCATCAAAAAATTGCAATTTAAATGTGTATAAAACAAGTATGTGTTGTGTAGGGTATAAATAGTGTGATACGATGAGAAAATAAATAATAGAAATTCATGCAAATATAACATCCAAATGTCATATGAGATTAAAATTTGTAAATATTTATCATTTACACAATAAACACTTACATACTTACATACTTACATTAGTAGTTTAATACCACATGGAGCTCCTTGGTGGTTCAAAATCATCATTTCTATCCCTATTTTGCCTTTCCATATTGGTAATATTACGACAATAGGTTGGCCATTTCATATAATTAGCATAATTGAGCAGATAATTCTGTAAATGGCGGTCATATTCATCAGCAGAACAATGCCGTAGGATTCCCATTGGTGGCAAATCTTGTTGTTCAGTCTCAGGAGCTCCTTCATTTGTTTGTGGTGGGACTGATGGATACATTGAGTATGGATTGGGCATATAATCAATTGGTTGTTGATATGGATATTGTTGTCCATAGATATATGCCCCTGAGGGATCAGTGTTATAGTAGCCCATCCCATATGGGTTGTATGACTGATATGGCACAGGTTGGACTTGTTGATGGGGATAGGTATCTTGGCTCGAGTCTGTTCCATACCCAAAATGACTTTGTTGTGATCCTATACTCATAGACTCGAAGTTCGAGGAAAGGGAATCTACATCTTGTTGGCTGCTTGTATTTTGTCCCCGTTTTTTCCTCGAATAATGTTTGCCTATTGCCCCGATACCTGGTCCTGCTCTCCTAGAGCCATGGTCCTCATCCTGTGTCGCATGTGTGAAATCCGCTTCACAAGTAAAAGGACTCAATAATGGCCTCGGACTAGCTCCAGCTCCATAATTTCCACCCCCTCTTCCATCGTCCCCATCATCATCTCCATCACTATCCCCACCTCCAGTATTAGTGTCAGAAGAGTCAGAAGACTTAGAATGCACCGAGTCTGTTCTCATTGCATCCTCGCTTGATAAAACCTCCTCAGATATAACTCTGTCGACGTCAATCCCGAGGTTTTGAGCATCTTCTGCCACCTTTGGATCAGGTTCACCATCTGGCCCATCCATATGTGAGGGCCTAATCCACTCGTAAAGAGGATTCTCATTCTCCTCTCCTAATTCGACTGATATATCAAGCAAATTTAGAGTCTCTAACTCTGCTGCATTTTCCATCTCAGCTTCCATATCTCTGATCCTCAACCTCATGTTGTAATAACAAAAGACTAGCTTTTCGAGCCTTTCGTACACTAGTCGATTGCGCTGCTTTGTATGTATTAGGGAAAACGTGCTCCAGTTCCTTTCACAAGCTGAAGAGGAGCATGTTTGTGACAATATCTTCATTGCCAATCTCCTCAATGTTGGAGCAGAAACCCCATACATATCCCACCAGTCAGCTGCCCATAATAAAATGAAACTATTAATTTTATATTTACAACTTTAAAATTTATAAGTTAACAAATTTGTTAGTAGTCTATATAGTTCTATACGCACCAGCTGTCATGCTTTCTCTTGATGCAATTGCGAGTCTCTCTCCAAATTTACCCTTCGCTTCTCGAAACATTATAATCTACACGTGCAATCTTTTCATCAGTGATTAAATAGAATAAATATTAAAATATAAACTTTGATAGTTATTGTTGTTGTATTACCTCATTTCCAATCTCTCCACCCTTGTCAGAGTTTGGCTCCAACTTTTGGAAGACCTCAAGCACTGCATTAGTCAAGTCTTGGTTGTGACTAATGTTATTCTTGTATTGATACTTTGGGTTTAGGTAGTATGCTAGCATTCATGTCAAACACAAATATACAATTTAATTAGTTTCACTTTGTGTGGTGTAAGTGTGTAACAAACTAACAAATAAAAAATATCAAATAACATATATAAATTATTTTCTATAATTTTAGATATAGGAATTTAACGTAGAAATTTATAATGTATAAATTATACCTGCCGACAATAAAGGATGATCGATTGATTTGTCCCAGCGCTCTTTTATGGCTTTTAAGACCCATTCCACATTCCGATTAGATGATAGGAGGGTCTCTTTCATTACTTGGAACGCTTGATATACTACACCCAAGGTTGGGAATACCTCACTATCAACAATGCGCAACAATCGGTAAAGAGGCTCATAAATACCACATACTTTTGTAACCCTAGCCCAGAAAGTGTGGTTTAGAATAAGTGATTCAACGTGACGGCCTATTTGCGTTCTATTCAGTGGATGTTCATTCCATTCATCAGAGGTGAACAAGGTTTTCAAGCCCGTCTTTTTCTTTAATAGGCTGTCGAGTGCAATATAATTTGTGGCAAACCGAGTGGCACCCGGTCGCACAATATCTCCTCCACAACATGCTCTCATTTGTGCCAACAACCAACTGTGGTTGTATATAAAGTTTGTGATCATCCTCCTTTCAGTGATCACCTCTTTAACACCTTTTTTATCAGCAATCCTCTCAAATATGAGGTCGATGCAATGAGCAGCGCAGGGTGTCCAGTATAAATTATACTTTTCCATTAACAGTTGCCCCGCTTTCTTATAATTGCTGCCATTATCAGTCACTAGCTGGACAACATTTTTGCTACCAATTGATTGCACGACATTTCTCATCAAAGTATAAATATACTTATGGTCCTTAATTTTATCTGAAGCATCCACCGATTTCAAAAAAACTGTCTTTCCTTTACAATATACCATAAAGTTGATGATGGACAATTTTGTTGGACCTGTCCATCCATCACACATAATGGTGCAGCCATATGTCTTCCACATTGGCTTTATCTGTGCAACGTATTTATTCATCTCTTCCACCTGTGAGATGAAATAGAATTTAAGTAAAATCACATTAAAAAAAATTAAAAGATCATAAATTAAACTTAATAATGAATAAATAATAATATTTTGAATTAAATTAGTAATTACCTCCATATCAAGATATTTAGTTCTAATCTCATACGGGGAAGGAGGATTAACGCCTGTTCCAGAATTCTGAGCTCCAGCAATCATATTTTTGAAGTGATGGGAGGCGGCCTTCTCAGGCGGGACATTCTCATGTATAAAGAATTTTGCAACTAATCTACCTAAACCCTCCTTTATCTTGCCTTTACTAAAAGCATCCTTAATAGTCCTTTGCTTTGATTGTGATGATTTATACAGAGAAGGAAGAGGGGGGGTATGAGTGTCTGGCACCCGAACATTTTGACTACGTTTAAGTGGAGGCATTGGTCCTTTGTTTTTACTTCTACCAGAACCTGAGCCACCAGCACCAGAACTTCCAAAACGAGCATCTGATTGGAATTGTCTCCTTTGCTCTTCCTCCCATTCACTAGCCTTTGAAGCATGGTAGGCTTTCTTATAATTCCTTCTTTCCTGCGCATCCAAATTTGCTGGGTACATCAGGATGTCCTCATCATCATCTTCATCAGTATCATCTGATTGGGATTCCAATATACCACCCCTTAACATTTGTCTAACATTTGAATCTCTTCTTGTCTTTGCTGCCTTTGCTGTGGCTTTCCCCATCAAAAGTTGACGCATCTCATCTTTCACCTCTGGAGGCACATTGTTGCAAGGTGCTATATTATTTTTTGGATCTGACCCCAGTAAATGGTACTTAAGTCGCGTCGCTCCACCACTCTTCCATGTTTTCTGACAATACCTACATTGGATACCACCTACTGTACCCTCTATACGACTCCCATGTTCCCATACAGGATCAACATTCTTCGCTCCTGCCATCTTTTGCTAAAAGAATACAACTGCAAATTTCGTGATAATATACAACTATACAAGTATAATTTGTACACGTGTAGAACATATAAATATATAATAATATTACTAATTTACTATTTACTTCCTTACTGGATATATGAATTTAAATATGCATATGTGATTGTGTATACTTTATTTACTTCTTTGTTTTTTCTAAATTTTTGTAGGGCTTTACGTTAGAGGTTACTATGTTAGTTTGAAATGAATAAATAATTTTGACAATTGACAATTGACCTTAATTTAACTATTATGTGCTTTTATGCATTTATTGTTAAAATGAACAAATTTCTAATATAAATATTACTTTTCATAAACAATTAAACATCACTAAAATTTACAACAATATATTGTGATTTGTGAGAGTTTATTGATTTAACTAGTATGTGCTTTTATATGCATTTATTGTTAAAATCAGAAAATTTATAAATTTCTAATATATTTTTTCTTTCTTTTTTCCCCTTTATAAATATTTTGATTTGTGAGAGTTTATTTATTTAACTAGTGTGTGCTTTTATATGAATTTATTGTTAAAATCAGAAAATTTATAAATTTCTAATATATTTTTTCTTTCTTTTTTCCCTTTTATAAATATTTTGATTTGTGAGAGTTTATTTATTTAACTAGTGTGTGCTTTTATATGCATTTATTGCTAAAATCAGAAAATTTATAAATTTCTAATATATTTTTTCTTTCTTTTTTCCCCTTTATAAATATTTTGATTTGTGAGAGTTTATTTATTTAACTAGTGTGTGCTTTTATATGCATTTATTGTTAAAATCAGAAAATTTATAAATTTCTAATATATTTTTTCTTTCTTTTTTCCCCTTTATAAATATTTTGATTTGTGAGAGTTTATTTATTTAACTAGTGTGTGCTTTTATATGCATTTATTGTTAAAATCAGAAAATTTATAAATTTCTAATATATTTTTTCTTTCTTTTTTCCCCTTTATAAATATTTTGATTTGTGAGAGTTTATTTATTTAACTAGTTGTGTGCTTTTATATGCATTTATTGTTAAAATCAGAAAATTTATAAATTTCTAATATATTTTTTCTTTCTTTTTTCCCCTTTATAAATATTTTGATTTGTGAGAGACTGAGAGTTTATTTATTTAACTAGTATGGTGTCTTTAATATGATAAAAGAGTTAAGACTACAAATTTACAATAGACTTTAATGAATTTTGACTCATAATGACCACTACGGCACTACTAAATAACACAACAACCAAAAAAAAAAACAAAAAAACAAAAAATCTGACATTGTCATAAATTCACTACCTAATACTACCTAAAGCAGCACTAATAATGAGAGAATGAATGACAAATTAGTCAAATGGAGAAATTGGTGGCTACTTCAAGTTTGTTTTAACAAAAGCCATGCTGGGTGCCTGGGTCACATTTTTTTAAAATAAATTTTAAAAGAAAAAATTATTGACTAACCTATCTACCTAAAGCAGCACTAATAATAATGAAAATTTTGTGTGAAGCAAAAAATATGAGAAATAGGCTTATAACCTTTTAAGTTTATAACCTTCAAGTCTTCAAGTCTTCAACTAATGCACTACTCTTGTCTGCTGACTGTTGGTCTGCTACTAATTCCTTTGCTTTCTTTAAGTCTTCTCACCTTCTCAGCTTATAGTGAAGTTTTGATTTCTAAAGTCTAAAACTCTAAACTAACTGGAAGGAAGCTTATACGTTGGAAGGAGGTTGTGTTTGGTTTTTTATACTGGAAGGAAGGGGAATGCTGATGGATGAAAGTTGAAAGGAGTGAAGGACTGAAGGAGTCTTTCACGTGAAACTGTGAAAGGCTGCTCACCCCACTTAATTATTTTCACGTGAAAGTGTGAAAGTAGTGGAATAGCAAATAATTTTGGACAGAACACCTGAAAATGCAGCACAAATGCACAATACACTGAAAAAGAAAACAGAAAACTGCCAAATAAAACACTCATAAAGCAATTCAAACAATCACTTTCACGTGAATGTTTGAAAATAATGGGAAAGCTCTTGTTTTTGGACAAAAGAGCTGAAAAAGTAGCAAAATAATGCAACCAGCATGACAAAATCTGGAAAAAAGCAGCAGCAAATAGCCAAACAAGTTGTTTTTGGACAAAAAAGCTGAAAAAGTAGCAAAATAATGCAACCAGCATGACAAAATCTGGAAAAAAGCAGCAGCAAACAGCCAAACAAGTCTCAAATTGCAGATTCAGTGGACGATACAGGGATTTGTGTCGGCAGGGGCGATATATCGACGATATATCGTCGATATCTCGTCGATTTCTCTCCTAATTATGGCGACATATGAAATTATCGTGATATCGACGATATATCGCGATATATCGACGATATTTTGTTTTTTTTTCCATTTTTTCCAATTTCGCACCTACATATCGTATCGTCACCCAGCGATACCGCAATATATCGCGATATATCGACGATATATCGCGATATTTAAGACTATGGATGGGACTTTGGGAGTTAATGTTGGGAATCGAATTAGAAGGAAAACAAAGTGTGGAATGAATTGAATAACAAAACTTTTCTTAATCGATTCCACAGCCCATGAATCTAATTATGCATTAATACAAACAAAACCCTAACTACAAAGAGAGTTAGAATACTTACAGTATGAAAGACTTCTCCTTTTTGCTCCAAGCTATGATTCCGGACAACAGCAAAGTAGCAATCCAAATGTATTGCCTCCAATGGTATCCATACCTAGCTTGAGCTTCAAGTCCTTCCTTCCTTCTTCCTTGTTCTTGCTAGAGGTGGAGAAGAGAAGAGAGAGAGAAGAGGAGCCTCAAAAGGGTTGGACGGCTAGGGTTGGTGTGCAAGCTTCCTATGCCAAGTCACACAAAAGTGTGACTTATATACAGCCACCAAGGGGGGCTGGCCAAGGGAGAAACCCTATTTAGGGTTTTGTGCAATTTCCCTAGATTGCACAATAACCCCTCTTGTTTATATCATATACAAATTAGGCCTTTAAAGAACTATTCTTTATTCACTAAAACCCTTTCTCTCATGGACTTTAAAGCTCTCTTAGCATGATCAGTGTGTTACCTATTGGGTTCATATTATCAAGTAATAGGAATAGCACAAGGTGTGCACAATGGAACTCTTTCCATTAAGGGTCTAATTGGAACTCTTTCTAATTCCCTAATTGATTATAACTCACTTATATCAATTAGGTCTTCTACTAATCATGAGTAACACCTAGCATATGACTCATCGTCTTGTCCTTAATGAGGTGAATAACATAGAACCCTTCTGTTATAGTTTATATGTTACAGTTAGATCCTTCCATCTACACAATGTCTCCAATTGAACCAATAGGACATGGAAGTTTGTCAAGTCCCTAGTTCAATTACTTTATACTCATTCATGAATATCAACTCAATGATAAACTTATGGAAACTCCTTTCCATATTCATCCTACAATGGCTATGGACTTAATGAGTTATATTATGAATGCTATATGAGACATTCTCTCTCTTTTTCCTGAGAGTAATGGATTCCTTGTTGATCACTCACATGCCTTCATACATATAACAGTAGGGCCAACGAACACCTTTGCAGACCCCTATAAGGATTTGTACTTAGTGTTATCAAACTTTTAAAGCTACATATACAAGACAACTATGGTGTCTCAAGTTTGAGGATTACTTGTACCACTATAACAATGGGAAACTGATTGACAGGCAGGTTAAAACTCCACTTAGTTGATCTCATATCTTTGGTCACATTCAGTGTACCTATTCTATTAATAGGCACCCACATGTTGGTTGTAGTGTCTCCACACAAATAGCTTGAGACTAGCTATCCTCTTAAAGAGTCAACCTAACAAGTGCTAGTCCTTTGGTTCATTACTGTCCATCATAGTGAACCTTCAACTAGAAATATTTTAGGAGTTTAGTACAGAGATATATTTACAGTCTCAAAATCACTAACTCTTTGTAATTCTATATTCTCAACTTTAACTCCATAGACATATTATGTAAATATTAATGATGCATATAAACATAATAGAATAAGCTTTTTTATTAATTCAATAATAAATGTGACATACATAAATGAAATAAAATGATTGTTCCTTATCCCTAAACAATCATCTCTATGATTGGCTCTAGGGCATATTACTAGTAGTTAAGAGTCTTAATGAAGGAAATGCGAGAGCTGGGCAGCATGGGTCTCTTGGGCGGTTGGGCCTGATTTTATATATAAAGGCAGTATGGGTTGTGGTGTTTCTAAGGGCCCAAGCTCGAAGGTAGGGGGGGGGGGGGGTTTGTTTTTGGGTTATTGGGGTTCATGCCCAACAAGCCTTCTTTGCATTTGAGAGGGGCCATTCAGATGGGGCTATAGATGAGTTTTCGGGTTTAGAGAGGGGAGTCTCTTCTCAGGTTGCTGC
Source organism: Liquidambar formosana (assembly GCA_039720395.1). Classification (NCBI taxonomy): domain Eukaryota; kingdom Viridiplantae; phylum Streptophyta; class Magnoliopsida; order Saxifragales; family Altingiaceae; genus Liquidambar; species Liquidambar formosana. The sequence continues at coordinate 385,576 of JBBPBK010000072.1, read as the reverse complement.
TTTTAGGGTTCCTAAAATGAGAACTTTGGATTGCGGTGACCCATGGTCTTTCTCTCTCCGTTGAATTGAGGCTGAGGTGTTGCCGCATTGGTGCCTTTGGATTCTCACAACCAAGCTTTCGTCAATGTTGGCTCTGATATGGTCTTGCGTGATGATGATGGAGATTGTGGCAGACTTTGTGACAAAGATAAGGGGTCTGATTTTTGCAACAAATATGGAGGTGTCAGCATGGACTCGGGTAAAGAGGCGATGTCTATTAGTGTGGGTAATTGTTTTGCTGTGTACTCTGAGTTAATGTTGTCACGTGAAATTTGGTGAAATATTGATGGTTTGGGTAATAATGTTATAGACTTTGCTTCATCCTTTGTTATATGGGGCAGTAATGAGACAGTTAGGGGAGTTGATAAAGGTGTTAAATGGAGTAGGGATTTAAAAGAATATGTATCCTTTTCTCTTGACGAAGAATATTTTGAAAAATTGAAAGGTTTTTTAGCCCAATTGAACTTGTCCTTAGTTAAGATGGGAGGCAGGGGTAAGAAGTGTGGATTTGGAAAGGTTAATGGGGGCAAGGATAATGAGGATGGTAAGATTGGAAGAGGGAGTAAAGGGGGGAGTTGAAAAATTTGCAGTCAGGAGTGAATTATGAAGGGGGGTTCTTGTTGGAATTTTTCGATAGGAAGACTGTCAAGAGTATTTGGGGTGCTAGGTTTAAAGACTGGGTTTACATTCCTTCTTGTGGTAGGTCAAGGGGTATTTTAATTGTGTGGGATGAGAGAGTTATTGTTAGAACAGAGATGGTTATAGGTTCTTTTTCCATCCCAGTTAAATTTAAGGGATCAGATGGTTTCGAATGGTGGCTTATGGCGGTTTATGGCCTGAATAGTCCTAGATTTAGATTTGAATTGTGGGAGGATTTGTCTAATTTATTTGGGTTTTGTAGTCCACATTGGTGTCTAGGAGGTGATTTTAATGTCATTAGGTTGGCTGCGGTGAAGTTGCATGGTTTAAGAGTCACTAGGAGTATGAGAGATTTTGATAGTTTAGTAGAGATTGTGATTGATGTGTTCCTTCATTATCTAATGCTTCCTTTACTTGGTCCAATATGCTTAAAAGATTGGTCAGTTACAAGATTGATAGGTTTCTTGTTCTCTGGGGAGTGGGGGGATCACTTTCGTTATGTTAGGCATGAGGTGGTGGCAAGGGTTGGCTAGGGTTGTGTCTGATCATTTTCCTATAGTGCTTGAGAGTTGCCCCTTCAAATGGGGTCCTTCTCCTTTTAGATTTAAGAGCATGTGGTTGGAGCACCATCTTTTGAAAAATAGTTTTGAGTCTTGGTGGAGGGATTGTGTTGTTTAGGGATGGGAAGGTTTTTAGTTAAAGAGGAAATTGAATTTGGTAAATAAAAAATTAAATTTTGGAATAAGGAAGTTTTTGGTAATATCAGGGTCGTTAAGGATTCAATTTTGAAAAGTATTAGTGGGTTAGATCTTTTGGAGATGAATGGATCTTTGGGTGAACCTTTGAGGAGAGAGAGGAGTGAGATTAGGAATAAATTTTAGGAAGTGCTATTTAAGGAGGAAATCTCATGGCGTCAAAAGGTCAAAGTTAACTGGCTTAATGAAGGGGATAATAAGTTTGAGTTTTTTCACAAGATAGAAAATGGTATAAGGAAGAAGAATTTTGTTAAGAAGTTAGAAATTGGAGAAGGGGTTGTGGTGGAAGAGGAATCTCAAATTATTATTGAAGTTTTTAACTTTTTCTCATCCTTGTATTTGTAAAATGGCGTATTGAGACTTGGTACGCAGGGTTTGAATGGAGCCCAATTATTGAGGAGAGAGCCCGCCTGGTTAGAGAGACCTTTTGATCTTGAGGAAATTAAGGCTGCCGTTTATTACTGTTGTAGGGATAAATCTCCAGGCCTAGATGGTTTTTCTATGGCCCTTTTCTAGGATTGTTGGGAGACAATTAAAGATGATTTGCTAAAGGTATTTCTTGAGTTTTATGAAAATGGGGTTGTTAATGCTTGTACAAATGCAACTTTCATTTGCGTTGTTCCTAAAAAGGAGTTATCTCTTAAGTTGAAAGATTTTAGGCCAATAAGCTTAGTTCCATCTTTGTGTAGGATTTTGGCGAAGGTATTGGCTAGAAGACTGAGAGTTGTTCTTAGTGATACTATTTCATATTCTGAGGGTGCTTTTATGGAGGGATGGCAAGTTTTAGATTTGGCCTTAATTGCAAATGAAGCCATGGAGAAATATAGGTGTTGTGGTAAGGAGGGTTTTCTTTTTAAATTGGATTTTGATAAAGCTTATGACCATGCGGTTGGGATTTTTTGGATTTTGTGCAACAAAACAAAGGGTTTGGATCTAAGTGGAGGTCATAGATTAGGGGTTGCCTTTCTTCTTCTAATTTTTCTATTGTGGTTAATGGTAGGCCGGGTAACACTTTTAAGGCTTCTAGAGGTCTTCCGCAAGGGAACCCTTTGTCTCCTTTTTTGTTCACTATTGTTGCCGATATCTTGAGTAGGTTAGTGGATAGAGCTAAGGAAGTTGGGATGTTTGTAGGGTTTTCTATTGGGAGGGAGTGTGTGTTTGTGTCTCATCTACAATTTACTGATGATACTGTGTTTTTTGTTTTGGGAGATGAGCATAATCTAATTAATCTACAATCTATTCTTCAGACGTTTGAGTTGGTGTTTGGACTGAGAGTGAATATGAATAAGGGCCTGTTTAGTTGTGCAATTTGAAATTAAATAATTCATGAAATTTTACATAGTATTAAAGGCACAATCCATCATCTTGAATTAACAAATTCAAGAAAATGATGGTCATCATCACAAATAAGAGTGGAAATTCAAAATATTGGTATTTCATGCATTCCTTAGAATTGATTCTACAACATCAATTATAGTGAGAACTTCAACATTTTAAAATATTCTAATTTAAGGTGATGGATTTATGCCTTTAACCTTATGTAAAATTTCTTGAATTGTTTAATTTCAAATTGGACAACCAAACAGGCCCTAAGTGTTTTTTAATAGGTATCAATTGTCCACTTGATAATTTGGATAGATTGGCAATTGTTTTAGGTTGTTCTTTGGAGAGTGGGCCTTTGAAATATTTAGGTTTACCTTTGGGAGGCAATCCTAAGGTTGTTTCTTTTTTAATTCTGTAGTGGAAAGGATTGGGAAAAGGTTGGATGGTTGGAAGAAGGCTTTGTTATCAATGGGGGGTCAGCTTATTTTGATTCGAGCTGTGTTATCTAGTATTCCCATTTATTATATGTCAATATTTGAGATTCATGTTAGCGTGACCAATAGGATAGAGAAGATGATGAGGGACTTTCTATGGGAGGGTAGCGGTGAAGGGAGAAGGGATCATTTGGTGAGTTGGGATGTTGTGTCCTGTTTAAGTTAATAGGGGGTATTGCAGTTGGTAATATTATTGTATTATTGCTAGAAACATTGCTTTGATTGAGAAATGGTTGTGGAGATTCCCAAGTGAAAGTGATTCCTTATGGCATGCGGTTATCAAGAGCAAATATGGGATTGGAGATGATGGTTGGGATTTCTCTATTAGTTTTAGGGCTTCAGACCGTTATCCTTGGAAATTTATCTCTCAGGGTTTGTCTTCTTTTTTATTTTTTTATTTTTGTCTCATACAACATTTGTGGAGGATGATTGTGAAAAGATTCAGTTTTGGGAGGATGTGTTGAGGGGGGATATTCCCTTTTCTATTCGTTTTCCCCAGTTGTATAGCTTGTCTTTTGCTCCTGGGGTTTCTATTCGGGGGATGGTTTCTTCTCTCTCATCAAATTAGTCGAGATGTTAAATTCTTTAGAAATCTTAATGATAGGGAGGTGGTGGAACTTTCTTCTTTGTTATTGGCTCTTGAGGGTGTGGTCTTGAGGCATTCAACTTCGGATAGGAGATCTTGGGTCCTTCATTCTTCTGGTACCTTTTCTTGTAAATCATTTTTGGAGGTCTTACTTTATGATCTTAATGTTCCTTCTTTCCCCTACTTCAAGATGATTTGGAAATCTAAAGTGCCTCTCAAGGTTCAAGTTTTTGCTTGGACAGTTGCTCTTGGAGAAATTAAGACGAATGATTTGTTTCAGAAAAGGAGACCCTCTTATTGCTTCTCCCCTCAGTGGTTTCTTATGTGTAAGAGGGAGGCAGAGAGTGCAGATCCTTTGTTTCTTCATTGTTTGGTGGCAAGATTTTTGTGGATTAGGTTTTTTCAGGCTGCTGGTCTTTATTGGGTTTCTCCAGTGGACTGTTCTAGCATGATTCTTATTGATTTTGGTGTCTTTGGCTTGTCCAAGAAAGCCTCTACCTTGTGGAGCTGTGCTATTCTTGCCATTTTTTGGGTCATTTGGTTGGAAAGAAATGCTAGGATCTTTGACACAAATCCAAGGATCTTGAAATTTATGGGATAAGGCATCTTTATTGGCTTCTTTTTGGGCATCATTGTCTAAGGATTTTGTGGGTATTCCTTTGTTTGTCATAGCGGCTGATTGGGGGGCTGTTTGTTGGATGTCACTGAACTTTTTTTTTTTTGTTGTCTTTTTCTGTTTTTTCTTTCTTTTCTTTTCTTCTTCTTCTGTTGGACACGTCATTCTTCTTTGTACTTTTCTCTCTTTCTTTTAATAAAATTTTCTTCATTGTCGAAAAAAAAAAAAAAAAAAAAAATCCTACTGCATGCTATGTTACATGGACTTGGGTGTGAGTATGTGTCCAGGTGTCGTTTTCACTATTTTGAAGTGTCCTGCAGACAGGGACCAAAATGTCGCAATATATCGACGTCGTTTTCACTATTTTGAAGTGTCCTGCAGACAGGGACCAAAATGTCACGATATATCGTCGATATATCACGATATATCGCCATATCGGAGGTGGACGATATGATATATTGTTGTGAAATTGAAGGATTTTCAAAAAACAAAATGTCGAACGATATCTTCGATATATCGCGATATATCGAAGATATCGTTCAAGATATCGACACTGCCATGTTTAAATGCCCTTTTGCTGATTGCTGGTGAAATTTTTACAAATTAGAATAGGTTAGGATTCACATATATATGTACATTTTACTATGCTTAGTATTTCACATAATTTAAAATATTATTTCAAACCAATGGCCTTTGGTCTAATAGCACTCTATATTTAAATGTTACAAAAATCTATTTCAATGTTATATAACATTTAAATGTTGAATTTGCAAAATTTTCTATTATTTATTTACTTAGCGCGGTATATTTTTTTATACCCAACGCAACACATACTTGTATTATATATATTTAAATTGCAATATTTTGATGTTAGATTGTGTATTAGAGTTTAAATCATTGTTTCCCAGAGTTTCAATAAAAATATCCATGTTTAACTTATAATATCCACCATATCTTTAAAACAATATCGATATTGTCGATATATCCAACGATATATCTGATATATCCACATTTTTGAACCCTCGATATATCCATCGATATCGATATTAAAGTCCTTGCTTGCAGATGACCCACACCCATGTCATGTGTTTGACACAGTTACTACTTACTACACACATTTCAAAGTGCCCCTATAACATAGACTGCACATTTAGAAGCAATTAATTTGAAAGCAATTGTAAGTAACCAATCTGGTGTCAAATGTGTCAACGTGGAAGTTTGTCTGGCTTGCTGGAACTTGCTGGCTATTGAAAATTGACACTTACATAAGCATGGCTTTTCATTGATTGGTGAAATGGAATAGTTCAAGTTCTTATTATGATATTGCATCTATTTTTCAAATTATCAATGTATAAAGATACTTATATAAACTTGAAGAAGTCAAAAGAATTTTTTTTACCTGCATTTTGGCAGATTGGAATATGTGTTGAATGAGAAGAGGAGTGGCACATACCTATAGGAAAGTTGTCAATATGTATTGCAACAACAAGGGTATCTGCTGCTTGAATTTGGATATTTTGGGAATGGTCGTGGAATGTGGATAGATGACGTTTACAACTTTCTTAAACCTTATTTGCATCCCTAAAATTAGGGCTTTATGTGTGCACATAGCATAGTAGCAGAATTTTCCAAAGCACATTTGATCTCACAATTTGTAATTTTACTTTTTCTATCGGGTAGTAGATTTGATTTTGAACTGTGACCAAAGAATATGATAAGAACATGCTCATGGATTATTTTGAAAGGCTTCTTTTGCTGGAATCTTATAAGCCATAATTCATTTGATTACTGATGCAGACATAATGAATTAAGATAACATTGCAGGTATAATTTTGCTAGGCCTTTAGAACCAAGAAGAGAAATAAAGCTTCAGCTCCATATGGATTCTCTAAGTTTTATGAGATTTGCTAGCTCTTCTCATGCGACATAAATCTCCTTGCCCCCCTCCCAAGTCACCACCTTAAAAAAAATATTATACGACAATTAATTGGTGGAATGTAAATTTAGTTGAATTAGTATTAGAAATGAGGGCATAGTGCATTTCTAGAAGTGACAATTTTTAATATTTTAGACCCATTATCTATAAAGATGTAGATATTGTGTAGGACGTTGCCCATGGAACTAGAGCAGTATTGTTGAATTGGAAAAATGCACATGGAGTGTTGTATGACATTTGAATACCTACCAAGTAAAAGGGGAAATTTTATAATATTATCAAAAGGGGGCCGGGATTTATAAGACTGTAATGGAGTTGTGCTTTATGGTACCAAATGTTGGGCAATTAAGAAACAATATATGTTTGGAAAATGATTGTAGCCAAAATGAGGATGTTAAGATAGGTAAGTGCTAATATGAGAAAGGTAAAAAAGAAATGATTGCATTCGTAAGAAAGTAGGGTCGTTACCAATTGTGGACAAGATAAGTGGTTTAGTCATATGCAATGAAGACTTAGGAATGCACTAGTACGAAAGGGTGACTTGATTTGAGTCAAAGGAGACAAGTGGAAGGCCCAAAACAATGTAGTTAGAGATAATGAGAAAGGACGAGCATATTGGGTAGGGATTGAATGGCGTGAAAGGATTCATATAGCCAGCCCCATGTAATTGAGACTTTGGTGTTAAGGTATGGTTGAATGTATACACACCCACACCCACACCCACACCCACACCCACAGACACAGAATTTTATTTTTCTTCTTTTTTCTTTTCCTTTTTGTCATATCTTAAGTTCTTAACAATGAATCACTCCACTAGGGTTTTCAAAAACGATGCAGAGGATGCATTTTGAATGATGAATGTGATGCTACATGTTATTATTTAGTTGTTATATAAAACATTTTTTTTTTTTATTAATATTGTGTCCATACCATGACGTATCTTAGATTTTGAGGATTTGTTGTGTCGGCGTGTCTATGTTGTGCCATAATTGTGTCACATGTCAATATCCATGCTTCTTAGGCCGTAGAAGAAAACGCAAAGGAGAAAGATAAAATCAAAGCTAAATTAAAAGAACTCAAATTGGCAGATGAGAACAAGGTTTATTTTCATGGTGAATCTAAGAGAGTGTTTTCTATTATTTATTATTTTTATTATTATTATTACCATATAAATCAGCAATAAAAAGAGAAATTTATTGCAATGAAAAAAGATTACCAAAGAGGATGAGAGGACCTACAAAAGAAAGGAAAGCATAAAAAGGTCAAAACTCTAATAAAAAACTATACACGACAAACAACCTCCCAATTTGAAGCAATTGTAAACAAGGACTTAAATATCGATATCGATGGATATATCGAGGGTCCAAGAACACAGATATGTCAGATATATCGATGGATATGTCGAAAATTTCGATATCGATTCAGAGATATGGTAGATATTGTTAGTTAAACATGTTTACTTCCATTGAAACTCTGGGAACAATGATTAGACTCTAATAAACAGTTTAAAATCAAAATATTGTAATTTAAATGAGTATTAGACAAGTTTGTATTTTGTAGGGTATAAAAATTGTGCCACACTGTGCAAAAGAACGAATATTTTAACAAAGTAAATGAAATTTGTTACTTCATAACACTAATTTAAGCCATTACTTTAATTGAAATATTTATATAAATTAATACTAAAAGAGTAAGAGGTGATAATTTTGACACAATAACAAGAAAATGAATATCTTGATACTGTTGATATATATCCTCGATATAGTAGATATATTCGATATATTGACGATACCATGTGAAAGAAAGATATTATGGATATATCGAGATATATTGAGATTTTATTAATAATATTGAAAATATTGACAATATCGTAAAGATATTTTGCGAAAAAGATATATCAATTAGATATCGTATCGAGGGGTACGAATACACGGATATATCATGGATATATCGAAGATATCGTGGATATTTAAGTCCATGATTGTAAACAATGGGATCCCCAAAAACTCCTTAGAAGTTGACACCTAAAAAGAAGCCAAAAAATAAACTCTATCCCATGAACTCTACACATCCTCTATTTGTCTTCCAAATCCTAGCATTCATTTCCAACTAAAGAACCCAAAAGATAGCAAGAGTAGCGCACCTTCACAAGATTGGCATCTTCTTGAACAAACCAAGACCCTTAACATCACTGAGAAACATACTAGAGAAATTCCCGGATGAAACTCAAGAGACCCCAAAAACCTGAAAAAGCCAAATCCACAATGGTACTAATTTTATCGTTCCAAATAAATGGAATGGTACAGTAGAAAAGGTGGATTCCATGGCATTATTTTTGTTGCTCCCAACCAAGAATATAAATTCGCATCAACTCTAAATTTCAAATCCTTCTCTAAGGATGCAAGTCTGAAGTCCAAACTCCAAAGCCTGTTATACTTCACCATTACGAAACTCAAGTTCTATTTTTTTCCAATGTGGGGGAGAATGATGCAAGCATGTTTAGAAGAAAGGGATGGTTTACTCGGGATATTCATTATGGGAATAGTTTTATGGTAAGGGGTAGTTTAGGAATTTTGGAGACTTCCTATTTTATAGTTTTTATTTTGGTTGGACTTTCTACAAGTTTATATTTCTAATTTGAGTCTAATGAGGAGTATTCTTTTAGGTTATTAAATCAGTCCATGGAGAGTTTTAAAAATTTCTATTTTTAGTAGAATTTGAGTCCTAGTTGGTTTATATATTGGTTAGTCTTAGTTTTATAAGGTTTCTACTTACCTAGCAAGTTTTTTAAAGTCTATAAATAAGGGTTATTGTACTAGAACGAATTTAGACTTTGATTAATGAAATATTGAGTGTTTTGGTTTAGTATTCTCTCTTCTAGTGCTACTTTTTCTTCTTCTCTTCTCTTTAATTCTAAAAGTCTGCATTTGCTGATTAACCCACAACCAGCCCGTTTTCATTATTTTTTCAACCTAAAACCCTACTGCTATATCCCTAACCCTATGTCCCTATTGCTTTGCCATAAGCCTTTACATTAAAATCTTATGCCTAAAATAGTTGCTGCCTAGAATTCCAGCAGCCTATGCGTTGAAATCCCAGCCACTTACAACCTTTAAATCTTGCCTACTCCAACCCTAATTCACCTACAGAGCCTACTACTGTTGTACCACCCTTCAAAGCCTAAAATCACAAGCCTTAGTGCACCATAAAGATCTCATATAGCATTGATCTAGTGCTGTACTGCATCAGAAGATCTTTCCAAGTGACATAAAGCATTTCAGATTCTTATTTTCATCTGGCGTGGATACATCATTTCAAGATGAAGTGCAAATTAGAGTAGTTACTGTATTTAGCCCCACCAATATATATACAGCTGGGCACTGTGGATTTTTCCTTTTGACTCTAGTTGTAAACTTGTCATTTGCATGCTGTGATTTTCAGCTTAAAGGGTGCTTTTGGATGCACTACCATTTCTGCTACTCTTTAGGGGTGCATCTAGATGAAAACCATTATGTTGCTGCTGGAGATTCAAGTAACCAACTTCAAGACATGGGAACACTTGGATTATGCACTCCACAAGAAAAATCATGGTGACTGCTGAAAGATCAAACTAGCCTACACAAGCCAAGGAATGGCACCAAAACATTAATCCTCCAGCAGAAGGTCCTTTGCATACAAGAACAGCCTACATCAACTGTCAGTTAAATTGAAACCATCAAGAGGTTTTAAAGAAAGCTGAATAAATATCAAGGGAGCAATCTGCAGCAGCAACATAGTGGCCAAACCTATGAAAAGGCATTATCCAACTCCTCAAGAGACCTTTAAGCCCCTTGAGACGACTTCTAACCCATCCAAAAGACATGAACTAGCACTAAATGTCAAAAACGTCCCTCTTTTAGAATTGGAGGTGTTAGAACTCTCATTTTCTCTGGTTTATCTCATCGAGCTATAAGCCAGTTTTCTGAAAAAATAAGAGAAAGTAAACAAATAATTTCAAATAGGTAAACACAAATTTTATTTTATTTTAATTTAATTAATTTTTTTTTTCTTTTCTGGGGAAAATCATTAGAATGATCTCATAAAAGATTCAACCTACAGGTGCTCTCATTTTATTGTTTCATCACCTGTCTGTGTAGCTAATGTTATTACTGAATGGAAGCCATCATCAGCACTAGTTGCAATCCCCTTCCGAAACTGCCCTTTTATTCTGTATCTTAACTGTCTATAACTCTATCTATTAATTTGGTTAGATACTTAGGTCCGTCATATACTCATATATATATATATATATATATATATATATATATATATATATATTTATTAATGTTAGGGTTTGTGATAAAGAAGATGAAAGAAGAAGAGAAAGGGAGGAAAAGAGGAAGAAGAATGGAAAATGGCTGTAGGGTTATTCCCCTATCTAGCATAGATATGTTCTTTTGTGAAATAGAGTTATGTGACCAAAATAGCCTCAAAGAGTAAAATAAATTACTTCCTTATCCTAGTTAAGGAGCAATGGCATAAATACCCAAGTTAGGTGGTTCCAGATGTCGTGAAACCCATGTTATTAAAAATCCATGGGTTCTAGATCATGCATGAAAGTTCAGTGGTGTGATTTTACTGGTATCATGAGTTGGGTGCAATGTAACCAAAAAAAAAAAAAAAAAAAAAGAAGAGTTGGGTGCAATGATTAAAATTGTTTGTCACCCTCTAGTACGACTAATTTTGTAGCCACTATGGAAATGCACTCTGTTTGGTTATAGATATGCAGTTGTACCCAGTTATTAAATTCATTGGATCATTGCATTCTTTAGCTCATTGGTATTGTCAGTAAACCTTTCTTGTAAGCTTTTATAGTATTAATGAATTTATGAATGGGATTTATATTGGATTAGTTTTAGACATTGATATATTGTAGATAGATTGCCAAATTTATAACAGCATGACATTACCATCGATATGGTTGATTAATGATTAATGTACTGTTCCTTTTTTATTTTATTTGATTTTAAAATTATCAATTCAGTTTTTCCTTTCCTATGTATTTGTATTTACCCGATAGATCTCCTATTTTACAATTGTTCTATAAATGCACAGAGGGAAATAAGTTGCTACCCTTAATGTTTTTCTTTCTTTTAAAATCCTTTTTTCCCTTCTGAAATTGCAGCTTGAGCAGGAAATCTTGAACTTTTCTGAAGGACTGAGAGTTATAGGAGTAAAGCCAGATGAAAAGCTTGCACTTTTTGCTGATAATTCATGCCGGTGGCTTGTGGCAGATCAAGGTACGCAACATTTTATTTTATTTCTAACTCTGTTCTTTAGAAGCTGCTATTGCATAAGCACATATGTTATTTTTTTCTCTATCTTATTGATGCATGACAACTGGAATATTGCTGTTTATGTTTTATGGTGTATTTCAACTTTAGTCTTAGAACTAGAATCCACGCTACTTTGTGCACCCATAGATGTAGAAGAATGAGCAAATCAGTTGTTGAAAGTTGAGAAACTACAGTGACTTTCCTCGATTTTCATCTATAGCTGTTCTGTCATTCATAGTAATGGTTTCTGTTGGAGGCTTGGAGCTATCACGAAGGTACATTTTTTCCGCCAAAAAAAAAAAAAAATAAATAAAGAAGAAGAAAAAAGGAAAAAAAAAAGAAAAAAAAAACACCTTTTCTTCCATTTGGTAAGTAACTTAATAATCAATCATGGTATAAAGCCAACTAGCAGCTAAACTAGAATAAATATAAGGATTCAATCCTTGGCGATACATAAAGATAATGAAATCTTCATTCCATGGAAATTCTGATCTTTTAACTGTCCAAGCTATAGAACTTGCTAGTGTACTTCTCAGCAAACAAACGTCCTTGCATCTATTGTGTACATTCCAAGTTGCGATAATGATAGTTGGGATTTTGTTAATTAACCATAACCCTCTAAACTTCTTATTTATGTAAAATAATACCAAAAAAAACTTCATATTTATATTAATGCAAATCGAGTACGTAAAAAGACAAGACAGCCCTTACTAAGTTATGTAACCAATCAAGAGATATTATTAAATTGCTCCCGCCATAAAATCAGCCACTTTCAATGTAACACCTCTATCCACATCAACTAATCTAGGCTCTTCTTGAAATCAAACTTCTGGCAAGATTTGTTCCAAAATATGATTCCACTTGCTTCAGCGTCCCTAGCCTTTTTGATGTGGCGCATTTGGGCTGCTGTCCAGCAGTTCCACTTCCACTTTTATTACTATTTTTACATGTATTTTGTTGTTAATATAGCTAGTAGTCTCCATAGTTAATTAGGGAGCTTATGGAGGGTATTTTAGTCTTTTTGGCCTCTATTTGTCTATATAAGGGGTTGTTAAGAGTTTGTTAATCAGTTTTTGAAGAATATTTTAGTTGTTACAACTTGTAACAGAGATATTGCTCTCTCTCGTTCTCGAATAAAGCTCTCTATGGAATCCCTTCAGTTTCTCTCATTTTCTCTTTCTTCTTAGTGATTTTCTCGGTTGGACCTCATCATTTGGTATCAGACCTAGAAGGTTTGAATCCCTGTGGAGGTTTTTTTTTTGCTCTTTTTTCTCTTTTACCTGTGTTGTGTTGATGTGCATGAGTCCTAGCCTTGATCGACTTCACCTAGGGTTTTCCTAGGGCTGGTTGCAGGAGCATGTTGTGACAGTCAAATCTTCCTACAATAGCAGCAAACCTGATCAAAGTCATCTTTGCAGTCGGTAATGGAGTATTTGAGTTCAGAGGAGATTACCCTTTTCTGACTTCATCGAAGTCTGTAATTACAGTCTCACACCTTCTTTTGGGTTTGATTGTGAAAATCGAAGTTGCAAGCTGTTGCAACTTCTTCACCTTGATTGAAATCTTTAGGGCTTAATTTCAACAGATAGCAAGTCGATTCTGTTGCAGCTTCAAAATCGAAGCATAACATGAGCTTTGACCTACTTTTTACTCTTTGATCCTTGCTTTAAGTCCTGATTGAAAGCTGACGGAGCCTTTTCTGGTTTGAATGCAACTTGTCGAGCCTTTTCTGGTTTGAACGCACCTTGTCAAGCCTTGCTGAGTGTGACGTCATCAGTCAGGTTCTGTATTTTGTGTGACAACATCATTTTGGGTTTCATTATTGCTTCGATTTGGTGTTTGTGGAGTTGTGGTCCTTGCAACAGAATTTTTAAGGTGTCTGATGATCGAAAACATCTGTAGCACTACTTGAGAGTTGTAATCCAACTTCTGGAGTGAATCAAAGTTTTCTAGAGTTCATATTCAACCAATCCCAGTGTTGCAAGCATTATACGATCTGCTTCAGACCTGTTTTGGATTGTGCATGTTTCAGAACTGGTTACTCTTCGATTGTGGATTTTACTATTTAGTTAAAGTGCTGTGACTGAAGTATTTCATTACTGAAGTACTGCAGCTGTTGAAACATTCCTTGTTTCTTACATTTAATTCTTTCGGACCTGTTTGGCAATTTGTTTTGAGCTGTTATGGCACATCGTGGTCAAGGTAGAAGAGGAAGGGGTAGAGGAAATGCCATGGACATAGACTTTGGGGCTGAAAATCACCCTCAAATGGATAGAAATGATGACAACCAGCCAATCAACAATATAGAGATGAGATTGATGGGTTAAGAAGGCAAGTAGAAGCTTTGGGAGAGATGGTCCAACGATTCCAACCTCTTAGTGAGGTCGATTATGAGTCCGAGGATACCGATACTTCTTTTGAGAACACCTTTGGGGTTCACCAAACAAGAGTACCATTTATGGTGAAGCAAGACTCCAAGTTGGAGTATAATCTTAACATTGATATTCCGGAGTTTAGAGGAAGCCTAAATCTGGATGAATTTATTGATTGGCTCTATTCTATCAAAAGAAATTTTGACTATTATGAAGTTTCGGATGAAAGGAAATAAAGTTAGTTTCTATTCGCTTCCAAGGAAGTGCATCTTCTTGGTAGGAACAACTACAAATGGTTCGTCAAAGAAGTGGGAAAGGCAAGATTAGAGAGTGGAGCAAGATGAAAAAGAAGTTAAAGCACTGTTATATTCCTTACAACTATATGCAAACTTTGTACAAGAATTTGCATAACCTTTATGGTTCAAAGTCACAGTCACGGACGCTGTCACGTAACAGTCACGGTCATCATAGTTGCGGCTGTCTCGTTATGTCTTGGGTGAGAAGCGACATTACGTATGGAAGGAGGCTAAAAAAAAAAAATCTAAAAAAATCATGGAAAAATCTAAAAAAAATAGATCAGTCACATTGGAAGCATAAAATAAGAAAAACAAATAATCTAAAACATATAAAATGGTTAAAAGCATCAAAACAGGTAGCAGCGGGCCGTGTAAGTAATAAGAAACTCAATATTTAGGTCTTAGATATAGAATATAGTTTATATAAATCAAAATCATCCCAAAGATTCAGGAAAATAAACTAAGAATGTAGAACAAGAAGACTTGAAGACTAGAAAACATTCTACATGCCTTTCACCTATGGCTTATTACCAACTAGGCTGAGGTGGGTAGTATTGATTTTGAGGGGGGAAGTAGAATAAAGAAAACGCAAAGCCTGCAGGTGGACCTTGGGAGGTTAAAATTGAATTGTAACCAAGGACTTAAATATCGATATCGATGGATATATTGAGGGTCCAAAAACACGGATATATTGATGGATATATCGAAAATTTCGATATCGATTAAGAGATATGATGGATATTGTTAGTTAAACACGTATATTTTCATTGAAACTCTGGGAACAATGATTAGACTCTAATAAACAGTTTAGAATCAAAATATTGCAATTTAAATGTGTATTAGACAAGTATATATTATGTAGGGTATAAAAATTGTGGCACACAGAGCAATAGAATGAATATTTTAACAAAATAAACGAAAGTTGTTACTTCATAACACTAATTTAAGCCATTAGTATAATTGAAATATTTATATAAATCAATTACTAAAAGAAGAGGAGGTGATAATTTTGACGCAATAACAAGAAAATGAATGTCTCGATATCGTCGATATATATCTTCGATATAGTGGATATATTTCGATATATTTGATATATCAACGATACCATGTGAAAGAAAGAAAATATTATGAATATATAGAGATTTATCGAGATTTTATCAATAATATTAAACATATCGATAATATCGTAAAGATATTTTGTGAAAAAGATATGTTATATATCGTATTGAGGGGTACGGATACACGGATATATCGTGGATATATCGAAGATATCGTGGATATTTTAGTCCATGATTGTAACTAGTGGGCCCTAGAAACCTAGTTGGGGGACATAGGGGCATGGAATATGTGGTCTTGCACTATTAACTGAGCTTTTGCCACAGTGTTCATAGCCATAACTTGTTGGGCCACTAGAAATGCTGGACAATCCACCATAGTCAGAATATTCATATCTCTTGCTAGTGCTGCCAAATTCATTCCCATGTTGATAATCTTGTTGAGGATCATAAAAACGACCACTACTGACACTAGTAGATCTCTCACGCATACAAGGCATTAGTGGATCAGGAATTGGAAGACCACGTTTGCGACCACTTCTACTTGTGCTAGTAGATCTCAGAACACGGTGTGGTCTCGATGGACTTTGACCCAAATTTATACCACTCATTTGAAGATCTATCTGAATATTAGTGACACTAACATTGTGGCCATGCCTATGGTCTGGGTCTGGGCGATCATCATCACTATGGAAGTCAACCAACTGATTCTAATATGTTCTTGGCATCCATTGGTCTATATTTATGGTCTGTGTCTTGTATGCAAATATATCCTATGTTATGAGCACCACTAGTCCCTCCACCTCCAGCACCACTGCTATCATTATCATTACTTTTACTCCTACTCCTAATGCTACCACCAGAGGAATCACTAACTTCCACCACTGCCTTCTGCTTGCCACTGTGTTGAGATGTTTCTATATTCTTCCTCTGAGATGTTTCTGTATTCTCCTATAAACGGATTGTAATGTCCCGTTCTACACTTGATGAGCACCTTCCATTGCGATTGCGACTACGACCACTATCCCTTGGCTCTAAATTGTGATGGTGTGCTTCTTCAGAGGAGTGCTCATTCAGACCTTGCTATAACCATGGTTCATATGGACTAAGTCTAAGATTGGGGTTTTCCCTCTCCTGAATCCATTCATCCAATAGATCCTCATCATAAAAAATATAGGTAAGGTCAATGGGATTATAGTGATCATCATTTTTATCCATTTGTATAAAATTTCTAACCTGTAGCTATAGATTGTAGTGCACATATACAAGATCTTATAATTTATCCATAGTTAGACGGTTTCGGATTTTGGTGGCGATCAAAGCAAATGTACTCCAATTCCTCTCACATCCTAAAAAGGAACATGTTTAACTCAAAATTTTTATTGCAATCTTCTTCAAATGTAAAGCAAATCCCCCTTAATTAAACCACCACTCAGCTACAAAAAACAAATATTAACCCATTTGAATATATAAATTTATAAATTTTGGAATCAATTGAACAATCATAAACTAATTGTTGATTTGTGTCGAAATTGACATTCTGACAATTAGATACTGCTTTCTTGGTCAATGGATCATTAAATTCGCCCATTCTTTCTCTAAATAGCTTTATCTAAATACAAAAATATCTGGATTATAATTATGCAATATTCATTAAAAATTATACAATAATTAGATTATTTCGAACTTTAAACTAAACTTTCTTTATTAATCACCTTTGATTGTTTGTCCAAATCCGATTCTAGACATTTAATTACTTCTTTCAACCTCGTCTGTACCTCCTCAATGTCACTGAACTCTTTATGGTATTGGCACACTGCGTTTAAGAAGTAGGCTGCAACATTTTTAATTGTAAAAGTTTAGAAGAATGATTATATTTAATGAACTCAAATATTAAATTAAATATGTTTTTATTTTTATTTTTTTGGTACCTACAGCATGTAAAAATGTGCATAGAGTTGATGCTCCCATCTCTCATCAATGATTTTCCAATACTTCTTATAGACCTTCGCTGACAATTTGATTGCTAATTTTGCTCTGTCCATGCAATCATATATGACCCCTGATGTCGGCTTTTGGTCTTGAGCAACTATCCTCAAAACTTTTACCAGTGGCTCCATGACCTTGCAAACTTCCTCCATCCTTCTCCAAAACTAATCAGTACAAGATCAAACACAGTGCTAGCCAACTCCTTCCTAGCCCTAGCTTAGACATACGACAACTCTTGTCACTTAGGAGAAGAGAACATCCTCTTCAACTATTGTTGATATCTAAGTAGGTTCTCAATGGCTATGTATTCAATCGCAAAATGGGTGATCCTTGATCAAAGGAGCTCTTGACCTTCTGTGTATTTCCTCATTACATTGGCAAGCTAGTCACTATTGTAGATGAAGCTTGTGATCTTACGTGCATCCGCGATCATTGCCTTCACCATGTTTACCTCAATAATATCCTTAAGCATCAAGTTAATACAATAGGCAGCACATAGAGACTAGAACAAGTGCTTCCTCTTTTTCATTAGTTTTTTCCCGACAACCTCATTATTCACAATTTGCACAACATTTTCTTTACCCACCTCTTCAACCATTAACCACACTATCCATAAAGTGATAGATGTAATTAGCAGTTTTGGACTCCCCTATTGTGTCCACTGATTTGTAGAACATCTCGTGGTCACAGTATATCATAAAGTTGATGATCGAGTGTTTGTTACGGGAGGACCACCCATCGCACATTATTGTACAATTGTATTCTAGCCATTTCTTCCGTGATTCTGCCAAATAACGATTCAACTCATCTACTTGCTCCCTTAGATAAATTCCTCTAATTTGAAATCCCGTGGGGCCTTAATGCCTGACCCAACCTGGGCAATGGTATCAATTATCACATGGTAGTATGGCCGCTATGAGCTGCATTAAAAGGAATTGCATTGAACATGAAAAATTTAGAGATTGCTTTTCCGACCCTTTTCACTCTTTCTTTCCAAAACATATCCTTTACTTTTTTATATTTGGCTGATTCGGGCTTGTAAAGAAAGGGATCAACCCCTTTCAAATAAGATGTAGCACTCTGTGAAGAATCTCGCAATTCGAAAGAACGATGAGGGGGGTCATAGTCACTTTGCCTTGAGGTCCCAAAACCAAGAGGAGCGCTAGAAGGACCAACACCATCCTGGGAAGGTCTAAATGGATGACCTCCTATATCAGATACTGAATATCGAAAATCCTCCTCTTACTGTGCAGTCCTACGGCTTTCTCTCATAGCCATTCTCAATTCACCATTTGCTCTCTAGACATACCATCATCATAACCCCCCGCTCCGTAACCTGCTCATAATCCTTGAGACCTCGCATAGGCCTTCTCTCATATTTAGCTTCGTTTGTTAAGCTGTTAATCACTTGTTCTTTTTTCCTCTTTGTCTCTTCTTTAGCTTTGATGGCTTTTGAAATATGTTTCCTTATGAGCTCTCTAATTTGTTTTGGACATTGAGTACAAGCATCCACTTCACCAGTTACCCCACCAAGGTGCTGTTTTAATCTTGTGATACCTACACTCATCACTTTGCCACAGGACTTGCACATTGGCTTTTGTTATTTCCCTTAAAGGGAACAACATGCTCCCAACCGACATCTTGTGGTGCCACCCTAAAAATAACCGACGTTACAAACATTACTACCAATTATCCATGCAAATACATTTTTTTTTAAAAATTTTTTTAAAAAACTATAACTTAATAAATTTAAAATAAAAAAAACCAATGATTTAATTAACACAATTACAAATATGATTATTTTCATCCTAATTGCAAATAAATTGACATCCCTGTTCCCATTATTGATGATTTATCACATTCTATATATAGATCCACTTGTTTCAACCAATAGCTACAATTTTAGTTTTATTTTTCCAAAAAAAAAAAAAAAAAAACATAATATTTATTTTTAAAGATGGGAGTAACTATTTTTAACAAATTATAATATAGCTTGTGGGTTCAGTGTTCACGGGTTACAATTTATATTACTAAATTAGTTTAATTTACAAGTGTAAAAGATGAGACTTTCTATTTCAACAATATTTATTAATTTTTTTTTTTTCAAAAAAAAAAAATATTTATTATAAGGAAAAAAATTAGAAAAAATTGTTATTTTCAATCAAAATTAAAAATGCAATATACTCCTTTAAATCTTTAACATAGATCAATTTAATTAAGTTTGGATAAACAATGAAAGATGTTGAATATTTTCTTCCATTTTTCTAATTAGAATCTTTGTAGAGTAGCCTTTTGCAGCAGCACTTTTTTTTGTCTCTAAATGCAACAGCGAGATCTCAGCGTGATATTAGCGTCACGGATGTGACGAGAAATTGGCGAGATCTCCTTGTACCGTTGTAACTTCTCGTCTCGGTAGGCTTCAAGACTACTAGTCCACTACATCTCGGGCGAGACGTCAATGTTTCGTATGTGACTTTGAACCATGATAACCTTAGACAACTTGGGAGTGTTGATGATTACACCGAGGCTTTTTATCAACTACTTGTAAGGGTTGATCTCAATGAGAGTGAAGAACAAATGGTGGCGAGGTATTTGAGTGGTCTTAAGCCTTCCATTTATGATGTTCTTGTGTTGCATCCTTTGTGGACTGTTTTGGAAGCCTACAACCAAGCATGGTTGGTGGAGAAGCAACAAAATTGGACTGTTTCTAGAGCTGGACATCAACTACAAGGCATTTCCAAGGCCGGACAGCCATACCAAAGCCACTCTAGAGGTGAATTTTCAACACAAGTTGAAAAGGGAAATCATGTGGGTGAAGGACAAGAAGCAAAAGTTGCTCCAGCTGCTGCTCCTACTCAAAATTAGCCTACTATGCGTTGTGTAGGGGCTAGAAATCAGTTCCACGGAGGGAATTTCAAGTGTTGTAAGTGTGGGGAACCTGCCACAAGTCTTTGGATTGTAGAAGGGTCATGGGAGAGCGAAACAAAGCACTTTTGATGGAAGTGAATGATGGAGTGCACTTTGATGAAGCACTAATTTATGACCATCCCATAAGTGAAGAGGTTGGTGTAAAGAATTGATGTAGAGAAAAACTACAAAGCGGAACATAATGATAAACAAAAATCATAATACAATTCCTTAAAGCCCATGAATCTGATTGTGGTTCATACAAAACATAAAGCCCTAACTAGAAGAAATGTTTGAGCACTTACAGTTGATTCAAGTCTTCAAACTCCAAGCTTTTCAATTTTTGGACAGCAATGGTTGAGCAGCACAAGTGTCCTACCTCCAACAGTATCCACACCTAGCAAAGGCTTTCAAGATTTTCTTCTCGATCCTTGTTGAAGCTAGAAGAGGAGAAGAGAAGGGAGAGAGAAAGAGAGAGAGAAGCTGCTCTAGGGTTCGGCCAGGGTGTAGAGAGAATGAATCTGTGTTGTGTGCAAGGCACATGCTAGTGTGCCTTATATAGCACACTCATAGGGCCAGCTATGGGGAATCCCACCTTGTGTGGGATTTGCAACTTCTCATAATTGCATTCCAACCCCTATAATTTACATCCAATGCATGTTTGGCCCTCTAGAACTTTTCTTATTCACTCTTGCCCTTTCTCACAAAGCTTTAAAGTCCCTCTTTGCATCTTTGGTGTGTGACCCATTAGATTCACATCATCGAGTAGTAGGAATAGCACAAAGTGTGCATAATGGAACACTTTCCATTAAGGGTCTAATTGAAACACCTTCCAATTCCCTAATTGATTATAACTGACTTATATCAATTGGAGCTTCTGCTAACCATGAGTAACATCTAGTAATGACTCATGGTGTGGTCCTCAATGAAGTGAATATAAATATCGAACAAAGAACCCTTCAGTTACAGTTTAAGGTTACAATTACATCCTTCTATCATACACAATGTCTCTGATTAAACTAATAGGACATGGAAGTCTGTCAAGTCCTAGTTCAATACATTTATGAACCTACCCAAAATATCAACTCATAAGATGCACCATGAAAACCCTTTTCCACGTGATGGGGAGAGTAGACACATGGTTCAATAGGGTGGTCCAATACAGCCTATTAACTTAAAGACCAAGGCTCTAGCATATTTATTTTAGGCATATTTATTTTTAGGAATAATTAAATAATTGCTTTTTAAATTCCTAGACTTTAGGGTTAAGTTTTACCTTATTTGATGTAATTGGGACCTATATATAGGCTCCAATAATTCTTTAGTTGACAGCTTATCATGAATTAAAATTGGGTTTCCCCAACGTTTGGTGTTGACTACAAACACCTCTAGGTGCCGATTCCTAGGGTTCTTGCTTCTTTTCTAGCTTCTTCTCTACTTTTCTCTCTTTCGTTGTTCTTGAGGATTGTCCTGCGTCAGCTTGGTATCAGAGCAAACCTTCAATCCATCAAGTGAAGCCGTGTCACTCGTGAAGCCATGGCAAAGTTGCACCACTGTCTTGCTTCGACTCACACCAGTGGTCAAGATCCGTCAAACCTTTACCACCCTTGATAGCCACTACCATCACCATCATCTTCCACATTTTGTCTTCTATCTCTCCCCTATTGTAATCCAACCATACCCACAAAAAATAAATAAAAATAAAAATAAAAATCAATCGTTAACCCATCTCAAATCCACCCCACTACCATCGCACAACAGTTATGCCATCTCCATCACTATTGAAACCCTAACCCAATCGCATCCCCACAATCGCACAAACCCATAATCACAGTGTCGAAGCCCTTGTCATCACTCAGTCGAACCACCACCACCCAAAAAAAAAAAAAAAAAAAGTTGCACAGTAAACAACACCATAACCCACAATCACCGTCGACCACATTGGTCCGCCATCAACAACACAATTCAATTGCATCACCGTTATGTTTCTCTCAGCTGCGAATAACCGCCATTAAGCCCACCATAAAGGCATCATTGTGCGGCCACAGTAGTTGGATTAGCGCCGACAACTCTCCTTACATCAACTGAACCCTCAACCGTTGGATTATCCCCATCGATCAATCACTGTCGAGCACCGCCGTTGAGCTACCGTTAAGGTCACGCCGTCAAGTTGCCGTCGAACCCCTCGCTGCCCTTCTCCCTCCATTGGTATCGACAGTCTTCGAGATACATCAGGTATTTGGGATTTAAAGATAAGGTAGATTCAGATCGTTTGGTGATAGTCATAAGCTATTCTAACTAGAACCAAATTGTGGACAGGGTTATTCTCATGTTTACTCAAGCTATTCCAATCCAGGTTCGACCTATCCTAACTGTGAATTAATTAAATATTCCATTATGGATTTTGCTATCATCAACGGGGATATTTATTATCCTACTCATGATTGGGTTTGAGTTAGCTGCGGATTAAGTTATCTAGTTTGCATTTTGGGTTATCCTCAACACAGCCAAGACTATTCTAGGCAAATTTTGAGTATCTTGTATTGGAGCCCACTCAATTTGAAATAGTAGTCAAAGCCCTTCAAAATATGTCTACTAAACTTGACCGAAAGATGGATCAGTATTACAGTGATTTGAATGCTGGATTTGATAGGTTAGATAAGGTGCTGCAACAACTTGATTTGAAGCTCAACAAGAAGAAATGCCTAACTCGACACATTTCGCTTTATGTTTTGGGTTGCAATGACTACGAACTTCAGTCAAATTATGAAAATGTAGTGCCTTATACCTGTGTTGAGTATACTATTTCTCCAATAACATGCTTCGATATTCAAGATCAGAAAGCAATAGTTGACGAGCTTGAACCCATGCAACTAGAAGTTAGTTTATCCCATGAACCTGTGGTTGATACGAGCAAGTTAGAAGAGACATCCTCAGATATGGCAATTTCGATATCTCTGGATACTGTGATTGAAGTGGTTTCTCCTCCAAAAGCTACTCCTATAGTGAATTCTATTACTTCCCCAAACTCTTTGCTCAAAACAAAGAAGATCAATTTTATCGGTGTTGATAATTTTGAGTCGTTCCGAGATCCATATCTGCTACAGCCATATCCCAGTCTTGCCATATTTGCATATTTTGATGCTGTTATTTTTCACAAAGTTTTGAAGCGGCTGATTTGGTCTAAATATTTGTTTCATTGGAAATGTCGCGTTCAATATCTCTACTTCAATCTAAACTCGAGGTCGAGTTTTTCTCTCACCCCGAGAGAGTTGATGGGGACAGCAGACACATGGTTCAATAGGGTGGTCCAATACGGCCTATTAACTTGAAGACCAAGGCTTTAGCATTTAGGCATATTTATTTTTAAGAATAATTAAATAATTGCCTTTTAAATTCCTAGACTTTAGGATTAAGTTTTACCTTATTTGATGTAATTTAGACCTATATATAGGCTCCAATAACTCTTTAATTGACAGCTTATCATGAATTAAAATTGGGTTTCCCCAACGTTTGGTGTCAACTTCAAACACCCCTAGGTGCCGATTCCTAGGGTTCTTGCGCCTTTTCTAGCTTCTTCTCTACTTTTCTCTCTTTCATTGTTCTTGAGGATTGTCCTACATCACCATGATCATCATCATACTGTGGCCACAGATTCACATGAGTTATATTTATGAGTGTTCTTATGAGAATATTTTCTCTCTTTTACTAGAAGTGATGGATTCCTTATTGATCACACACATGCCTTCAAACATGTAACAGTAGAGCTAATGAACACCCTTGCAAACCCCCCATAGAGATAAACACTTAGTTCTATCAAACTTCTAAAATTCCATGCAGAAGACAACTATGGTGCCTCAAGTCTAAGGATTACTTGTACCACTGCAACTATGAGAAACTGATTGACGAGCAGGTAAAACTCCATTCAGTTGATCTCATGACTTTGTTCACATTCATTGTACTTGTTTATTTATACAACAAGCACCCACATGTTGGTTATAGTGTCTCTACACAAATAGCTTAGAGATTAGCTATCCTCCCAAAGAGCTAACCTAATATGTGCTAGTCCTATGATTCATTATTGTCCATCATAGTGAACCTTCAACTAGAATGATTTAAGATTTTACTACAGAGATATATATTTATCCCTAAAGCATCATCTCTATGATTGGCTGTAGGGCATACAACTAACAGTTGGTGGTGATTTTGATCATGAAGAGGGCATGACACTTATGATGAGAAAGACTTTCTTTGTTCCCAAGCAAGAGACTGAGGAAGATTGGTTGAGAATAATGTTTTCTATACAACTTGTAGCATTGGAGATCAAGTTTTCAACATGATTATAGATGGGGGAAGTTGTGAAAATGTGGTTTCTCAAGAAGTAGTAGACAAGTTGCATCTTCAAACTCATGAACATGCCCATCCTTACAATCTTTCTCGATTCAAAAAGGGGAGTGAGATCAAAGTACCAAGAGGTGTTTGGTGTCTTTTTCTATTCGGAAGAAGTACTTTGATGAGGTTTGGTGTGATGTGGTGCCTATGGACGTATGCCATGTTCTTCTTGGAAGACCATGGCAATATGATCGTCAAACCATTCATGATGGGAGAGAAATACCTACACTCTTTCGAAAGATGATCATCAATACACATTGCCGCCCATGAAGGAAAGATCACTTCCTAAGCCTTCAACAACTACTCTACTTACTTCCAAGGACCTCTTGGTGGAAAGCATTGATAATGGTGGTTTTGGTGCCTTAATTCCATGTGATTATGAAGCTGATTTGGGGCTTTCTACTGCTGTTTTTGAGTTACCGCCACCATGTTTTGATGAGTTACCTTGTATTTTACCTTCCGGATTGTCTCTTATGCATGATATGCCACCTATCTTTGATGCAGACCCCGAGGAAGCTTCTTTTACCAAAGTTACTCATCCAATTACTCCTTTGAAGGTAGCTGATTTTTATTGGCAGCATCAAGATGAGTCCTTGAGTAGTGATTTTCTTTGGGAATTGGACTATGTATGTGGTGATTTGAGTTCTAAGTTTTAAGTCGTTTAGTCAAATCTTCTTTACCTTTTCCCAATATGATATATGGTGAAGAAGAGTACATGGTTGAGTTATTGATGAATGTTCAAGCTCTTAGGAGGTGCGATTGTGAGAAATGCAATGTCAAACACAAAGTCAAAGCTGAAGTTAAGAAACTTCTTTTCCAGGCTCATCACCTTGCGTGGGTGGTTTTGAATGAGAAAAACAAGCCTATCAGCCATGTCATGGATGATTCAACTTCTTTATTCCATTCCAAAACTTGAGGACAAGTTTTTCTTTAGAGAGGGAGCCCTGATGTGGCGCATTTGGGCTGCTGTCCAGCAGTTCCACTTCCACTTTTATTACTATCTTTTACTTGTATTTTGTTGTTAATATAGCTAGTAGTTTCCATAGTTAATTAAGGAGCTTATGGAGGTTATTTTAGTCTTTTAAGCCTCTATTTTTCTATATAAGGGGCTGTTAGGAGTTTGTTAATCAGTTTTTGAAGAATATTTTAGTTGTTACAACTTGTAACAGAGCTATTGCTCTTTCTCTTTCTCAAATAAAGCTATCTTATAGAATTTTCGTTCATTTTCTCTCTTCTTAGTTATTTTCTCAGTTGAACCTCATCACTTTTTCCCTATGACAATGGTAGCAATAAAATCTATAGTGGTATATATGGAGCCCAATGCATCTATATTGGCCTAGAGTGATGCTTCCATTGAACATCAATTAAACTAAATTTTTCTTCGTATTGTCCAATCGTAACATCGCCTCGAATTTGGACGAAGTCTTGGTGTTTGTAACCATGATTGTTATACAATTTTAAAGAAAGTTTGAAGTTAGTATAAGGTAGGATTTTTTTCTTTGATACCAAATTGATATAGGATCGTTTAGGCTTAGCACTGAAGTAGGGATTTAGGATTAGGGTTTCATGTGGGAATGTTTAACGGTTTTGTTAAGTTTCCAACCTAAAAGCCTAAGCTATTAGGTGGAGGGCCCAAATAGGTATATTAAGTCATATCAACTTTTTATATTTAAACGATGTGGGATGTAGGACTTCCCAACATTCCCCCTCACGTGCAGGCCTAACAAGACAACAATGGGCTTATCACGTGGACAACAACAACGGGCTCATGAACGAAATATGCCCAACAACAACAACAATAACAAGCTCACAAATGAAATGACCCAAGAACGACATGCTCTGATACCATGTTAAGTTTCCAACCTAAAAGCCTAAGCTGTTAGGTGGAGGGCCCAAACAGGTATATTAAGTCGTATCAACTTTTTATATTTAAACAATGTGAGATGTAGGACTTCCCAATAGGTTTGATTGGTGTTTGATAGATTAGGGTTTTGGAGACAGAATTAGGTTTTCATTGGGATTTATTTGAACGGTTACAGAACTAATTGCAATTTGGATTTGTTCTTAAAGGTATTTTGAAATAAAAAGAAGAAAATTATGTACAATAAGAAGAAGAAAGAAGAAAGAAGAAAGAAAGAGAAAAAGAAAATATTCAGGCGCCCTAGCCCCTAAGCAAAGCTTTGAAAGCTGTGAATTCTTCATTCAATACTCATCCTCTCAGATAAGGTTACAACCTTATAGATAGGCTAAAAACCTTAATAATGATAAATTTAAGCCCTTGAAACAAATAAATCCTGACCACACATCTTAAAAATACGAACAAATCCCTAGTTTTTCACTAGTACAATAGCATGAACAGTTACATGACTTTTCCAGCTTATATAATAAAAAAGTCATATCTAAAATTAGTGGAAGACTTAAAATAAAGCTAGTAATAGACTCTTTTTTTTTTTTGGATCAACAGTAGTAAACTCAATTAATACCACAGACACGGTTTTGCAGACCAAAATTCCAACAAAGGTTTTTCTTCTCTAATGAATAAAGTGCTTGTCTAGAGCAAAAACACCTCCCTCCATGTGATACAAATAGAACAGGCTGAACCATTAGGGCCCAAAATTTAGTTTGCCTGATTATTGGAGATGACATAATCATTATTTATGGTTATTAGTCAAGAAATTCCATCCTGAATTGAATTCTTAATATTTCACTGTTTCCATGGGCAATAATCCTTGAGGATCATTTTTTATTTTATTTTTATAGTGTTGTTAATTTGTTGTTGGGAGTTTCTTAGGTGCTTCCTGACACAGTGGTAGACCTTTGTGGGCGGAGTTTTAAAGAGGGTGGGACAAAGAGGATGGTTGTATGGAACTTAGGACCACTTTGTCTTCTGTGCGTGGTGTGGAAAGAGAGGAACAGAAGAATTTTTTAAGACGAGGAGCATTCTTTACAAGAGATGAAAGCTTTTAAAGACTTTGTTTCTCTGGTTTGGGCCTGCAGATGTGGGTTAATATAGTTTCTAATTGTAGTTTTGGGGGATGAATAGAAGTGCACTTTTTGATTTTTTGTATACAGCTAAGGCCTATCCACTTTTCTTTTAATGAAATTTTTTTACTTATAAAAAAAAAAAAGATTTAAATTTGTTTACTTTTGATGAATTCAGTAGTCTCCAGGTAAAAATCTGTATTTGTATGTTTTGATTTCTTATCCATGTTATTGATAGTAAGACTTCTGACATTTAAAACTTATTTGTCCTGAATGATTTATGGCATAGGTATAATGGCCTCTGGAGCAATTAATGTGGTAAGGGGGTCAAGGTCATCTGTTGAAGAACTTTTGCAAATATACAATCACTCTGAAAGGTTTGGGCTAAAGTTCCTTTTCGGATGTAATTTATTCTCCTTGTTTCAAGTAAACTTATTTTCATCTTAATAAATAAATGATCTAGAAGCTTGATTTTATCTCTTAACAAAATTTGCGCATGATATTTAATGTGCATGTACGTAAAAATTTCTTTTTGTCTATTTAGTAGTATCTTGTGGTTAATTATGAGCTTGTATACATATTGATGAGTGACACCATATAGAAAGAATGCCCCTTTACATTGGACTTACTCTGGGCATCTTAGAAGCTTACATTTATGTGATCAGTAATTATTATGGACAATGAATGAACATTTGGATCAGTTCTAATTCTTACTGTTATTGGCAGATATGCCTTGTTCAAATGTTTCTTTTTTGTATTCTCTAGACTTTAGAAACACAAATTTAAATCCTTCTATGTGCTATTTTTGTTGTTATACGCAAGGACTTAAATATCAGTATTGATGGATATACCGATGGTCAAAAAACGTGGATATATTGGATATATCGATGGATATATTGAAAATATCGATATTGATTTATAGATATGATGGATATTATTAGTTAAATATGAATATTTTTATTGAAACTTTGGAAAACAATGATTTAGACTCTAATAAACAGTCTAGCATCAAAATATTGTAATTTAAATGTGTATAATACATGTGTAGTGTAGGGTATAAAAATGTGATACACTAAGAAAATAAATAATATAAATTTATTCAAATTCAACAACTAAATGTCACATGAAATTAAAATTTTTAAATATATATCATTTATACAATAATACTATATACCAATAGTTGTTGAATTATATATGATATATGTGTGCCGGTGTGTGTGTTTGTGTGTGTGAAATTGTGAGGGGTGGAGGCCTTTGTCTAAAAGTTTGAATGATAGAACTATAGAAAAGATCAAAAGCTTAAAACGTTGGAACAGTTGGGACTGGCAGCCTTTTAGCCCTTCATGTGAAGGCTCATAGAATACAAAAGCCCTTAAGCCCTTAAAGTAAAAAAGGATATGCAATTCTTTAAAGTAAAAAAGTATAGAATTCTGCAAAGTATCGATATTTATCGACATATCTTCGATATTTATCGATATATTGTCGGTAACTTGTGAGAAAATGGAAGATATTCTCAATATATCCCGATATAATCGATATTCTCAATATATCGTTGATATATCCATGATATTTTGCTGAAACGAAATCACCAAGGAATTTTGTATCGATGTGCACCAATAAATGGATATATCAGCAATATATCGCTAATATTTCTGATATTTAAGTCCATGGTTATATGTAGTAAATATCACAAACCTCTCCCATGTTTTCTGACACTATCATTGACCTTCACCAAGCTTTTTGCTTTCCAACCTTGTTAATTTTTATTATAATTTTGTCCTCATATATTTGAAGTTTTAAATAAAATTTATATCGAGTCCTTCCCTGTCAAATTTACAGTTATATTCCTGGACATTTAAATTTTAATTTGAATTCATATTCTTATCATCATCAAAATAGTGTTTTGGTTGTATTGAAGAAGCGATTCTTTTCTATTAACGGGGGTGAATGATGTTGACATCATTGTGAGAGGTAATTGTGTAAATATATTATTTTAACAAGGGTAGTTTGGTTTTTTGACAATTTTAGGGTTAGCTTTATATAAATATACTTGTAATTCTACTTTTTGCTGTTAATGAGAATTACCACTTTGCAAAGTTACCTGGTATTAGAACCGACTCCTATCCGTTGCATCTCTCTCATTGTGAAGGATACCTTTCTGTAAGTCTTCATCTAGCACTATTGTAGCACTCAAGGGAATCTATAGTCCACGTTACACTCCATAGAACACTTTCTAGCACTGCTCGAATCTAGTCGCAGCACCCTACCAGACCTGTTACACCCTCTTGGACCACCAAAGGTTCTGTTGCACCACCCCAAAGGAACTTTCTCCTGTTCACACAACTCATAGGAATACCACTACCGATTGCAAGCCCTAATCTTCTCATTGCAGCATTCACAAGCCTCAACAAGTCAGCAACAGACCATCTCCAACCTTAGCCTTGTCTCTTGAGTCTCGCACAGCCCTATAATCATCAGTCACACAGCCCTAGCACCATCCTTGTACTAGTCACACTCTCAAGCCCAATCACAGCCCAACCCTTGATGCACAAGCACCGTTTGTCTCAGCCTAGCCACATTCAACCATCTCGGTTGTACCGTTTGATTCTTTATTAGGGTTTTTTCAGCCAGCCCTGCATGCTAATCTGCAGCCTTAAACAGCCCCAAATTAGGACTCCTGATTTATTTGCACTCTTTGAGGCATCCTTTCACACCTTTTCAAAGACTTTCAAACACATATATTTGAGTCTTCTGCTCTTCTACAGCCATTATACCTTCTTCTATATTTGTTTCTTATCCTCTAATCATCATGGAAGATGACAAATTGCGAATTATTAGCATTCGGTTGATGGGGGACAACTACTTTTATTGGTCCAATGTTATGAAGATTTTTTTTTCTTGGTAGAGGACATTGGGGTTTTGTTACTAGGTTTAAAATTCGATCCTCTAACTCTAACCTTGATGGTTTTGACAAAGTTGTTGCAAAATGGGAAATGGGGGCCTATGTTACACGGGTATTGGTGCAGGTATCGGGTGTGGGTGTGGGTGTGTATCTAGGAATTGGACTTGTCAAATTTTTAAATTTAGAATACGGGGACTAAAAATAGGATACGGGTACGGGGATATGTGTGTGTATATAAATATGTATGTATGTATGTATGTATGTATTTATTAATATTTTAAATAAAGTAAATATGATGAGGGGCATTTTTTTAAAGATTCTGATATGTGGGAGCATATTCATAATAATTAGGCACCGTTTGGTTGCACTTTTTAAAAGATCTTTTTTTAAGTAGTAAAAGTCATTTTTTACTTTCTTGCTTTTTGCTTTTATGTAGAAGCAACAAAAGCAAAAGCGTGTTTGGTAAAATTGATTTCGCCAGTGATCTTTTGGATGTAATGGGAAACTCTACCAAATCATCGTTGCCCAAACGGAAGCCTAGGACAGGCAGAACCTTTCTTGATCATAAATTTTTTGAGTTAAGGTCAAGCTCATCCAAAAGATAAAAATGACTTTTAAAAGCAAATCTTCATTGCTTTTGCTTAAAATAAAATATTTTGCTTTTTGCTTTCTAAAAGTCCTTTTTATTTCCTCTAACCAAACAGTGCTTTTTTGCTTTCAAAAGCAAAAAAGATCTTAAAATAAGTACAACCAAACTGTGCCTTAGATTTAGTGGGGTCAAATATGAAATTCAAATTTTGGTTTTTTAAAAATAAAAGAAAGATAAGGATTAAATTGAAAAGTTAAAAAGATAGAAAGGTTAGGGGGTGGGGAATGGGTTTCATATTCGACAAAACCAAACATCTGCTAATCGCCTTCCTAGTTCCCACTCCACTTTCGGCGGCAGCAACCACGGCAGCCTCTGGCAAGACTTCCAACATACCTCTGGCGAATGTTCTGGCCAGCACAAGGTACATTCTCTCTCTCACTCTCCCTCTCTTTTCTTTTTGTTTTTCTTTTCTTTCCTTCTTCCCCCTTCTTCCAGCCTCCTGCGACGCTGTTGTTGCTGCCTTACTGCTGTTGTTGCTGCTGCTGCTGCTGCTGCTTCTTCTTCTTCTTCTTCTCCTTCTCCTTCTAGTAGCTGTGTCCGATTTGTAGGTGAGGTATCCGGCACGGATCCCATACTCTTACCCGTGTCGTGTTGTGTCGACACGGGTACCTTGGGGTAAAGTCGCATCTGTGTAACACAGATGGGGGCACAAGTTCTCACTTGCCTGCACAACTTTGTGGAACCAAGTATCAATTAGAACTTTTCTAATAATGATACAACCAATAAAGTTGGATTATTTGAAAGGCATATAGTTGGAGTCTTAACTTTGCTAATCAGTATGAGTTGGAAATGTCTATCCGGAGGGCATTGCAAAAGAATAAGTCCATAATGAACTCTATAATGAAATTGCCAGCTATTGGGATCAGTTGGCACTCATGGAGCAAGTTGAATTGTAGCTCTTAGACAATTATATCAGTTTCAAGGAAAGGCAGAGACTAATGCAATTCCTTATGGCACTTCATGGTTAGTTTGAACCACTCTGTGGAGCCATTCTTTATTGTACATTTAAAGTTGCTCATCCTGGTCCTCCTCAGTCAGTGTTTACAGCCTCTACTTAGCCTCCACTATTATCCACTCCTATACATCTTACTCAGCTTACTGGGAAGCCAAAGCCCTATGTTAGTATTGATGAGTATAGTTGTTGTCATCAGAAATTACATTGGAAGAATACATGTCCTAAACCTGCAGCAAATGCTCTTTTTGCAGTCTACTCCATAGGCACCTTCTCAAAATTTTGTTGCTCTCCAGCTGCATTTGCAGCTCCCGCTTCTCTCAATATGTCACCTATTATAGTGCAATCTATGATTGAGCAGTTGCAGACTTTGCTTGTGTGTTCATCTATGAACCAGTCTCCAACTTCTGCTATGTCAATGATTCATTCAGGTTTGCATGGTTCTTCTCTGTCAGGTATATCTCCCACCTTTTGGATATTCAATTCGATTTCTTCACATCGTATGACACCCAACTTGTCTTTCCAAAGTAACTGTGTTTCCCCCTTTTCCCTATTGCTATTATTACCCCTAATGGTTCGCCTATGCATGTTGTATCTATTGGCTTTATTCTCCCATCTCCATCTTCATCTTTATCTATTCCCCATGTATTTTATGTTCCTTAGTTGTTTCTCAGTTTACTGTCTATTAGTCAACTTTTGGATTAAGGATTTGATGATTTGTTTTCTTCCTCTGACTCTGTGGTTCAGGATTGGAAGTCTAAGAAGAAGATTGGGATTGGATGTATAGCTGGTGATATGTATGTTAGCTCGTAGATTCATGTGTTAGCTTGTAGATTCTTGTGGAGAGTATCTAGTTAGCATTGTCTTCCTTTTTGCTTAGATCAGTAGTGTTTGCCTTTTTTCCTTTAGTGTTCTAGGTTAGGTTATTTTTTGAGTGATAGGTTGAGAGGTCTTATTTCGTCTGGTCATATGGGTAAAGTTTCTTTAAGTGAAATTTCGGATTATAATGGTTATAAACTTGCAAAGATGTCTGTTTTACCATTTAATCAAAATACTTCTGTTTCTACCTTTTTATTTTGTATACTGATGTGTGGGGATACCTACTCCTGTTGCCACTAAAGGTGGTTTTGTGTATTATGTTTCTTTCATTGATGATTAAAGTAGGTTCTATTGGGTGTATCTTATGTCTCACAAGTCTGGTTTCCTTCGCATCTTTTGTGATTTTTACTCTATGATTCAAACCCAATTTTATACCACCATAAAGATTTTGCGTTCTAATTTAGGTGATGAGACTTTTTAAAAAGAATTTACTTAGTTCTTGAATGCCTTTGTTATTATACATCAGTCTTTTTGCTTTACTACTGTAGAATTGAATGGTGTTGTTGAAAGAAAACATAGGCACATCATTGAAACTGCTCATGCTCTTATCCTTCTGTCTTTTGGGGTGAAGCTATTGTTACTTCTTTTATCTTCTAGATCGCATGCCCACTCCTCTACTTTCTGGGTTTTTGCCTTATGAAAAGATGTCAAACACCTAATTATTCCTTTTCGCAAGTCTTTTGTTCTACTTGTTTTGTTCTTCTTCCTAAAATGGAGCCTAATAAGCTTAGTACTTGTTCTGTTTTGTTTGTATTTTTAGGGTATGGTATTCATTAGAAAGGGTACGCATGTTATGATCCAGTGTCCAAAAAGTTATATGTGTCTCGTCATGTTGTCTTCCTCTAATGGATTTCTTACTTTACTATTCCTTATAGGGTGCAGTTGCACTTGTCTCCAAAGAGGACTTGGTTTACATTATTCCTATCCCTATTGATGAGTATTTTGAGGAATTTATTTATGATCTTGATATCTCTTCTCTTCCTTCTTTAGATTGAGTTTCTTTTAAGTCTCGGCCTCTAATTTCCCTTCTCCTGCCTTAGTTTATTCTCATTGGAAGACACAGCCTCCTCAACATTTATGCACCACCTCAAACGTTCCCGACTCTGAATCGTTAGACATCATCCCTTCTGAATGTTGGTATCCTGTGCATGCACGCACTCTTCCAATAGGACTTGGTTACTTCAATACCTATTTTTATTTCTCTTATTGTACTTTTCAGTTTTTCATTCATTCTTATTTTATACCACTCTTATAAAGAAGTCTGTACTGATGTCAATTAGATTCATGCAATGCAAGATAAACTGACTATTCTTTATAAGACTGGTACATGGGAGTTGGTTTCATTGCTTGCAAGAAAGAATTTTATTGGCTATAAATGGGTTTACAAAATGCAAAGCAATTTTGATGGTTCTCTTGAGCTCTATGTAGCTCGGCTTGTTGTAGAAGGGTCTTCATAGGAGTATGAGGTTGATTATGAGAAGTCTGTACTGATGTCAATTAGTGTTCATACCCTAATGTTTGTTGTTTCAATACACCATTGGCCACCCTTTTAGCTTAATGTCAAGAATGACTTCTTGAATGTACATTGTTAGGAAGTCCCACATCCCAGATCGATTAAATATTGAGTTTAACATGTCTTCATGTACCTGTTTGGGCCCTCCACTTATAAGCTTAGGCTTGTAAGTTGGAAACTTAACATGGTATCAGAGTGTTGTTCTTGGGCCGTTTTCGTTCATGAGCTTGTCTTTATTGTCCACGTGTTAGGCCATTTGAATCTTGTTAAGCCTGCATGTGAGGGGGAGTGTTGGGAAGTCCCACATCCTACATCGATTAAATATCGAGTTAAACATGTCTTCATATACCTGTTTGGGTCCTCCATTTATAAGCTTAGGCTTGTAAGTTGGAACTTAACATACATCTTACTGAAGAAGTGTACATGTGTCCCCCTCCAGGTTTTATTTGTTTGTTGTCAATGTTGTGCTCTTTATGGTTTGAAGCAGTCTCCTCGATATGAGTGCTTCTAGTTGGTAGTCACCTAGATTGTCTTTGAGTCTAGTGCACATGTTCTTCTCTCTTTCTTTGTTGTACTTCTCAAGGTTTGGTCGCTCTTTTGTTGTTGTATATGGATGGCATGATTATTATTGGTTCTGATTTTATAGCTATTGGTGAGGTGAAGCGACATATTTTCTTAGAGTTTGAGATGAAGGATTTGGTCCTTTACAGTATTTCTCTAGTATTAAGGTTGCTTCTTCTCCTAAGAGTTATCTTCTATCACAATCTAAGTTTGCCAATGAACTTATACATCGTGCTCGGCCTATAGATGATAAAATTGTGGATACACCTATTGAATTGCATGTAAAATTCTCTACTTCTGATGGTGTTCCTTTGGATGATCCTACTTTGTATCGGGAACTTTTTGGTTGTTTGGTTTACTTGACTGTCACCCTTCCTGATATTGCTTATGTTGTTCATGTTGTTAGTCAGTTTGTTTTTGCACCTTGTATTACTTAATGAATTGCTTTGTTGCGCATCTTGTGCTATGTATGAGGAACGATTTTCTAGAGTTTATTATTGTCTTCTACTTTCTCTTTGACTTTGAAAACTTATGCTAATGCTGACTAGACTAGTGATATTAACGATGGCAAGTCTACTAATGGGTTTTGTGTTTTCCTTGGTGATTCTCTCCTTTTTTGGAAAAGCAAGAAGCAATCAGCTGTTGCTCGCTCTACAGTTGAGTCTGAATATTGTGTGATGGCCCAAGCCACTATTGAGATTGTTTGGCTTTGTTAGCTTCTATCTGATTTGGGTATTACTATCTCCGTTTTCCTCTTCACTGTAATAATAAGAGTGCCATTCAGGTTGCGCATAAATTTGTGTTTCATGAGTGTACGAAGCACGTTGAGATTGATTGCCACTTCATTCGTCAGCACCTTTAGCTTAGCGTTATTAATCTACCCTTCGTCTCCTTCACCTTGCAAATTGTTGATTTCTTCACAAGTACCAATTTGTCAGCCTGTTTTTGTTTTCTACTTGGAAAACTCTAGAAGTCTTGATGCTCTCTTGCTCATATCATGAGTATGAGAAAAGGGAAAAGCGCCAAGTGAGGGTATTTTAGTCTTTGATATTTTTGGGGTTAGTGTTGTATAAATATACTTGTAATTCTATATTTTGTTGTTAATGAGAATTGGCACTTTGCAAAGTTACAATCATAACCTCGGGGAGGTCAATGATAGTTCACAAACATTAAGTGAGCTCGAGAATCTTGTCTGAAATTTGAAGGGAGATTTCTTATTTATTTTCTATGTAGATGTGCATACATACTATGTGCTGGCATATTGCAAGATTGCTATATCAATGTTCACAAACATCAATGTTGGGTGCTCTTCAGGCAAAATGGGGACTTTGGGTGTGGGAGGCATCTTTAAAAACTTTGTGGGTATGGGGGTGTACAATTTTTCTGTACCTTTTGGTTTGGGTTTGCCATTAAAGCTGAGATTGGGGCTCTCTTAGTATTTCTTAGATATTCTGAGGCAGAGTGTCTTAAGGATCTCTTGTTGGTTCTTCTATCATAGTTTGGGCTAAGGATAGGAATGAGGGTGGTTGGGAGTTTTGACATTTCATTAAAGAGATTGGATATTGTTAAAAGAGATTGACATGACCTCTTGGGTCCATAGATCGGCTAATGGAGAGGTCAACTTCTTTGCTAAAAGAGGAGCCTCTGTCTCAAACCTTCGTGGGTCATTTTTACCTTACTCGATAGCTTTTTGGGTTTTTGCTTGTTGGTTTTGGTGGGTAGGCTTTTTGCTTGGTGGTTGTTTACTCATTAAAGGACTACTGGTTCTTCTCATTTGTATCATCCATTTTTGTTTATAATTCAGTTGTTTATCAAAAGGAAAACGATTGATATTTTTAGATGTCTATCTCTTTGGATGACTTCGTTAATTTTAATGCATTTTGCATCTCTACCTCAATGTTCTATAATGCCTATGCTTTCTGTTTTCCTATCTATAGTCAGACCACTATTGATTTTCTTGTCATGATCACTACAGTGTTGCACTTGCTGTGGACACTCCAGAATTGTTCAATCAGATCGCAAAAACTTTCTGTTCCAGAGCGGATATAAGATTTGTCATTCTACTTTGGGGAGAGAAATCATGCATGGCTAGTGAAGTGTTGGAGGGAATCCCTGTTTTCAATTATGAGGAGATCATAGATTTGGGGCAAGAGAACCGTAGGGCCTTGCTTGATTTCCCTGATACTAGTAAGTAAATCAGCAGTGTCTCAATAAACTCAGAATTAAAAATTTATTACACAACACTTTTTACCATGTCATTCATTAAATTTTTTCGTTAAAAGGTAGGACACTTCGTTCTTTGCAGAGTTGCTCCTCACTTGGTTATCTAAAACAGGAATTAAAGAAATGATTCTTAATGGACTAAGCTTGAAGCTTTTTTTTGTCAGAATTTTGCAATTATCTTTCTGAGTATGTATTCCAGTAGATTGCTACCACATTTTCACAATTGGAAGGCCTCTGATGAAAGATTAATAACTGAAACCGTTTTGGGGTAGTGATTGGTATCATGAGTTAAATCTTAACCAGTTCAAAGTTAAACTGGTAAATTAAATGTTTTTTTGTTTTTTGGTTGGTCCATATTAGATACAGTTATCCATAAACATGGTTCCATACTTCCATGTGTTGGTATTGGTTGTGAATCCGCTTAGGCCCGAAAATGATATGAAGGGAGTGTTGGTTGTCACATAATGTGAACTGGGAGGTTAGGCCATGTTTCATTTCCTTTTTGGGATAGAAAACTCCTAAGAATGTACAGACACCCATGTCTTGCCCCTAAATTTCCACAACATCTATATATATTTTTATTTATATTTACGCTTAGCGTGTTTTGCCCCCAATTTCTGCATAATTTTATTTTTGTTGAATTTTTTGCTTCATTTCTTTTAAGGTTAGAAGATGAATTTAGGAAAAGAAATATGTCTATGTTGCTGGACAAGGCTTTAAACAACCATGATTTGAGTACAAGCAAATTACCCATATTGAAGTAATAGCGTATAGTGAGATGAATGAGCTTTTATTTCTAGCCTATTTCTAGGGAATTTGGATCTTATGTTAAAAAAAATAAAATAAAATAAAATAAAAGCAATTTTCATTCATTTTGAAGAAGTGAAGAATTGTTATGAGCAAAGTACTTATGCTCTTTTGCTGGTAGCATTACAGTACTGGGGCTTCCCAATACTAATTTCGGGATCTAATTTTTGTGCAGATTACCTTAACAAATTTGGTTCCACATAGTTACATGGTTGTGTCTGTTGGCATGGTTTTTGATTAAGCTGATTAAATAAGTGGATCTGATTAAATAAATGGATCGTAGGTTGGTTGTTGCCATTTCATCCACCAGCCCAGGCCAGGACAATCAAACCTGTTCGATCTTTTAGGTCCCAAGTCCCAACTTCCATCTTGATAGTTATGCCACGATGCCCTTAAAGCCTATGTGCAATGGATACTCTTTTTTCCTTGCTTGTTAGTACTTTACTTATAGAATAAAATGAGCTAATATCATAATTTCATTACCGCATCAATTTGTGATATTCTAAATCCTCGTTACAAATGGAATTGAAATGATCCGTGGATTGATAAGAAGATCCTTTCAGTTGGCTAGAATTCACTGCTTGAACCAAGCTTGATCTTTTGGAATCATATTGAATACTCAATGATACATTCTGTGATTTCTCAATTAAAAATACATATCAGAGTTTGAAGAAGGGGAAAGAGAATCGAAGTCAATTTTCTCTATGAGAAGAAGATATCAGTGAACTTCCATGATGAGTGTGTTTGGCCAAGAACACGTTTTATCACAAGAGGAGAAGGCTTTTTGCTGTCCAATTTCATTGCATCTGTGAAGTCATTGAAGAGCCTCTTTTACTCTCAAGTTTTTTCACTCTGTTGTTTAGGGCCCTGTCCCCAAAACTCTCTCTCTCATTCCTGGAAGGCTTCCCTGTACAACCAGCAGGAGGTGAAGGTTACTGGCTTGCCTGTAAGTAGGAAGGTGTAGAGAAACTACCTTGAGTTAATATTCAAGTAGCAAGCGCTACGGCATGGCACTGAAGTAACCAATGTGAAATTACACCCATTATACTCTTTATGTCGCTGTTGTCTAATTGATTCAAATTGACTATAAACGCAACTAATAATGAGAAATTACCATTATAAAGGTAGAATTCTCACTTATAATTTGAAAATCAAAGGACCAATCTTCTAGAACATATTAGGATTCGTGATCTTAAATATCGAGGATATCGGCGATATATCACCATATCGGTGCATCTCGATTCGATTTCTCACGTTGGTTTCGTTCTAGCAAAATATCGCCATAATATCGTCAATGTTCTCGATATATTGAGAATATCGTTAAATATCGAGAATATCGAGAATATATCACCTTTATGTATCGATATATCTCCTGATATATATTGCATATATCGCGATATATTGAGTCCCATTGGAAGATCCAGCAGCTTTTTCTATTTGCTTTCTCCTTGGGTTGTACAAGCCTGCAAGCATGAATGGATTTTCAGCCTCACATGTCACTCTTACTGTTTACCAGCCAACATTTTTAACTTTTACAGCTTTATCATTAATAGTATATACTTCATATTAAACTATTGTATCTTACGGGCATGGTTGGC
This sequence comes from Liquidambar formosana, assembly GCA_039720395.1. Classification (NCBI taxonomy): domain Eukaryota; kingdom Viridiplantae; phylum Streptophyta; class Magnoliopsida; order Saxifragales; family Altingiaceae; genus Liquidambar; species Liquidambar formosana. Next base: position 345,796 of record JBBPBK010000072.1, on the reverse strand, counting down.
TTCACCTTGACATGAGGCTATAGGTGGGCAGGTGAGTTATTTCAAACTTTTTGTCATATATTCCCCTAGGCTATAGATGTAATGTTGCATAGCCCTTATATTGCATATATTTAAATATATATTTGAAGTATCATATATATATATATATATATAACTTATGTACTTAAATTAGGTTCTATATTTATATATATTCATTATTGGATTTTAATATCCTGTGACTTTTAATTGTTGTATTTGCACAAATTTTTATGATTTATTTACTCAGCATAGCACATTTTTTATACCCTGCACAACACATACTTTTCTTAAACACATTTAAATTGCAATCTTTTTATTCTAGATTATATATATATATAGATATATGAAATAAAGTTTGTATTAATAACAAAAGGCTAAGCCCAAGTACATGAGACATATACAAGCACTAAAGCACAAAAAAGACCCCTTTATACCTTTACGGAATCTAAAAAAAGTACAAAAGAAGGTTTGTAAGAGTTAGAAAAGCTAACAAACCACAAAAAGAGGTACTTAGTAAAAATGGACTTGAGTTCAATAACCAACTTTTCAACCCCTTCAAAAGTCCTAAGGTTTCTTTCTCTCCAAATGCACCAAAAAATCGCATGGGGGGCCATTCTCCAAACCATTTGAGCCTCTTTATTACCTCCTCTAAACCACCATCCCAAAAGAAGGTCATGAGTAGACGAAGGAAGAACCCAATGGAACCTAAATAAATTAAAAGTGAGCATCCAAAGACTTCTAGCCACAATGCAATGGATGAAAAGATGATCCATTGTTTCTAATAATATCGATATTTTTGTCATATCCGTCATATCTCTAAATCGATATCGATATTTTCGATATATTCATCGATATCTGTGTTTCTAGACCATCGATATATCGATTGATACCAATATTTAAGTCCTTGTTGGGATTACACTAATTGCAAACAAACTGAAAAGAAGATCAAAGAAATTAAATAAATTCTAATAAGTCATTAAAATTTGTGACAATCATGTAATGTAACATTAACATTTAGCAAGCTTTTTAATTTCTTTACAATTAAGCAATTCCTATTCTAATCTTCAATTGAATCCAAGTGTTTTAAAAGTTTGTCAAACTACTTGAACAAATCTTCCAAATGAAATGTTGAACCATGCTTAATAGCTAAGAGAATTATAATATAATGTGAAACTTTTTAGATAAAATTATGAAGGGTTATTTGTGTGTGGTGACTGGTGAGAGGGACTTCTAGATTCATTAGAGGTGAAAACAATCAGAACTTGGTGTCTGTCCTTTTTCTAGTAAATGTGCTGTCAAACATATAACTGAACCGACTTACCTTTGTAAATACAGATATTACATAAACGAGACTGAAAGGTTGAGTCTGTATACATTGCATTTAAGAGAGTTTTCTTGGTTTTTTCCGTAGCTTAAGGAGCTTCCACTTCAATTAGAATAGAATTTAATGCACTCACTGAATGCATACGAAGGCAAAATCCACATATTAGATTGCTGCATTTTCTTGAGAGGAAATCTGTTTCATATTTATCTCGAATTTCTTCTGTAAATTTATATCTCATTCTTCTAAAATGTTTCACATTTTCTTCTTAGTAAATATGTTACCTTTCAGCACATGATACACTTTGTCTGGACTAACTAATTTAATCTCAGGGCAACGCTATATTTATGAACCCATCACCTCTGATGCTATTGCCACACTTGTATATACAAGTGGAACCACTGGTAATCCGAAAGGCGTTATGCTTACACATGCGAATCTGTTGCACCAGGTTTGAGTTCTTTCTTTTGCTCGATTCTTTTCTGTTAGTAGGTATTTAGGAACTAATATTTCCACCAAGTAATTGGGATATAAGGCTTTGTTGTTTGTCGGTTTTTTTTTTTCTTTTCCTTACACTACATCAGTTTTTTCATGTTATACATAAATCACTTAGTTAGATGCGAGGTATGAAAGATTAGGGTTAGGGTTATGTGAGGACCAAAAAAGGAAGCCTGTAACAGCAGTTGACTGAAGAATCACCACAACTAACCACCTAGCCTGAGAAGAATCACCAATCAAACAAGAATTTAATGTAAAACTCAGCAACATTAACAAATACCACAAACAGCCACCAGATCTAGCATTCAACAGGGTGCCAACTCCTTTTACTCCACTAAATCAAACAAGCTACAAGAATGAAGGCCCAAAATAACCTCCAATCACCGTTTGGGTTGTGGGGTCTTATATGGGCTCGGGGTTTTCCGGAGGGTTTCCTCGTCATCAAAAAGATGGAGAACAATCCCCTTACGGTAGTAAGCAAGGACTGTTAACACTCCAATCACCGTGGAGTCCAGATTTCTTCTGGAGGGAAATCTAGGAAAATCTTTGGATGAGGATAGAAATAATTATTAGAAGCTTATCTTAACGACTAACAGTGATATTAAATATGATATTTGATTCTAAAAACTTATTACAGCAGGCTAATTACTGGCCCTTTTATACTTAATCAGTTGGGCTTCATAATTACAATCATTAATGACATTCTTTACTAAGCAACCCTTTAGTATTCCCACACCCTAATTACTCCTTTAAGAAAAATCTAGACTTGACTCTTTGAATAGTTTGCATCATATCTCCTTTTCAATCTTTCTTAAGGATGCATTTTTCATATCTCCTTTTCAATCTTTCTAAAGAATGCCTTGTTCTTCCATTGTAATTTCTTCTCTAAAGAAAAAAAAAAGTAAGTTGATTTTCTTTAAGATGCCTTTTTTTTTTTTTTCTCTTGATAGCTTTATAATTAAAAAAGAGTTTCATATCTGCCCTTGCATCTTTGAGGGGATGGATATTTAATAAGGCAGTTTTGTCATAAGATTAATTAATGTACTTTTTGTTTGGATTGCATTTTGGTCAGATAAATCGAAGATGTTTCTTTGAAGCTTTCTTGTGTCTTTGGAGGGAACCTTTCCCCCTCTTACTGATTTTGTTACAATTAAACGCCATAACCATCTTATACTTAGTCTAGAACTCATAACCTACTGTTGAGATAATATTTTCCTTTTGTTGTTTTTTAGATAAGGAACTTATGGGACATTGTACCGGCTGAAGCTGGGGATAGATTTTTGAGCATGCTTCCATCTTGGCATGCATATGAACGAGCGTGTGAGTATTTCATATTTACAAACGGAATTGAGCAAGTATACACAACAGTGAGAAACTTGAAGGTATATCATTTGTGATCTGTTGGCGAAAATGTAGATTTCTTTTATTCCTCAAAGTTTCCATTTTGTACCTGTTCATTTTTATTATCATTATCCTAGTGCTAAGAAGGATAAAATGTTTTATTTTTATATTTTTATATTGTATATTTTCTAGAAGGTTTATCTTCTTATCATTGCAATTACTTTTATTGACAGGAAGATTTGAATCGTTATCAACCACATTACATAATTGCTGTTCCTTTGGTCTATGAGACACTTTACAGGTACATTCTTTTCTCTGAAATTATATTGATCCTGATGCTCCACCATTCTGGGAAATTTGTACCTTTTATTTATGATGTATGTTGTGGTGTTGGTGTTAACATGATTAGCTAATGTTCTACTAACTAACTTCATGGAAATTGAGCAAAGTTGTTCTTTTCAACAAATTTATGAAATTATTGGGGCCAAAAGGCTTGCTCAGTTGGCAAGGGATCCCGCCTCAGGAAGTGGTGGTCCTAAGTTCGACTCTTGCCATCCCCTTGGGGCCAAACAAAACAAGGTTTCCATGGTTCTCTTAAGCCTTGGTCTTACATGGTCCATGTGGATTGTGGGGTCTCACATAGGCCCAAGGTTTTCCCATAGGGTTTCCTTGTCATCAAAAAAATTATTGGGCCAAAAGAATTCTTTCTAACTATTTACTATATCATTATCTAACATGCAAAAGTGAAGGAAATTATTAGCACTATTTGTGATATTTATTTAGAATATATAATTGCATTTATGTTTATTATCCCTTTGAACTTGTGTGGACATAAAATGGAAAATCAACAAAAAAACAAAAGTCACCCATAATTAATTATGTTTAGATGTTATTAAGGGTAGTTTAGTCTTTGCTGTATTAGGGTTTTCCTTTTGTTTAAATACTTTGTATTATATTTATTCATGGTATCAGAGCATGTTAAGGGTTGAAGCACATACATTCTTTCTCACATGAATTCGCACCAGCACTAGATTGCAACCTTAACCATACGCATAACCATGTACCCCTCTATTGCACGAAGTGAGATCCGTCTCTTTAGCACCGTCTGGAGAATCAAGCCACTCTTGCCCTACTCACACAACTTCACATCATCCCAACACCTTATCGACCAACCATTCTTCTCTATTGCAAGCCCTAGCTTACATATCCCACTTCGAACTCTAAGCAAACTTCCTCTTCAGCAATCAAACCCTCCCACAACCAAGTCACATCACTCCAGTGATCGAAGTCGAACCCTAACCAAGCCGCATCACTCTAGTAGTTCCGTACAAAGTCTTCGTCCCCCCGTAGTCCTTTGCACCAGTCTAGCTTAAGCCCTAGTTGTTGCAATTTCTCAGTTATGTGATCCCAAAGGTTCTAGCTCAATCAATCTTTCTGAAACTGCCATGACATATTAGTTGTATGCCCTACAACCAATCATAGCGATGATACTTTAGGGGTAAAGAAAAATCATAGGATTCCATTTATTGTATGTTACATTTATTATTATTTAATAAAGGGCATTATTCTATCATGTTTATTCTATTCTTTATATTTGCATGATATGTCCATGGAGTTAGAGTTGAAAATATGATATCATAAGGTGTTGTGATTAGGAGACTCTATATCTTTGTACTAAACTCTTAAATTATTCCTAGTTGAAGGTTCATTATGATGGACAATAATGAATCACAAGACTAGCACATGTTATAATGGCTATATAGGAGAATAGCTAATCTAAAGCTATTTGTGTGGAGACACTAAGACTAAACATGTAGATGCTTGTTAGAGGAACAGGGACACTGAATGTGACCATCTTACTTTGAGATTACTAAATGGAGTTTTACTTGCCTATCAATTAGAATCCCATAGTTATAGTGGTACAAGTAATCCTTAGACCTGAGACACCATAGTTTTCTTGTGCATGGATCTTTATAAATTTGATAACACTAACTGTATATCGTGTAAGGAATTTACAAATGTGTTCATTGGCTCTACTGTTACATGTATGGAGGCATATGTGTGATCAACAAGGGATTTATCACTCTCAGTAAAAGAGAGAGAATGTCTTACATAGCACTCACAAATATAACTCATGTAAATCTATGGCCACGGTAGGATGACTATAAAAAAAGGGTTTTCATAGTGCATCTAATGAATTGGTATTTGAGAATGTTCATAAAAGTATTAAACTAGGGACTGAACAGACTTCCATATCCTATTAGTTTAATCAGAGACATTGTTCTGATAGATGGATGTAATTGCTATCATAACTATAACAAAAGGGTTCTTTGATTTGTCTTCATTTAGGATTACATCATGAGCCATTGCTAGATGTTACTCATAGTTAGTAGAAGCTTTAATTCATATAAGTGAGTTATCATCAATTAGGGAATTGGAAGGAGTTCCAAATTTCCAATTAGACCTTTAATGGAAAGTGTTCCATTGAGCACTTGCTACTACCTATTACTAAATGATGTGAATCCAATAGGTCACACACCCATAAGCAAAACGGAACTTTAAGTTGTGAGAGAAGGATTATGAGTGTGATTGGAATTGTACTTTTGGGCTAAACTTGCATTAGATGAAAGTTATTAGGTTTAATATGCAATTTAGGAGAAATTGCATAAACCCACAAGGAGTAGAACTCCCCATGGCAAGCCCTCCCTTAGTGGTGCCTATTATAAACAAGCTAGCACTTGCTAGCCACACACGTATCACACTCTCTCTCCTTTGGCCGGCCCTAGCTTAGTCTCTCTCTCTTCTTCTTCTCTCATTCTAGCAAACCCTAAGGAGAATAGAAAGAACAACTTGAAGGCTTTTGCTTGGTGTGGATACCGTGGAGGCAGGACACTTGTGCTGCTCAACTATTCTTCAATCATTTGTCTTAAGGACCTCTTGTAAGTTATCACCCTCTTTATGTAATTAGGGTTTATGTTTTGTAATGAACCACAATCAGATTTAGGGCTTTAAGGAATTGTTTTAAAATTTTTGTTATTCAATGTATTTTGCTGCATAGTTTTCTACATCAATTCCTTATAGAACCATCTTGCTCAAACCTCAGCTTAGAATCATCAATCGCAAGTCTCATCTAGGCTCCAGCCCTTTGACTCATCTACCAACGTCAAATGACCATTGCAACAACTCTATGAAGGTTTCGAACCCTTCAAGAACACATCTCTCTCTCTCTCTCTCCTCCATTCGAGTACCTCAACCCCATCGGGAAGCATCAGACCTTTTAAGGAAGCCTCATAAAGCACCTCCCAACATTGTCGCACCTTTTTCTCCTCTCTCTCTCTCTCTCTCTCTCTCTTGTCGTTTTATGATATTTTGAATACCATCAAGGCTAAATAACAGCATTCGAACCCTCCGAGCACTCATACAACCTTTGTGGAGCACTCCAGGCTCTATCACAACCCTATTGCAGCACTATCAACCTTCACACAGACCTTCTACACCCATTCACACCTCAATCACGATTGATCTTAATTGTTGTAGTTCCTCTTTAGTCGAGCCGTAGCTCTAGTCGAATCATTCAGTCGACTACTCTCTAGCCTTCAAGAGACATCATAGTGGAATCAAGAAGCACTACAGCCTTAGTTTCATTTCTCTTTCTGTTGTGATTGAAGAATACACTTCGGTTGTTGGGCTGCTGACTTGTAAACAACCTTTTATTGGTGTTTGAGAGCTGGTGTATTTGATAGCTTTAATCTATTCTGTTGTTGGAAATATTGAATAGGAGCTGTTTGGTTACAGTGGATTGTTCTAGTTTGGAGGCCATTAAATTCGTTGTTCCTTTTGACTTTGTGACAGCGTTAATGAAGTCCCATTAGCATATTGAAGCTATAGCCCCATCCATTAATGATCAGTTTGGCACCTCGTTGACTATGATTATAGAACATTTGCAGACACTTCTATCTTCGTCTCTTGTCTGTCAATTCATTCCTAGTTTTCTCTTCATCTTCTCCAGATATGTATATCTCGATCTACTTGGGTATTTGATTCAGGAGCAACACATCATATGACCAATGATTCTTCATTGTTTATTTCTATCTTTTCTCTATCCTCCTCTACTACTGTTATGACTGCCAATGGAATTTCCATGCCTTGGACACATATTGGTTCCATCTTGACATCTTGGCTATCACTTTCCGATGTTTATTGTATTCCACAATTAGCTTTAAATTAAATTTTTGATACTAGATATCTCATTCACTTTTCTTCTACTAGTTGTACCCTGTAGGATCCTCATTCAAAACAGCCTATTGGAACCGGCTGTAAGTTGGGTAGGTTGAATGTATTGGAGAAGTTGCATAGTCCTGCTATTGCTGCATCCACCGTTGATTTGTCCTCATTTTGTCTGAGTCCATGTTATCTAGTTTCTATTTATGGCAATAGCATTCTCATCTTTGGCTCGTCTCTAGTTATCATTTGAAGTATTTAGTCTCTACTGGTGTTCTAGGAAATTTAAGTAGTCATGATATATCTGATTGCAGTGGTTGTAAACTTGTAAAATGTGTTTCTTTGCCATTCAATACCAATTTAACTTCTTCTTGTGCACGTTTTGATCTTGTGCATTTTGATGTATGGGTCCTACCCCTATTTTTTTTAAAGGGGGATCTCAGTATTATGTCTTCTTTGTTGATGATTATTCTCGTTATTATTGGGTTTATCTTATGAAACGTTGCTTTGATTTTTTTATCAACCTTGATTTTCGTGCTATGATTCATACACAGTATTCTGATGTTATTAAATGGTTTCATTATGATCTGGGTGGAGTGTATTAGGATATTGATTTTCATAACATGTTAAAATCTAATGGCACTATTCAGCAGTCCTCATGTATTGATACTTTAGAATAAAATGGTGTGGTTAAGTGCAACCACAGACACATCATGGTGATTGCTTGCTCCTTGCTGTTCTCTGCATTTCTTCCTAGGTCATTTTGGGGTGAGATGGTCCTCACTATAGTTTATCTCATCAATTGAATCCCTTTTATCATCAATTTTGGTATCTCTCCTTTTGAACGCTTACATAGTAGATCTCCAGATTACCTTTCTCTTTGGGTATTTGGGTGTACTTGTTTTGTTCTTCTACCTAGATTTATACTTACTAAGTTATCAGCTCACTCATCTATGTGTGTCTTCTTTTGTTATGGTGAAGGTCAAAAAGATTATCGGTGTTATGATCCCATTGCTAATAAATTGTATGTCTCTCATCCTGTGGTTTTTCTAGAACATATGCCATTATCTTCTATTTCATCTTCCATTGATAATTTGTCAAAAATTGACCTTATTTAACTAGATCCTTTTCCTAATGATCATCCTTGTAACCCTTACACTGGTGATATTCTTCCTTTAGATATTCCATCTCGCTCTCCTTCATCTAGTGCCACCTTCTTGTTATGCAGGAATTAGAGTAACTTTTCTACAAGTACAGCTCCTCTCCAATCTTTGCCTGAATCTCCTTTGGCATCTAGAGATGTGGATTCTACAGCTTCTTGCCACCATTAGCAAAACCCATAAGTGTTCTAATTGTCTTGGTTTTTCTAATAATTGTTATTCTTCTAGTTTTTGTTCTTTCTTATCCTCCATTCATTCTCCTAATGAGCCTACTTTTATAAGAAAGTTGTTAGTGATCTTCTTTGGCAATAGGCTATGAATGAATAACTTTCTACATTGCATAAAACAAGCACATGGAACCTTCTTCCTTTATCTTTTACTAAGCATATTGTTGGTTGTTGTTGGGTTTATAAAATTGAAACTAAGACTGATGGTTGTGTTGAAAGGTATAAAGCTTGTTTGGTTTTTTAAGGCTTTGCTTATGAATATGAAATTGATTACGAAGAGACATTTGCACCAGTTGCAAAGATTACCACTGTTTATACCGTAGTTGCTGTTGCTACAATTCAGTAATGGTATGTTTCTCAGATGGATGTTAAAAATGTGTTTTTGAATGAAGATTTGTTTGAAGATGTATATATGTTTCCTTCTTTAGGACTTTCTTATTCTTCATGTGAAGTCTGTAAACTTCAAAAAGTTTTATATGGTCTCAAACAAACTCCTCAGGCTTAGTTTGAAAAATTCTCCAACGTGATTTGTGATTTAGGGATTTATTATGGGGATCATGATTCTGTGCTCTTTCTTCGATTCACTTCTGCTAGCCAGATTGTTCTTTTGCTGAATGTTGATGATATGATTATTATTGGTGTTGACAGTGATGGGATTTCTCTTTTAGAAACTTAGTTACAGCAGAAGTTTGAGATTGGAGTTCTCTTTCCCCGTCTACTATATTACTGATGATATTCAGATGTTGAACGGACACGCCAATTTTGGGGGAAATGCAGTGTCGGGCATGTGTCTGACACGGACACTTGCCCGACACGCCTACGGCACGTGTCCGACACTCCAAAGAGGTGTCCAGTCAATTTACTATTCTTTTTTGGTCCGACACGGTCAAGACATGGGGGGGACACTCCAAGGACACGCGCGGGACACTCCAAGGACACGGCGGGGCCATTTTGTAAATATTATTTATAAAAAAAGGGGTACATAATGTTATTTAAAAAAAGAAGGGGTCTTTTTTGTATGAAAAATGTTGCTAAGTGGTAACTAATTACTATACTTCAAGTTAAATGCCATTGTTAAAAGCTTTTTGATGTCTTGGTTGTCTTTGTGATTAATGATTGTCTTTTTAGTTCCATGCATTTGAATACTTTTTTGATGTGTATAATGGAATTATATATATATAATTATAAATATATATTTATTTATTGCCATATCCCCGCCGTATCGTGTCCTAGTTTTTTTAGGATTTGCCGTGTCGGAGTGTCCATGTCGTGTCGTACCCGTGTCCTGTGTCCGTGTCCGTGTCCATGTTCGTGCTTCTTAGTTCTCAGACTATTGATACACCTATTGAGCTTAATGTTCACTGTGCTTCTACTGTAGAGTTCCTTTGACATATCCTACCTTGTTTCTGGTGCTTGTTGGCAGTCTAATTTATCTTATTGATACTTGGCCTGATATTGCATATGCCATGCATGTTAGTCAATTTGTCTCTTCTTCAACCAGAGTTCATTGGGCAACTCTTCTTCGTATTTTATGATAACTTTAGGGTTCTTTGCTTCAAAGTTTGTTGTTTTCTTCTGCTTCTTCCTTAGAGATTCAGGCCTTATTTGATGCCAATTGGGCATTTGTTGCTATTGATCGTGGGTCCACCACTTGATATTGTATTTTTCTGTGTGATTCTTTTATTTCTTTAGGGAGTAAGAAGCAGATTGTTGTGCTGAAGCTGTGTATCGTGCTTAAGCCACTACTGCCGCTGAGATAGTTTGGTTGCACTGGTTACTTGCCAACCTTGGTGTTTCTTCTTTAAGTCCCACTCCTATGTACTGTGACAACAAGAGCGCTATACAGATTGCACACAATTCAGTTTTTCATGAGCACTCTAAAAACATTGAAATTGATTTTCATTTTGTGTGTCATCATCTTCAGCTTGCACTCTCTCTTTGCCTTTTTTGCCACTACTTTGCAGTTGGTGGACTTCTTTATGAAGTCTCACATCATTTTTGCACTTTCGCTTTCTTCTTTGCAAATGCTCAATGATTCCTAAGTCACATCATGTGTTTAAGGGGAGGGGGTGTAAGATATTATTGTATATACTCAAGGGTATGATGAGCACAATGAGGTCTATCGGTGTTGTCAGATCTACCCATTTGCCTCTGAAAGGGTCATATGCTGTGAGTCACCAACATGTCTCCCTAGAATGTTGAGGCTTTTTACAATGATCACAAACCAACTTATCTTTCTCTTCTGACACTCTTATCACTCGATTTACTATCATCCCGACCTTTCTAACCTCCACGACTATCCCACTGAGTAGCCATGACTTCTCTTATATTGAGGTGTGCATCATCACAACCTGTCTACTCTCCTCTTGCTTAACATAAGCAAACACCTCCCGCATGGAAGGAAGCGACTCCTTCCCAAGAATCTGAACACGCTCTTGATCATACTTAGTCTTGAGACCGGCCAAAAAAACCCATACTACATTCCCATTCCACAAGTTTCTTAATTTTCGATGAATCTGTGGGATATGCTGCGTGGAAATTCTAGTAATGATCAATTTCCTGCTAGAGACTTTGAAGTGTGGAAATATGTAGTCACATTCATATCGTTCTTAGTAGCCTCACAGATTTTACCTGTCAAACATCTGTGCAAGATTGTGCATCTTAGAGTAAGTTTGTGCCCCTACATCCCAAACCTCTTTTGTAGTCTGCATAAATAAATACCCATTACTAATCTCTGATGTCATTGAACTTAATAACCGAGACATAATATTCATTGTATGGAAAAACAGCACTCGCTAGCATATCACTCAATATATATTTTCATCTTAAACAAAAAAATTTCCAAACGATGGAATTTCTCCAATGCAGTGCCCAATTAAAATTACTTCTGTTTACAACTTAGAAAAATAAACTCATAATGAAATTGAAGTCTAACTCAAAGTGAAAATTAAATTAGACAATATTTTTATTATGATTTTTCTGTCAGATCTTGCTTGATCCTTATTAATACAACACTTTTTAGTTGTATGTCTGTCTGTATTATAATGAGAACAATTAATTAGTCATTAGGTTTGAGAATATTGTTGGATATGTTGTTGTTATTTATCCTTTTGTGCTTGATACACCATAAGATGTCTTTGTTTCATTAATTAACCTTCACTTGATCTGCTTAAAGTTCATTGCCTAGAACTACCCTAGTTAGGTCCCATCCTAAACAAGATAACTCCATTTCAAATTAGAATCCTATTTTAGCTTATTCCAAACAAGATTACTACGTTTTGAATAAAATTCCTATTTTAATACTGTTCTCTCTTTTTATGAATGGAGGTGCATGTGCGCAATTCCATATCCTTGAAATCTCACATGCTTGGCTGAGTACTATCATTTACATTTCCTGCTACGTAGAGTATCTGCTTCTTTATGTGTTTCTATAATTTAAATTTATTTTCTGTTGTAGGGGGATTCAAAAACAGATTTCCACAAGCTCCACTGTTCGTAAGCTTGTTGCTCTTACATTTATAAAGATCAGTTTGGCATACATGGAGTTGAAGAGGGTTTATGAGGTTTGAACCGTGAGCATCATGTTACATTTTTCTCTTGAGCTTTTTTTTTTTTTTAATAAGCATTTTTCTCTTGAGCTATAATCTATGTTTGTAGGCCATTAAGTTGAATTGCTAGCAAAGAGTGGTGATTTCACTGTCATTCGGCTCCGTGACAAGGAGCTGTAGCCCTTTGAATAAAATGTTTTTATCAGTAAGCAAAAAGCCCAAATTGACACAAAGTTACACAATGACCAGTAATGGTCCAAGAGCCGAGAGCATAAGTCTATATAACTAACTTGTTCGAATACTAATTTCTGGATTTTATGACTGCAGTCTGCTTTCAGAAATATAATTTTAATCTCCTGACTTAAAATTTTAGAACTGGTTCTGCACCCCCCCCCCCCCCCCCCCCCCCGCCCCAAAAAAAAAAAAAAAAAAAAAAAAAAAAAAACCCTTTTAATCAACTTCTTAATATGTGTCACTCCCCTATTGGCCCATTGAGCTTGTAGGATTCTTGGTTTTGGCTCCTATTGAATACATCCCTATCTGATGTAGTCCCCTGAGGCCCAGACGAATAAAAATGTGGAAATTAATATAACTACTACTTTTTCATCATCACATTGTTAATTAAGAAACCAATAAAATAATTTTTTTTAGCATAAAAGGGAGATTGGGAGTTTGGGACACATCACCTAACAGTTCCTATATAGTAGATCAAGTGTATAAGGTATCAGTTTAATTGGATAAGTTTTAGCCATCCTGTGTTTCCCCATATATTTTCTATGAATGTTTTTCCTATGCATCACAAAACATCTACTATCACACTTAGTGAATTGCTTGAATTGATTGCAATTTGGATTGTAGGGGAAATATCTGACAATGAATCAGAAGCAACATTCATACCTTGTTGCAATGTTGGACTGGTTGTGGGCCAGAAGTATTGCTGCAATATTGTGGCCAGTGCATATGTTGGCGAAGAAGCTTGTCTATAGTAAAATCCACTCTGCTATTGGAATATCAAAGGTCTGATTTGTTATTCAAGATTACATTATTGTAATCTATATCTGTAGTTCTATGTTTCTTTCTTTTTTTCTTTTTTTTCCTTTTTTTTTTGTGTATGTGTGTGTGTGTGACAAGGCAGTATGTCTTGTGTTCTATGTGCTGAAGGAAAGAACATACAGATCTTCCAAAAAACCTAGTACTGTGGACAAAATGTTTTGAGCCCTAGATATTTTCTTCTAGCTTCTCTTTCAAAGAATTTATTTTTGTGAGGTTGGAAGGCTTCTCTAATTAGTTCTGATTACTGCTTTTTTATGACTGAGAACAACACTTCTTGAATTTTCTTATTTTCAAATCTGAGATCACTATTCTTGTTCTCATTACTTTTATGCTCATATAATAGTACAAGTTATACTACTAATTGACAGCAATTGGAACAAAAATGAAAAATCATTCTCTTGCACCCTGCAGGCTGGTGTAAGTGGAGGCGGTAGCTTGCCTTTGCATGTTGACAGATTTTTTGAGGTTAGATGCTTAGGCATTCATAGCTGTCTGTGACAATTAGCATGGGATTTGTAGTTGTTCTCTTATTGTAGTGCTTTGATAATCACAGGCTATTGGCGTAAAGGTGCAGAATGGGTATGGTTTAACAGAATGTTCTCCTGTTGTTGCTGCTCGTCGACCAAACTGTAATGTAAGAAATACATCTACTTTTTTTGAAGTGTGGGATTTCAAATACTTAGTTACTGAAAACAGTAGGAGTGCATGCTAAGTGTGAATGCTGCGAATGCATTTTGATGGCACGAGTGCCTAGATAAACGGACCAATAATTTGATTAGTTTTACAATCTTTTTATGTCTGAATCTTTTGCATCCAGTGTCTCATTTGAATTGCCTTGAAGCATATCATTAGCTTTGTATCTATGTATACTAAGTTCTCACTTTTAAATTTTAGGTTCTTGGGACTAGAGTATCTTCTGTTCTTCTATTAGTTTGGTTTGGAATCAATTGATACTTGTTTGATGCTTCCTCCCCCCGCCCCCCCCCCTCTCTCTCTCTCTTCTTGTAGTGTCTACTGTTGCATACTAAGTTCTCACTTTTAAATTTTAGGTTCTTGGGACTAGAGTATCTTCTGTTCTTCTATTAGTTTGGTTTGGAATCAATTGATACTTGTTTGATGCTTCCTCCCCCCGCCCCCCGCCCCCCCTCTCTCTCTCTCTTCTTGTAGTGTCTACTGTTGCGGTGGCAATGGAGGTTATCATGGTAGGCATGTTTGTGACTAAGGTGATGATAGATCTTGTGACTACAGGGATGATGGTTCTTTTGACGAAAACTATAGGAACAAGGGTTGGGTTTTGGTGATGAATTTGGATTTGGGTTCCTGCCGTCTTGGGGTTTTAACATTCTAGTTTGGACCTGTTTTATGCTATGTCTTATTTGATCATTGGATCACTTGGGTTAGTTAATGGTCTTGATTTTGTTTCATTATAAAACAAGGTTTTAAGAAAAGAAGATTTTCTGCATTATTTTTTTTAGTTTGTCAATAAAAATTAGGTATTTTATCTAATTTTCAACATTATTTTCAATATAAATTCAAAACATTTGTTTATCAACTTAAGAGGCAGAGCAAGGTAGAGCAAAAATCTTATTATTTAGGTTTAGCCTTTTTTCTCCAAATCTTATTATTTAAAAAATTAATAAGTCATGGGGTAATAGCTAGGAGAATTACTATGCACTTTACAACTAAGTTGGCTCCTTAATAAGTTATTTATTATTAGGGCTTTTTAGTTATTTGTTATAAGTTATCTGAGGGTCAACCAGTAGTGTATTATAATAATAATATGATTGTTTTATATAGGCCATGATTAAATGTTGGTGTGATTGATATAAACTTGTACATAGTGGCTGACTCAAGATCCTCTCCAGATTTTCTTTAGTCCATGTGTATGTGGGGGTCACGTGGGTGTGGGCTTTGGTTTTTGTGTGTGTGTGTGTGTGTGTTTTGTTTTTTAATTTTTTATTTTTAAAAGAGGGGGTGTTATTGGTGCCCAAACATGACGTGTTATGGTGGTGCCATGGTGGTAAGCACTTTTTTGGATACTGGATAGTAATGTGTGAAATGGAATACACTTATTAATTCTAACACTTGGGGATTATGATGGAGATTCATGAATATCTAGGAAACATTCAGTTGCAGAATGCAAGTTATATCAGGTATGTAACCAGAAGAGTTTCTGGGAGGGTGGTTGGGGAATCTACCAGGAAACTACAATCAGGAATTAATCACAAGTGAGAGAATAAGAGCAGATCCCTGGACTGAATACTCTGGTTGCTATTCCAAAACTGTTGTCGTCTATGCGACAATGCCATGGCTATTTTTTCCATCCTTTCCATGTGTTTGTCAACACATATACATGTTTGCTTGATGCTCATTAAAGATCCTATTAAAATCACCGAACATTGCGCAAACCAACATTGACTCACCTCCCTTCAGTATTTCTCTGTTTCTAATAGAGGATAAATAATAAGTCCATCTTCCTAGGTAATATATGTATTCCTCGAATGGTAACTGGTCTTTTGTTATTTCATATGAGCCTTTTATGCAGGTTGTGCTTTAATTGTTCTATAGTATTTTATATCTAGCCATTTGTAAGATAAATCTTCCGATCAATTTTTATTATATTCATTAGTCTAGTTTCATTTATTTACTTTGCTTTTGGTTTCAATAAAACTACTTCCAGATAGAGTGGTACATCATATGACAATGTCACAGATTTAACCTTTGAAGGTTCTTGGCTCAATTGGGCATCCACTCCCACATACAGAATTCAAAATCGTAGATTCTGAAACCAATGAAGTTCTTCCCCCTGGTTCAAAGGGCATAGTGAAAATTAGGGGGCCACAAGTGATGAAAGGTTATTACAAGGTAATCTATTTCCTTCTGATTGAAACTAACGTTGCAATTCTTTTAGTGTTTAAAGAAATTCTAACAAGGATTTTGTTAAAATTTCTATTAACTGCTTTTGCCAAAAAAGAAAAAAATGAATTTTGAAGTCTGAACTAACCCATTAATCATAATCCTCATAGGAGCTTTACAGTGACATAGCATTTCCATATACTCTTAAAGATTCCCACTGTTCTATTGCATTGATAGGTCTTTGTTGCACATGGCTGAACCATATTGGACAACTTTCCCATATATTGTTGTCAATTAATGCCACTTCTACCCTCTTACAATTGCATTAGTTTCTTATTCTTTTTTCTTTCATATTGCTACTTATTTACCTAAACATTTATGTAGGTTGAGATAATACTTAGATTATGTTGTTTCTTAATTACATAACATTCCGTACCATTGAGCACAGCTAATGTTCTAGCTGCCTTATAAACTTTCCCTTTAACGTGTTAGGCTTCCCATGATCACACAACACTCTAAATGGATTTCTCTATATGCATCTGATTGTATTTCTGTGGACAATTGATCAGTTTTAGGTATTACATGACCATCAATTTTCACTATACCCTCAAATCCAATCCTAGTTCTACCGAACTTAGATTCCCAACATTTCGTCTTATTCCTTCATCAGTTCTAACAGTAGTTACTGTTTTTTAGGATCTTCATTAGCTTTTGTGAAACCTACCACATTATCTCCTTAGGTACCCTATCATATGCTTATTCTTTTTCCTTAGCCTAAAGCTTTCCATCATTACTATAATTTATAAATAATTCATATAATGTGTACATCGAAAAAATGAAACAGCAATTTTAATTTAATTGGAATAACATTTTCAGTTAAGAACCCACAATTACATCAGATGTAATTTTCTAGGATATTCATTACAGATCTGATATTGAATTTTTATTCCTGACCTGTTTTACCATTAGTTTATATATATATATATATATATATAGATATATATATATGAACTAATTTTAGCATCATGTTGATATAGCATTTTCATATTGATAATTGTCTGAAGTATATATTTTGTGGTGCCAATGTTGGACTAGAATCCTTTGGCTACAAAGCAAGCCTTGGATGAGGATGGTTGGCTTAGCACTGGTGATATAGGTTGGATTGCACCTCACCATTCAGCTGGGCGAAGTCGTCACTGTGGAGGTGTGGTTGTTCTTGACGGTCGTGCTAAGGATACTATCGTTCTTTTAACAGGTATGCTAGAATCTTAATTTTCACATGGCCTAGTCATCTATATCTCTGGTATCACACCGGGGCAAGGATCTTTCTATTGAAAATGTTCAGATATTATCTTCTTTTTCCACCTTTTTTCTCTTTAAGATTTCATTTTTTATGCATATCTGGAAAAACAAATAGTATAATTACGTGAACAATTTGTTTAATTCCGAATTTTTCAAAATACCACATTGATGTTTATATGCCCTCTCTCCCCCTCTCTGGAGATCTACTTCCATATAAATGGATATGTTCTGAAAGATTTATCACTGTCCTTTGTTGATGTCATCGAAAATATTGATTTCATAGCTATATGAGTCCAGTTATATTTCTGACAGTTTTAAGTTTCATTTTTCTAGAAATATCTTAAGATGTATAATTGTATATTCAGCATTTACTTTCTTTAGGCTTTTGATGTTCATACTTGTTTTCTACCATCAATATGATTGTGTCATTTCGATTTGGTTTACTCTCTTCTTCAGAAGTCAATTTGATCACTGCTCAGAGATTTGCATGACCCAGCTTTCATACATGAATGATAGTGGCATTATCTTTCAATTTGAGATTTCTCGTGATGAGGGCAATTCAGTTTGCTCTAAAACAAAGTTTTGCATTTGTCTAATCTATGTAAATAGTGCAGTGTGTCATTGTCAAGTTGCAGGTGACATTTATTTATTAAATATTTGTATGGTTTTTTTTCAATATAAGAAGATCAAAGGTTCTTCCATTGAACCCTATCGTTGGAACCTTCTCACTACTCTTCCGGTCTTTTTAACACTGTTTGATTGTCAAAAATCCCTATCATTGACTGAATTATTTCTGGGGACATAGGTGAAAATGTTGAACCATCAGAGCTTGAGGAAGCCGCCATGAGGAGTAGCCTTATTCAACAAATTGTTGTTATTAGGCAGGTGAAGTTTAAACACCTTTGAGTTAACAGCTTCAAGGTTTATTTCGCAAATTGTCTTTGTGTATATTCACACATTATTGAGGTGACACAATTTTTTCTTATTTGGTGACATCTATCACATACAGGATCAACGACGTCTTGGAGCTATAATTGTTCCAAACAAAGAAGATATTTTGGTGGCTGCAAAAAAGTTGGCTGTTGTAGATGCCGGTGCCTCTGAACTTAGCAAGGAAAAAATGACAGGCCTGTTATATGAAGAATTGAGGACTTGGTAAGTCTTCTTTTATCTCATGAGCTTTGGGCTTGAATTATCTCAATAAACACTGGACAGGATTTGCATTCCTCAAATATCGTTTTCTGATTTTCTATAGTTTTGTTGTGATAAACTATTTTGAAGTCTTGTTGTAAGTGCTTATTATGATTTAGAAACCTTTAGAAAGGTCGGTATTGGTTTGTAGAATTATTAAGAGTAGGTTAGGGTACTGAGAGAGTTGATGATGCCTTAGGTTTTAAATATCAATATTGACAGAAATATCTAGGGTCTGGAAACAAAAGATATCAATGGAGATATCTGACGAAGAAAAAAAAAATGTATAGATATTGATTATAATAAATGAAGGAAATTAGTATTAAGAAGGACATTTTCAGTGAAACTTTGGGACACATTAAAATACAGTATAATAAACAATTTATAATTTTTTTTTTTAAATGTAGATAAAATGCATAGAAGACGTGTATATGGTGTCTGGGATGTAAAAAGTGCATGCTGCTAAATACATAATGAATACCAATTTATATATTATCCTCCACGACCATTTCCCACAATGGCTGTATTTTCTAGCAATCACGTTACCTAAACCTAGCCCACCATTGTCTTTGGAGTCATAGACAGTAACCTCTTCAACCTATTAAGAGTTATTAATATAGGGGTACTTTTGTACCTGCAGCTTTATTAATAGATATAAAGGGCTGGTCGGACCATTCTAGGGTTAGCATCCTACATTCATTCTCAATTATCTTTCTTCTTCTCATTGCTTATACACCAACATGGTACCAGAGCTTGCACCTAACCCTTTTCTGGTTCCTGAACACAAAATTAACAAAACTCTAACCCCAAAGCTAACCTAGGGATTATGGGATCTACTTTTGGGATTCCACCAATGGCTACCAGGATCACCTAGGATCTCCTACAGCATATTTAACCCCCAAAACAATGTTATGGAATCGCCTATAGCATAGTTGAACCCTAACCAAACTTCTCACACAACTAGCAAACTAGCCCTAGTTGACTATTGCAACTCCTCAACAAGCTCTGCCAGCACTTGTCGCACACCAAAACAGTAGGTCCAATCCAGTCACACCATCCAATTATCTATTCAACGCTAATCGAGCCACTCTACAGTCCCCTCAAGCCATCTCTAAACTCCTATGAGTTGGTCGGTCCACTACAGCACCATAGCAGCCATTGTCAAGCCACTCAACCTCTATCCATCCTTATTCAAACCCTATAGAAGCCATTCCAGCCTCACTATTTTCAATATTTCAAGATGACAAGGTCCCGATGCTGTTCATGGTTTGCCTTGTGTTTGAATTTCCAAGTTAATATGTTGATTTAATGAAGCAATATATATTGCAAGTGTTATGAGTTATGACTTAGAGTTATTCTCAAGGATCTTGTAAGAGTATTTTCCCTTCTCTCCATTGTAGAGAATAAAGGCTATTTATGGTAGAAGGCTAATAGCAAGGTTTGACGTAGTTGTGACATGTGTCACACTTGTTTTGCATAGATTAGACCAAAATCTAGTCCAATACATGTAAGCCAAGTGTTTGGGCAAGGGATTAACACTTGTATTGAAATGGACACATGTCATCATAAAGCTAGAGCTTCGTAGGTTTAGCAAGGAAGGATTGACACATATGCCAGTAGGTGTGAAATATTATTGGCTGGTTAAAGGTCCAATGGGAGTTTAACACCTTTCAATTTGTGGATGAATTAGATTTGACACGTGTCCTGATTCTGGATATGTGTAGCTAAGTTATTTGTTCCCCATTTCCCTACAGAAGACCAAAGCAGAAAATAATGCTTATGACTACCCGTCTACCCTAGTTACCCTCACTCTAACCACCAAGCTAAAATCTCTCAAGTCATTCCACCAAAACAGTTAAGGTAATGCAACGTGATGTTGTAACTGCCCAAACCAATATTAGGTCTTAAGATACTTTTAGTATTTCCCTTGGGTAGGTGTCAAGCGTCAAGATGTACACCAGTTATGGACAAGGAGCACACACTAGCCTTGGAGTGGAAACTTCTCTCAAAAGGGGCTTCCTTGATGCATACTAAGTATCTTGCAATATATATTGATGAAATAGGCATACCTGGGCTTTATAGGCATATCAAGTAACTTTATCCTCAATGAGAAAGATCTCAACCATTGGTTATAGATAGGTCCATCGTAATGCTTTCAACATCAAAGTATATTGAATGGAAGCAATGCTCCATTTTTAAAGTTAAGTTGTTGTATTGTCTTAGAAATATCTCTTAAAATATTATCTAGTCCTTAGGAGTATCTCCTTAAGGCGTCTCGTCTTTAAGTCATCTCATCTTTGAGGCATCTCATGCTTAAGGCATCTTGTCTCTAACGCATCTCATCTCATCCTTAAGGATTATCGTCTAATCCTTAATGGGTCTTGTCCTTAATGCATCTCCTTCTTATGTCATCTCGTCTTTAAGTACATATGTTGTGAGCTCCAAATTTAGTTTCTTCTTCAGAGTTTTTTTTTAAAATCAGCAGTTTATTCAAAGTGTAGCAGCTTACTATTTGTGTGACACATAGCAGCCCAAGGTGTAAGCACGAGATGACACTTCAAGTATGTGGCGTCAAGCACAAGGTGGCACTTCAAGTTTGAGGTGTAAAGCACGAAGTGGCACTTCAAGTATGTAGTTGTGTATGACTAGCCACATGACTAAGTGTTTGATGTGTTTGTCACTAAATTGCAGTCATGCAAAGATAAAAATATTTTAAGCATTCTGAGGAATTTCATGATGTGCTTAATGTTTTGCAAAAGATATATATGTGGCAAAGTGGTGACATTGTTGTGATGTATCAGTACCTTTACTCTCAGGAATAGGACACTAATTTGTGTGCAAATGAATTGGCAAGGCTAGGATGAGCCTACTCCAATATGCGATTTTTCAACATCCCAAACAAGTGTAGTGTGTGGGTGTGTGCGGGGGGTGCCTGCACTCACCTTATGGTCAACCGGAGTACAAAATGTGGTGTGGAAATGTCTCTGGCCTATGGACTTTGACTTCTAAATCAAGTGATTAGGAGAGTTGGGAATACCCCTCTCCTGTAAGGGTTATGCCTAAAACTTGATGACTTAACCTCTTTGCACATAACCGATTTGGTAAGAATGCAAACGATCTAACAAAAGAGAAACATCTTGTTCAATTTCATTAATAGTAGTGCATTTACAGAGAAAAATGGGTGAAGGAGAAAGAATAGGGGTGGCCAATACAATTCCAGAGTGAAGGGTTAGGAGAAGAATAGAAAGAAAAATTCAACGGAGAAAGAAAAAGAAGGATAAATTCTATGCAAGGCAGGGAGTTTTCTCTGGGGGAAGCTTGAATTGTTTGTTGTGTTGTCCAAGTGGACATTTTGCTTATAAAGAATCTTTCTATTTATAGGTGAGAGGGGTTTCTACAACAGCATCTCTAATTCAACTTGATCTCGAGAAACCGATGAAGCTCATCTAACTTTGCAATAGGGAAATTGATAACTAACCATAAAATAATAAATAGAGAGCTAACCCTAAAATAAGCAAAGACTAAACTACCCTATATTCTATTTTCAAACACTTTGACCCCTTCTAGTTTGGAAAACATTTCAATTCCTTGCGCCGTTAAAAGAAAATGTTATTTTACTATATTGACCATCTATAAATGCTTAAGATTTATCGCCAATAAAAGGGTATTTTCGTCAAACAAAGGCATTTTCACTCTCAAATGCTATAAGTAAGTCGTGTAACCATTTCCGTCAAAGAACTAGACTGAAAATTGGTAGAGGGTTGAAAAGTGTCATAAATCCAAATTAAAGTGGGTCAATGTGTTTAAAAAAAAAAATAGAAAGGTGAAAAATGTTTTCAATTGAAAGTTGAGGGGGTGAAACTATAATTTTCCCCATAAACTATTATTTATAGATATACATCTTGCACCTCCCCGCCCCCCCCCCCCCCCCCCCCCCCCCCCCCGCCCCCCCCTCTCCCTCTCTTCTCTTAAATTCATGATGCAGTCTAGGGAGAATTGAGAGTTTGTCTAAATAAAAATGAAAATGAGCAGAAGTATGAGTCTTGATGAGGAATCAACTTACTACAAAGAGGATAGGACAAAAAGGCAGATTAATAGTGCCCAACTGAAGATTCTGACAAACAAAATGACAATCAACCTCAATGTGCTCTGTGCACCCATGAAAACTGACTTATAAGCAATCTGAATGGCACTCTTTTTGTTATAATGAAGAGCAGTTGGGACGAGATGGAAACACCCAAGTCAGAAAGAAGGCAACAGAGCCAAATGACTTCAGCAATCTCTTGAGCCATAAATAATTAAATATGGTACTCAGCCTCGGTGGTTGAGTAGGCAACAACAGACTGTTTCTTGCTTTTCCATGAGATAATAAAATCACTGAGGAAAATACATAAACCAATAGTGGTCTAGCGATCATTAACATTACCATCCCAATCAGCATCAGTATAAGCTTGCAAGGTCAAAGAAGAAGATGAAGATATCAACCAGCTCTGAAATATGGTACCTCATACATAACGCAAGATACGTAGTAAAACGGTCCAACGGGTTCTACAGGGCACACAAATAAACTGATTAACCACATGAACGGCATAGGCAATATTGAGATGAGTCATAGTGAGGTAAATTAAGCGACCAATCCTTATAATACATGGTAGGGTCATTGAGAGGAACACCATTAGATTCAGAGAACTTAGCATGTAGTTTAATAGGGGTATCAAAAAACTTATCATCAGTGACTCTAGCACAGTGAATAAGTTCATTTGCATACTTAGTCTATAACAAAAGATAGCCTTTCGAAGAAGAAGCAACCTCAATACCCAAGAATTACCGCAGAAGATCCAAATTCCTCATCTCAAACTCTAAGAAGAGATGTGGTTTCACCTCTTCAATGGCTGCAGAATCATAATCAGTAATAATCATATCATCCACATACAAAAGAAGTACAACTAGACCATGAGAAGCATGACGAATGAAGAAAGCAAAGTCATGAGCACTAGAACAAAAATCAATCAAGTGACAGTTGACTAAAGCTGCTCAAACCATGCACGAGGAGATTTCTTTAAGCCATAAAGAACACATCGCAGGCAACAAACATAACCATTGGGATGAGAGAGACTTGGAGGTGGATGCATATAAACTTCTATAATAATGCATTCTTGAAATCAAGATGAAAAAGTGGCCAGTGAGTGATAGACTGTCATAATGGAGGTCAAGCTACGAACAATAGTCATTTTGGCAACATGAGTAAACATCTTCTCATAATCAACCCCATAATCCTGTGAAAACCCTTTTGCAACTAGTCTGGCTTTGAAGTGCTCAAGAGATTACTGGAAATCATCTTCATGAACTCACCCACATCAATTGAATAATGGAAATATCTTTATAGTTTCACGAGACTCTTAATGTTTGGTGAAGAGAAATTGCATGACCCAGGGAAACGAAATCTGATATATTGGCTTTATTAACCAGCCTAATTTGAAAATAAAGGCTGACATTTTTTTTGACAAAATGGATTACTTCCAGAAGAAAAAGCGGCGATAAGCTTATCTCTTATAGTTATTGGATAGTAACAATTTCTTGGAGAACTTTTAAGTCTTTCCTTTTCATGAATTTCGATCTGAGAAGTTAAAGGAATTTTATTTTATTTTATTTTATTCCATCGTCTCTGTTTCTTGGATTTATTTTATTTAGGTTCTGTTTGGATCACGGAAGGAGCAAAGGAAAGAAAAAGTGTTAAAAATTACATTGAAATGGATTCCTCTCTCTCTAGTATTTTTAAGCTTGTTCTTTTTCTTTTCCTTGCTCTTTCCAAGATCTGAGGGTTAAGGCTTCTCCCCTAGTCATTTCTTTCAGAGCTTGTTCCTTTCTTCGTGTAGTGGCAAACTTGTATTGATTTCACAATATTTTTCACTGGTTTTATGTGGTATAAGCAATTGTTTAAACAAAATTCTCTTTCTGTCAGGACTTCAGAGTGCTCATTTCAAATTGGGCCAATCCTGATAGTGGACGAACCTTTTACGGTAAAATTGCTTACATTGGCAATGCTATCCCATTCTTATTAGATAAAGACATGGTTTAATTATACCCTTCGGAATGCAGATTGATGGTGGTTTAATGACTCCAACAATGAAAATTCGTAGGGACAAAGTTGTAGCTCAATACCACGAGCAAATAGCCAATCTCTACAAGTAAATTCCCCATCATGCATGTGCTAATACACTTAAAACTGTATATACTATTGATATGAGAATTATATATCAAGGCGATGGTTCGTACATAGTCACAGAACAGGATTCCCAATCCCTCTTCCTGGGAATTGCTCGGGGTTAGTTTTGTATCAATGTATGAAATAAGTTAATTGTAATGATTATATCTCAGAGATTTCAACATTAGTGTAAACGAATTTAATAGAGGATCAGGGACAAAAGACATGCAAATCACAATGCTTCTGATACTCTCGACTCCAATAAGACTGTTCTTTGCTGTTTGGGGTGCACCAGGAAATTGGCTATCTCATGCATTTTCTAGTACGGCCAAGAACAGCCAATATGTTATAAACCCAATAGGCTGTTGTATGGACAGTCCAAACACTGGACAACTGTTAGCTTCTAAAGCCTGGACATGGCTCATTTAAAATTTCAAAACAATACCAGTTTTTAAGCCACTAGTAGGTTCTGCCTCAAAGCCTGGATCTAGACCATTCAAAGATATATTATATCAATAACACTTTTCCATTTGGCACAAAACATTTTTTCAGGTTCACTGAACTATAGTTTATGGATTCTTTGGATTAACAGAATTGTTTCACCTTTTATGAAGACCACATTCACCACTACATAAAAATGAGGGAAAACTACAACCACCCCCACACCACCCCCCCCCCCCCCCCCCCCCCCTCTGCCGCGTGTGCTACAGGCCAGTTTCAGGAAACCCTCCCAAGGTTTAAAATTGAACAAAACAACTCTGGATTGTTAAATTGTGATACTTTATTTCCTTCCGGCTTATGTAATTAGAAAATATGATGCATCATGGAACCAATTTAATAAATAATTGGCATTTTATAATTACTTTACTCCTAGGATTGGATGAAAGTAAATTTGACAGAAATTTTATGAATATAGGCATTAAATTTAATAGGGTGTGAAATGTCACAATTTGATAATTGAGGAGGTTTTTTGGTTTTTGGTTTTGGTTTTGGTTTTGGTTTTTTAATTTTTGTTAGGATGTTATCTGTTCCACTTTTGAAGAAGGGACTACTTCTATGAAACTGGCCCATAGTTCAAGAAGGGGGGGGGTGGGGGTGGGTTTGTAACCTAAAAATAAATAATGTTACTAGGTTAGTTCAGGACCTCCAGTGCATTTTTGCTAATAACATCAATAGCTTGGAATAGCTTAGGCCCCATGGGGGTTTAATTTTGGAAAACCCACTGGAAAAGCCGAAGCCCATTCTCCCTACCCATCAACCAACTGGTTCATTCAATCGGCTGGTCCCTCATCCATCTCAAACCCGGAAAAAGAGGGCCAAAAAGCCCATATGCTATCATCAAGAAGCTGGGCCTAACGCACAAGTAGACATGTTGGTCAAATCAAATTAGATGGTGGTTATATTGTCACCTTTCAACTTAATTTGCATCTCAATTCCCTGTGATTTTTAAAAATTTTATAAAAAATATAAAAGATTTTCATGAAAACAGCTCACATTATCTTTTACAAAATATCACTTTGAACAACTTTGTAAAATAGAGTTTTTCTAAAATTTATTGTTTAAGTGGGTTTTTTTATTAGTTTTCTATGAAACATTCTACAAAAATTAAACGTACTGTAAATGGCTAAAAGGTCCACCTAAATGATAGATTTTTAGAAATTTTTCTTCCACAAAATTGTTCAAACTGATGTTTTTTAGTGGACACCACATATGGTCTTTATGAAATTTTTTTTTATATTTTTCATAAAATTCTGAGAAAGTAGAGGAAGTTAGGAGGTGCAAATAAAATTGAGTGGTAGAAATAGCAGCCCCTTTAAATTATTCATGTTTGGAAGACCCAGTGCATGCGTCACGTATATTTGATTTTAGCCAAATTGTTAGAATCATCAATATATGAAAGCTTTAAATATTTTGGTACAGTTTCCTACTCCAGCTTCTTGATGATAGCGTATGTGCTTTTCGGCCCTCTTTTTCCAGGTGTGAGATGGATGATGGACCAGCCTATTGCATGAACCAATTGGTTGATGGGTAGGGGTGCTCACGGATCGGTTTGGGTCGGGTTTGGGTTCATCCGCAACCCACCCACAACTCATCGGGTGAACTAAATTCCCACCCACATCTACTCATATGATTGGGCGGTTTTAACCCATAAACCATGCGGATTGGTGGGTGAGTTGCGGGCGGATTGACGGATTTAAGTTTAGCTAGAATTTGCTTTACTTTTTAAAAATCCATCCATTCTATTTTGAATTTTTGAGGGCTTTCATACTGCATTTCAATTATTATAAATATTGTTTTGGTCAAAACAAGCCATACAAATTACAAAATAACAATTAACTTGGGAAAAAAATAAAATTAAACAAGCATAAATATAAAAACAAAAAGATAAAAGACTTCACAATGCAAAAAACTAATTCAATATCGGTAAGAGATAAGGTCATCCTCCATTTGCCATGTGTCCAATGTAATATGAAGAACCAATGAGATACTGCCACGTGTATAATCTAATAAAGTATAAAAATATGCGGGCGGGTGGGTTTTAGTCGGTTTTTATATTTCAAAACCGCAACCACTCGCGAAACCGCAAAAAAATAAAATTCTAAACCATTACCCGCCCACCCTATCGATTGAAACTGCCCAATGGCTTCGAGTTGGGTCGGATTGGGCGGTTTTTGCGGGTGTAGCAGGTGACTGAGCACCCCTAATGGGTAGGGAGAATGGGTTTCGGCTCTTCCAAGGTTTTCCAAAAGTAAAAGGGTGCAGCTATTTACACTATATATATATATACACATTTACTTTATACATACACTTTTAAATTTTAAAAATTAAACTTTTACCTTATACATATTTCATAATATTTAAACTAACCCGGACAATAACCTCAAAAAGGTTCTGTACATTTGAGTTGAACATATTGTATTTGTTTAGTACAATATAATTGAATAATCGCAAAAAATTTAGTTGGTATGTCTCGAACAAAGTTAAAATATTCAATAGAAATAATCTAAACATTTTAGATTTGTTTGGTATACCAAGTTTGAACTAACCATGATTCACAAACAAAACTCAACTTCTTTTTATAGGAAGAAAAGTTATGTACATTTGAGCTAAACATATTATATTTGTTTAGTACATTAAAACTGAACAATTGCAAAAAATTTAGTTGGTATATCCCGAACAACTTTAAAATATTTTATTGAAATAGTCTAAACATTTTAGGTTTTTTTGGTATACTAGGCTTGAATGAAATGCGATTCACAAATGAAACTCAACAACTAAAAAAATTACATCTTTTTAACAGTAGAAGCATTTGAACTAACTGTTGCTTGTCCATTGTTAAAAAAGCGTAAAAAAACATGAAATAGTTAAGGTTTAAGAGATATTATAGATTAGTGGTTAGGGTTTGTGAGAGAATAAAGATTTATGAATGGAGGGAGCAAGGGTTTTTGAGTCGGAGTTTTCATGATTATAGTTATGTATAGTGGGTGGTTAAAACTAATTTGTGTTTTTATTTAAATTACTTTGTCCTTAACAATCATTTTACTCAAAGATAAAATAGAATTAAAATTTTCATTAAATGATATGTGTAAAAGGAAAACGTGGTGTAAATAACCACGCTCATATAATAAAAAGGGAAATGAAGAAAAGAATGAGAGGGAAGAAGAGTAACAAAATAACATTAATTTTTATTTATTTTTGGATAATAAAATAATTTATGATGCAAATTGCAGATAGATAAAGTGATTTATTTTGGACAAGACAGCGCAATGCAAAATGATGATAGATGAGGTAATATACATTTATTTATTTTTATTTATGAACACTTATCAAAGGAAGAAGCTTTTACTTACACTAGATATAGCACACGTGCGTTGCACGTGAATATTTTTAAATACAAAATAATAAATACATAAAGATTTTATATTTTTTCATAAAAGATAAAGTTTAAAATCCAAAAGTACATTTTTTTTATTTTTTTAATTTTTATAATCAAAATTGTCAACGAAAGATTAAAAATTCTTTAGATGTACATTGAGATTTGTTTTTCTTCATAAAACGGAATATTTAAAGAATTTATATTCATATATATTATCATGCAACTTGATAGTTGCTTTAGGAAAAAGAATTTGAGTAAGAATCTAACTTTAATTTGTTAAGAGTTTGAGTTAAAATCTAACTTTCATTTGTTACCAAATGATAAGAATGTTTATTATATGTTTCAATTAAAAGAATGGTAGATATGTAATTTTTTTTTTATTTAAATAAGGGTATATTGGTCGTTCAAAAGTTTTTCTGAAATTCAGCCTTTTATAGATAGTATAGCTATACGAATTATAGTTTCCGTTTCCTTAGAATTCCTATTTGGGTTTGGTTTTATTTAATTATTATAAGAATTATAGTTTCCTTAGAATTTTTATTAAGGTATGTGTTTTATATTGCTATATTTCCTATATATGTAGAAAGGGTGGTTTGGTTTTATTTAATTATTATAAGAATTATAGTTTCCTTAAAATTCTTATTAAGGTATGTGTTTTATATTGCTATATTTCCTATATATGTAGAAAGGTAGTTGTGTATTTAAAAATTAAAATAAGGGTATATTAGTCAATCAAAAGTTTTTCTCACATTCGTCTTTTTATAGGTAGTATAGATGAATTCATATCATGTATATCTTTCATAACTATATATTCCTTTAGAAAATAGATTTGACACAAATTAGAATTGCAAATGAATTGGAAATAAATTATTGGGGAAATTGGTGATTAGTTCATAATTAGGTAAAATATTTTTAATTAGTCAAGTAAGAGTTTTTCTAACTCAATGTCGATAGGGGTGAAACTTATTTAGCAATTAGTCACATTTAAAAAAAAATTTAAAAAAAATATGAAAAAAATCCTAGTTGATTAGGTAAATTATGAAAAAAATTACTAAGAGCACTCAATTTTTTGTTATTAAGGGCACTCTATGTAATTAACTTAGTTTTTTATTATTTTAATTTTTAAAAACTTGTAACTTACAATATATACATCCGTTTTCAAATTTTTTTTATATTTTTAGAACATACTCTTCGACATTTTCGAAACAAGATTCATGTTTGTTAGATAATTATGAAAAAAATTAAAATAGTAAAATTTTACTACTTGATACAGTATAATATAATAATTTGTAAAACTGTAAAATTTTACTACTTAGCTCAATATATTATAATAATTTGTAAAAATTTAAAATTTTATTGTTTGGCACAATCCAATATAATAATTCATAAAATTGTAAAATTTTAGTGATTTTCATTTTTGTCAATGGAGGAGAGGGAGAGAGTATGTGTAAAGATCACTAAAATCCAAAAGAAAAATTTTATTATCTAATTAGAAAACAATTGAATGTTCATTACATATTAAATGTTATTGTTTTATATGTAGTAAAATGATCATGTTTTGTTGTAGTGCTTTTATACAGTGAAAAGAACAAGTTTTGGGCAAATATAATATAATTTATTATCTAAAGCAAGAAGATTCAATATCTTTCTTGTTAATAAAATGTGCAAAAGCAAACTCACTTTAATTCATGTGGCTTTTTGTTTGAAAAGTCAAAAAAGTGGGCAAGGTTTCATAAGAGGCATTATTTACCACAAAAGGAGTTTTGGGAAAAACGCAACAAACTAGCTTTTGAGATGTGTACTATTGATTCATATAGCTTCCAACAGGTATAACCAATAAACTATGGGTACAAGCTATGAAAAAACTAGAAATTGAGTTGTTTCCACTAAATGTAGCACCTTGCATTCGCGAAGAAAGATATTCAAAACCCCATAACCATCACTTGCAACTCCAATATCATCGCCTCATCCTCACAATCCCCATACCCTCACATGGTTGCTCGTCACCTCACTGTTGTACACCATTGCTTTAAATCTCGGTTATAGAAGCGTCCATGGCTGAAGGAGAGAGGTGTCCATGGTTGGATCTATTGGAAAACAGTGTATGTAATGCCCCACATTTACGTAAATCTATTTATTTATTTAATTATATATTTAACGTGTTACGGTTAATTTAATTTATTAGTTGATTTTACTATTCACATAATTATTAGGATTAGATATAATCACGAATTAGATAACTACGTAACCAAACATTAATATTGAAAGTAAACCTAAATAGGTTAGGATTAAGTTGTGCCCTATATAAGATCTTATAAGAGAAGTTATTACTTTTGGCTTGAAAACAATTGAGAGAGAAAGAAAAATTGACGACTAGGTTTTGGCTTTTCATCGTCTACCTAATAATCAAGTAAGTATTTCATGTGATACATGTTAAGTTGTTAGATTGTTACCATGTTTGGTATTGAATAAAATAAAATAACGTGGGATGATATATATGGTTGGTAGGAGAAGGGAATGATAGTAATTGATGTACAGTAATTGTTTTGATAAACTGACAATATATAAATTAATTTTTATGCATGAAAACGTGAATGAAAAGTTGTTGTTATTTACTTACATAGAATATAATATTATATATGAATTCTATTCAAACAGTAAAGGAAAGTCTGTCAAAATATATATATATATGTTGGTACGAATGGTACAAGCCTATTAAAAAAAAATGGAGGTTTACAGCTTTTGAGGGTTGCAAGGAAGTGAGTTATATATATATTATATGTTAACCATACTTGATGGGTGTGGGTAGTGATACTATTTATCCAATGGATACATGTTCACACTAAAGTTCTTATATCCATGTAATTGGGGCTTACACATTAGAATTTCACTATACGAGTTGGTTGTATTTTAGCTAATTTTACGGGCTCGATATGATGGATTGGGTCGAATATGATTCAAACCCATTAATCTATAATTTAACATAAGTCTATTTTAATGTCACGCTAGTGTATATATTAATTATATTGAATATAGTGATTATTATAAGGTTGTGGAATTAGACATTGAACCCTTAACACACCACTTAATTAGAGAGACCTTTTAGTTTATGTATGATTTATTGATAAAGAATACTATTAATTTTAGGTTCTGAATAGCATTGGAATTATTAAAAGTTCGATCACTTGGATTGTTGAAGATTTGTCTTAAGGTAACGGAACTTGCACAATGTATTGCCCTCTTTGATTAAATAAAAATAAATTTGATTTTTATTCCTCTTTTGTGAGCCAATGATTTATGGACAATTATTTTCAAAACTATTTCACTATCAAAGTGATTATTTCTTATGTGCTATGGGTCAAGCAAAATAGTCATTGAGTCATTTATTGAAATTGTTTACATACGTGTTTTGAATATGTTTTATTAGCGAAAAATATTTGCCAAATGTTTATTGTATAAGTATGAACTTTGATTAGATTATTGATCCGTTCCAACAAGAGATTCTAATACTATTGGAATAGTGGTCTGTGTCAGCAGAGGATGCTAATTCTATTGGTCATCAGTATTGATGTAGTGCAAAGTTCCACGATGATGGGCACCTATTAATTGTGAGTCTAGCCAGAGGAAGTACTTGTATGAATTAGTGTTTTATTGATTTGTATTATATCAATCAATGATTCTAAAGTGATTTATCGAATGCATTATTATCGGAAGTGTTTCAGTGTTATTGTTTATTGAATTGAAAGCAAGAGAATTATTTTTAAAATTTTATATGCCTACTGAATTGAAAGAAATGATTTATTGTGAAACTCTATCGTTTTGTTACTCATGTTTTTAAATCAATCATGTGAATATGCTTAACCTCTTCTTGTATGTATTATGTAATGTTTTATTACTGAGCTTTATGCTCACCCTTTATATTTTTCTCCACAGATGAATAGCTTAATCTGAGTAGCTTCCGCGTACGAAAAGCAAAGGTGTCGATGGCTTGATCTGCTAGCTTAATTAGAACTTTTATTTTAGTAGTTAGAAGAATTAGTTTATTATTTCAGTGGACGTTGTAATAGGTTATTGGAGGTAGTAATTTACTTTGATGAATATGGATTTATCTAGTTATTTCAATTAATTGTTGAGACTTTAGTTATACTATGGCTTGAATTTTATTGTGGATAGATTATTGGAGACAACTTTATTATAGGTTGATATTGTTAAGTGGTTTGGCCTATGTGGGGCATAAACTTTTGTGAGTTGTGACAATTATGTCATCAAATCCAGTCTTTTGGGTTTAGGGGTGTAACAGTTTTGGTATCAAAGCCAGGTTTATGATTCTATAGATTCTTAAATCATAACCATAGGATTGACAAAGTATAGACGAATGAGAAGATAGATATAAACTAAGAACTAGTAGTTTAGTTGTAGTATAACAGGAATTTTTTAGAATTGATAACATGGCTTATAGAGTGATTATTTAATATATTTGTCCATTATTAATTTATTGTTTAGAATTTATTATGAATGCTACACCTTAATTATTTGGAAAATCAGGATTGAAAGATGCCTCCAAGAAAACAACAGCCAAATGGTGCGGCTTCCACCAAATAATCTAAAAGGAGTTTTTAGAGCAATAGGAAGTTTAACTAATGTGGTTGAGCAGCATGTGAGAGCTGGGAACAATAATGCTCGAAGATCTACTGCTCCTACACCCTCTACTTGGGACCAATTCTATAAGTTTCATCCTCCTGCTTTCAAGGGAACCATTAACCCACTTGGAAGCGGAAGCTTGGGATAGTAAAATGGAGAAGATATTCGAGGTACTGAGATGTAATGATGCTCAAAAAGTTCTGTTTGTTGTGTTTATGCTAAAAGGGGATGCAAATCAGTGGTAGAAGACAGCTTCGCACAGTGTTAGGTGCTGGTAATCAACAAAGTTACATGGGAGAGGTTTGTAACTGTCTTTTACGAGAAGTACTTCCCTGAAAGTGTGCAAGACCAAAAAGAAATAGAATTTCTAGAGTTAGAACAAGTTCATTCAGTGATTGAGTATGAGGTAAAGTTTACCTCTTTGTCTCGCTTTGCTCCACATTTGATTGCTGATGAGAAAAAGAAAACCCGCAAATTCTTGAGAGGATTGAAGCCCCATATTAAAGACAGAATCTCCCTGCTAGGGTTAGAAACCTATCATGAGATGGTGGACAGGGCATAGAAGGCTGAGATTGTTAGTAAAGAATCTTGGGAAGCTAGAGAAAAAAAAGAAAGGAAGAGAGCTCGACCTAAAGAGCCTAAAGAAAAGGAAGCAGAACAACAGGTTTGGTAAGCAGAGAGAATTTGTAGGGAGAGAAAGTAAGGATTAAACTTAGAAGAAGGCTTGTCAGAGATGTGGAAAATTCCATAGAGATAGAGCCTACTACCTAGAGACTGGAGCTTGCCTTAGATGCAGTAAGCTAGGCCACCAAATCAAAGACTGCCCAGATATGAAAGGAAAGCAGAAGGACAAGTCACAAGGAACTGGATAGAAGCCAAAGGTTCAAGGGAGGGTTTTTGCTATAACCCAACAGGATGCACAAGCATCCAACTCAGTGGTAACAGGTACCTTATGCATACATTCTTTTGATGCAAAAGTATTGATTGCTTCTGGTTCTACCCATTCTTTTGAATCCTATGCATTTGTTGAGAAATTTAAGAAAACACCTGAAGCATTAAATTGTGATTAATCTGTTACCACCCCTTTAAGAGATTTTGTGACTATTGATTATATGTTTAAACATTGTGTGGTTCAGGTGGGTGATAGAGAGTTGTCTGTAGACTTAGTTCCTTTGGATATTCGGGATTTTGATGTAATTTTAGGCATAGACTAGCTTTCTACCTACCATGCAACAGTAGATTGTTTTTGTAAGAGGGTTGTCTTTTGTTGTTTGAGGGAAATAGAGTTTTGTTTTGAAGGGACTAGAGTTAGTACCCCTCTTAACATCATCTCAGCAATGCATGCAAAGCGATTGTTGAAAAAGAATTGTCAAGGGTATTTGGCATATGTGGTGGATAATTAATAAAGGGAAGTGAAGCTTGAGGATATTCCCATTGTCTGAGATTTTCCAAAGGTATTCCCTTGAAGATTTGCCTAGCTTACCACCCGATAGAGAGATCGAGTTCATCATTGATGTATTGCTTGGCATTGCACCTATTTCCAAAGCTCCCTATCGTATGGCACCGGTTGAGCTCAGGGAATTGAAAATGTAATTGCAGGAGCTCCTTGATAAGGGCTTCATCAGACCTAGTGTATCTCCTCGGGGCGCACCGGTTTTATTTGTGAAGAAGAAAGATGGGAGCATGAGGTTGTGCATTAATTATCGGGAGTTGAATAAATCTACTGTGAAAAATAAGTATCCATTGCCACAGATAGATGACTTGTTTAATTAGTTGCAAAGTGCCCAAGTCTTTTCCAAGATTGATTTGAGATCTGAGTACCATTAATTGAAGGTTAAAGGGGAATATGTGTCTAAGACAGCTTTTCGTACTAGATATGGGCATTATAAGTTCTTAGTTATGCCTTTTGGGTTGACTAATGCACCTGTGACATTCATGGACCTAATGAATAGGGTGTTCAAGCCTTATTTGGATTAGTTTGTAATTGTCTTCATCGATGATATTTTAGTGTACTTTAAGAGTTTAGAGGAGCATAAGCGACACTTGAGCATAGTTTTATAGACTTTGAGAGAGAAGCAACTGTTTGCTAAGTTGAAAAAGTGTGAATTATAGCTAGACAAAGTGTCTTTTCTTGGGCACATCATTTCGAAAGATGGTATTTCAGTGGATTCTGCAAAGGTGGAAGCAGTGGTTAATTGGAGTTCTCCTACTAGTGTAACTAAAGTGAGAAGCTTTTTAGGCCTTGCAGGTTACTATAGAAGGTTCATTAAGGGATTCTCAAAGATTTCCATTCCATTAACCAGATTAACTCAGAAGATGGTGAAATTTGAATGGACTAAAGAGTGCGAGTAGAGTTTTCAAGATTTGAAGGATCAATTGGTGACTATCCTAGTGTTAACTATTCCGTCAAATTCGTCTCACAAGGGACGTGGGTGTATCCTAATGCAACACGGGAAGGTGATAGCATATGCTTCTAGACAGCTCAAACCGTATGAGAAGAATTACCCCACTTATGACCTAGAACTAGCAGTTGTGATTTTTGCTATGAAAATTTGGAGACACTATCTTTATGGAGAAACTTGTGAGATTTTTCCCCACAGATGAATAGCTTGATGTGAGTGGCTTCCGCATACGAAGAGCTAAGGTGTCGATGGCTTGATCTGCTAACTTAATTAGAACTTTTATTTTAGTAGTTAGAAGAATTAGTTTATTATTTCAGTGGATATTGTAGTAGGTTATTGGAGGTGACAATTTACTTTGATGGATATGGATTTATCTAGTTATTTCAATTAATTGTTGAGAATTTAGTTATGCTATGACTTGAATTTTATTGTAAATAGATTATTGAAGGCAACGTTATTACAGGTTGATATTGTTAAGTGGTTTGGCCTATGTGGGGCGTAAACTTTTGTGAGTTGTGACAATCATGTCACCAAATCCAGTCTTTCAGATTTGGGGTGTAACAGTGTAGATGCTACTATGTAAATTAGAAATTTAGAACAAAAACTGCAGAAATAAAAAACACTTATTGGTTCAGGCGTGTATGAAGCACTATCGTTAAAAGTAGTTCTGTCCCTCTGAGTATGAAACTCAATGCAATAGGTCACAGCGCTCTACTCTCCAGGATTCAACAATCGGGCTCCCATAAGTGTGTACTCGCAAGTGTAGGAGTGAACCGAAGAACTCAGAATGCTTTTGACTCTAAAAAAATAGAATTGCAAAAGAGAAAGTAGAGAGAAGAGAGAAGAGACGATTACTCTTTTGGTATGTTTTCTGCTGAATGAGAAGGTTGGTTTATATAGGCTTTAGAAATCAGTAATAGCCCTCAAAAATAAATTCCCAACAGTCAAAAAATATATATACGAAATTGAATAAATTAGATACAATGTATCTGGACATAAAACGGTCATAAAATAATTTAATCAGCTCAATAGTCAGAAAATGATTAATTTTAAATAAAACAGTCAGCTGATTTAATTAAAACAATCCTGATATAAAAATGGGTCACTGAACTAGGTCTTGAATAATCTAGTATCCAAAAATCAAAGTAGCAAAATGCGGGTCAATCCTACCTGCACACATGAAGCCAATTTCCTGGCATTTGCACCCCCCCTGCGTGCACGTTGTACGCTCGCGACGCAACCGATTAAGTTAATTTTTGGATCCAATCCCGCTAAATCACTCGATTGGGCTCCATCTCATGCGCACGTGGGGACTCCCTACATCCTCCCACATGATACCACATACAATAAGTGGAATACTATATAAACCCATTAATAACCTTTCACTTTTCCAATGTGGGACAAGGTGACTTCACAATATAAAGAGACAAGAGGAAAGCTCTTTAAGAAAAACTTTCGGATTTTTGAAATACTTATTTTATATACTTAAAATATAACAATCCCCACATATTCACAATACAAAAAGAAAGAAAGGAGCATGAGAACTTAATGCATCGGTTATGGTGTCTTTTGGACTATAAACCAAACCTAGGATATATAAGTAGTGACCCACAGAAACCTGGTGAAATATAAAATTTCTATGAACCAAAATTCCTTAGCAGTGGATCAATCGACTTACAACGCACATACAATTCTCGAATTTTGAGTTCTTCTAATCTAGGTCGCACGAATAGGTCATGCGCCATATCTGAAAATTTATGAGTGCTCTAGAGAACCTACTTAGACTCTCATAGGAAGCGGCCCCACTTCTGCACCCATATAAGTGGATCCATCAAGTATGCACTACAACTAAACACACCACCCAAATAGGACTATAGAATCCATTAAGAGTTAAACTCAACCTTACACGTTGCGGTTTAGCACTATCTACACCTATAAGGAGAGACTCTCAAAATATTATAAAGTGGACAGTGCACTCCAAGTCAACCAATAACTTGTTATTACCCATATAAACCTAATTCATGGAATCTCCATTCGCATAGGTTGGGTTACTATTACTGTTGACTCTTAGTTATAAGCATTAGTCTCATTCCCCACGATGTATTACTCACTAGGTTTCTACCTAGTGGATTTGTCGAAGGATCGACCAAATTCAACTCTGAGCCTCACAAAGTCAAGGGATATAACCCCATCACTAAGCAATTGCCTCACTATATTATGTATTAGGCATATATGCCTACTCTTCCCATTATAAAATTTACTCTTAGCTTTGGCTATAGCAGCCTGGCTATCACAATGTAGAGACACTGATGGAGTTGGTTTCATCCAAATGGGAATATCTGCTAAAAGGTTTCTAAGCCACTCAGCCTTTATACTTGCCTTCTCTAAGGCAATGAACTCGGACTCTATAGTAGACCGAGCTATGCATGTTTGCATGGTAGATTTCCAAGATACTACACCTCCTCCAAGTGTAACAATAGAACCACTAGTAGATTTTGTCTCATCCAAACCAGAAATCCAATTAGCATCACAGTACTCCTCTAATACAGAAGGAAAACCATTATAAAATAAAATATAGTCAATAGTTTCTTTCAAATATTGAAGTACTTTATACAAAGCAATCCAATGATCTCTACTAGGATTATGAGTATATCTACTCAATCTACTAACAACATATACAATATCAGGTCGAGTACAATTCATCAAATATATTAAACTACCAGTTATTTGAGCATACTCGGATTGTGAGACACTATCTTCTTTATTTTTCTTTAAATGAGAATTAGCATCATAAGGTGTAGATATAGATTTACAATCAAAGTGTCCAAACTTCTTTAAAAGTTTTTCTACATAATGTTCTTGTAAAAGAAAAATACCCTCAGTAGATTTAATTATTTTTATTCCAAGAATAAAATCTACTTCACCCATATCTTTCATATCAAATTGAGAAGATAGAAAATTTTTAGTCTCTTTAACAACATCTAGACTAGCTCCATAATCAACATGTTATCAATATACAAGCAGATAACAACACAAGAATTATCATAAAATTTGTTATAAATATATTTATCAGAATCATTAATTAAATATCCATTAGATGTCATAGCATTATCAAATTTCTCATGCCACTGTTTCGGTGCTTGTTTAAGACCATATAAAGATTTAACTAGCTAGTCTACAAACTTTATGCTCATTACCAGGGACAACACAACCTTCAGGTTGGTCCATATCTATCTCCTCTTCTAAGTATCTATTTAAAAATGCAATTTTAACATCCATTTGATGAATAACCAATTTATTTATAGAAGCTAATGCAATTAAAATTCTTATAGAGGAAATTTTAGTCACAGGAGCAAAAGTAATCAAAATAATCTATACCTTTCTTTTGAGTATATTCTTTAGCCACCGATCGAGCTTTAAATTTATCAATTGACTCATCAGGTTTTAAATTCTTTTTAAAAATCCATTTGCAACCAATAGTTTTAGTACCTGAAAGTAGATTAACCAATTCCCATGTATGATTAGACATAATAGATTCAATTTCACTATTAATTGCTTCTTTCCAAAAAGGTAAATCAGGAGAAGTTACGCCTCATTATATGTTTGTGGGTCATTATC
Organism: Liquidambar formosana; assembly: GCA_039720395.1. Lineage (NCBI taxonomy): Eukaryota > Viridiplantae > Streptophyta > Magnoliopsida > Saxifragales > Altingiaceae > Liquidambar > Liquidambar formosana. The sequence goes on along the minus strand of JBBPBK010000072.1, from coordinate 306,317 downwards.
AGTAAGAAAAGTATAAAAATCATCTTCAAAGTTAGTTTCTTTTCTTACTCTTTTACTCCTTCTTAGCTCAATTTCAATGTTATCATTAGATTCCTTTTCAATTTCATTTTGAGGTTTATGAGTTATTTTTTCACTTTTAGATTTTAAAGGAAAAATATTTTCAAAGAAATCTGCATTTTTAGTTTTCACAATTGTGTTTGGTTCCATAAAATATTATTTTCACTTTTAATTACCAAGAACCTATATACAGCGCTATTATGAGCATAACCAATTAAAACACCATCAAAAGTTTTAAGGCTAATTTTTCTATTTTTAGGTTTTGGCAATAAAACCTCAGCCAAACACCCCCACACTTTTAAATATTTTAAATTAGGTGCACGTTCTTTCCAAAGTTCATAAGATGTTATTTCAATTTTCTTATAAGATACCCTATTTTGTACATGACATGCAGAAAGAATAGCTTCCCCCCCAAAAAAACTTAAGTGGTGCCCCAGAACTGATTAACATAGCATTCATCATTTCTTTTCAAGTTCTATTTTTTCTTTAAGCTACTCCATTAGATCCAGGTGAATATGGAGGAGTTACTTCATGAATTATGCCATGTTCTTCACAAAAATCATTAAGGGCTTTATATTCATATTCTCCTCCTCTGTTAGACCTAAGTCTTTTAATCTTTCTATTTAATTGATTTTCAACTTCTGCTTTATATTTTAAGAACATTTCAGTAGCTTTATCTTTTATTCTTAATAAATAAATCTTTGTATATCTTGAATAATCATCTACAAAAGTTATGTAATATTTATTTCCACCCTCTTGTTAATGTGCTTAAAGAAAGTGCCATTGAAGTACACGATCTTAGAAACATCATGCAGAATCTTAGCAGTCATAGCAGCAACATCCATGATAACTACTCTTAAGATTGTTGGAAAATAGTGTAGATGCTACCATGTAAATTAGAAATTTAGAATAAGAACTGCAGAAATAAAAAACACTTATCGGTTGAGGCGTGTACGAAGTACTGTCCTTAAGAATAGTTTCGCTCCTCTGAGTATAAAACTCGATGCAGTAGGTCACAACGCTCTACCCTCTAGGATTCAACAACCGAGCTCCCACAAGCGTGCACTTGCAAGTGTAGGAGTGAAGTGAAGAACTTAGAATGCTCTTGACTCTCAAAAATAAAATTGCAGAAGAGAAAGTAGAGAGAAGAGAGATGAGACGATTGCTCTTTTGGTGTGTTTTCTGTTAAATGAGAAGGCTGGTTTATATAGACTTTAGAAATCAGTAACAGTCCTCAAAAATAAATTCCTAACAGTCAAACAATATAAATACAAAATTGAATAAATTAGATACAATGTATCTGGACATAAACGGTCATAAAATAATTTAAATCAGCCCAACTGGTCATAAAATAATTAATTTTAAATAAAACAGTAAGCTGATTTAATTAAAACAATCCTAGTATAAAAAGGGGTCATTGAACTGGGTCGTGGATAATCTAGTATCCAAAAATCAAAGTAGCAAAATGTGGGTCAATTCTGCTTGCACAAGTGAAGCCAATTTCTGGGATTTGTACCCCCTATGCACACGTACGCTCATGACGTGCCCGACTAAGTCAATTTTCGGACCCCTAATCCAGCAAATCACTCGATTGGGCTCTATCTGATGCGTATGTGGGGACCCCCTACATCCTACCACATGATACCACATATAATAAATGAAATATTATATAAGCCCATTAAGAACCTTTCACTTTTCTAATGTGGGACAAGGTGACTTCATAATATAAAGACACAAGAGAAAAGCTCTTAAAGAAAAACTTTTGGATTTTTGAAATACTTATTTTATACACTTAAAATACAACAGGATCTGAGTGAAGGAGGCGTCAATGGTCAGTAGAGGAGGAAGTTGTTGGTTTGTTAACTTATACGAGAGTTGCTGATATTGGGAAAGGGATAAAGAAGTGTTGACCTAAAAGGTTTCAATCCCATGATTTTGATGATAACAATGTACTAGATGGCCTAATGAGCAGTTTAATTCAATATGAGACAGGTAATTAAGGAATTCAAGCTACCAGGACATATCTGCCTAATCAAAAGTCAAAAAGCAACAAAGAACACAAGTTAACATTAACTAACACTCAAACGGACTTCAAGCGAAGGGATTAGCTTCTATTAAAAGTGTTAGGATCAAAATTGTAAGATTTGATCTCAATCTTTGTTCATATGTGATCAAGGGCTTAGGATCATGCATTTAAGTTTTAAATGAACCTTTATAACAATCCATAGAGCAGGGATTTTAATCCCAAGGCCAAATCACTTAGAATTTTATATATGTCTATGTAAAAGAAATTTCAGACGACTGAAAATAACTTTAAGTCGACTGAAACATTGTTTTAGATGATTGAAAGAAGTTTCAGACGACTGAAATGGAATTTCAGAAGACTAAAAAGTCTTTCAACAGACTGAAACTGTCTTAGTCTAAAAACATCTCTCTGTAAATTTTAGACAACTCATTTGAGTCGACTGAAAGTATATTTGAGACGACTAAAAAAGAATTTGAGACGACTGAAAGTTATATACTAAAAGACCCAAATTATACCCTCTCTGGTATTTTCAGTAGCCTCATTTCAGATGACTGAAATGCTAATTTTAGTCGACTGAAAGAAGTTTCAAACGACTGAAACCTTCGAGTTGTCACATAACGGCTAGTTTTTTAAACGGTCTTTTGAGCATTAAATGCCCACCAAACCATCTTTCCCGGCATTTATTGCTACAAAATGGTCACTTGGACCCCTTGGGCTATATATACATGAGTTAAACTCATTAATGGGCATTCATTGAGCTAAAAATAAAGATCATTCATTTACAAGCCCTAATTTCACTTGTGAGCATTTATTGAGATTCAATCAATAGTTGTGTGAGCTTTAAAATCTTTGTGTATCCACTCTTTTGAGAGAGTTTCTTGAGCACAAAAACATACTCATTTCATCTTGTATCCAAGGGTTGAGAGAAACCTTAATTTGTAAGCACTTGAAAAGTGTTTTTAAACAAGTGTTGGTGAAGAACACTTGGTGTTGTAAAGGTTTGCTGCTCCACCTTGAAGGAGAGTGATAGTGGATTGGTGAATCCTGAAGGAGCTCTTGAGGCGAGGACGTAGGCGGGAGGCCGAACCTCGTTAACTTCGTTTGCATTCTCTTCCTCTTAATCTCTTTAAATTTGCTTATTCTTGTATATATTGTTGCTTGTAATTACTTGTTTTTAAGTTTCCAATTAAGTTTTCATTTGGCTAATAACCCTATTCACCCTCCTCTAGGGTTATATATTTGGGACAACAATTAGTATCAGAACCTGTCACACCCCATTTTTGCACCACCTTACTAGGGCTCATTATTTCATGCATGTTCTTGTTTTTGAGTCTAGTCACTTGCATTAGGTTTTTAGAGTCACAAGGACAATGGATATGAATTTTGGTTCAATTCAGAGTTGATCATGAGGGATAATAAGAGCTTTTATGACTTGAGGGGCATAATCGTCTTTTAAGTCACAAACTTTTCATTTGACCTTGAAATGATCTCTGAATTGTCAATCGGAGTTCATATGGATGCATATGAAGTATTTCTAGGTTCAATTGGATGAATCAATGGCTCAAGATTAAAACGGCTCGATGTAGTTCAAGTTAGTTAATTAACCCTTCTTTAGGTTAGCTCAAATTGACTCACAATTACCAACCAAATCCTTCCAAATTGACTTTCATTAGTCATCATTTTATCCCTAAAAGTGTTTTATAAAGTTTAATTTTGATATGGAAAGCATTTGGTTTGATTTTATGTGCATATCTATGCTTAGCAAAGGTAGAACATAGCGGTTAACCACCTTTGTCAAACCTAACCATGCCCCCATGGTTAGTGGTTTTCACCCTAAAATGTTCAAAAATGTATTCCTCATCGAAACATGGTTGTTTTGGCTTTTGTTTCATCAAAATCGGACTTAATTTCTAGGGTTTTAATCCTAGCCATTGGTTTATCCTAATGAAACTCTATAAATACCCCCTTATGCTCCAGCAAAAGGGAGGCAATTTAGAGGTTCCTAAAGGCTGTTCTATGCATTAAACCTGAGTGTGTGAGAGAGAATAAGAGAGAGAGAGTTGAAGGAGAGCTGGAGTTCCTACTATAGCCTTGAAGAACATTGATTCAAGTCATCCACAAGTTAAGAGGAGGGTCTCTACAGCAGCAAGGAAGCTCTTCCTAAGGTAACCTTCTTCCTTATTAGTGTTAAATCAAGTTTTCTTATAGAATAGGCATATTGCATGTTAAAGGTAGCTTTTTTATCATGTGTTATCACTTTAGTCATTTAATATACATGATTTAAATGTTGTTCATGTTGATTATAGCATACTTTAGGGCTATTCTATAGGTTTTTAAGCATGATTATGAGTTTAGGGTTTCCATCGTTCTTGTTTTAGAATAGTGTCATTGCATATTAAAGTTAGGATTTTTATCATGTTTTATGACTTTAGTTAGTTAATATGCATGATTTGAGTTATGTTTATCATGATTTTAGCATGATTAGAGGTTGTCTTATGTGTTTTTAAGCATGTTTGTGAGTTTAGGGTTTTCATTGTCCTTGTTTTAGGTTAGTTTCATATAGCATGTTAAAGTAGGCTTTTTTATAGTTGCTGTATATGTATTGCATATAGAGTAATTATGATATGTTTTGCATGCATGTTAGTGGATTTTAGGATTCTTATGCATGATATGGTTCTAGGATTGCATTAGGGTGTGAACCCTAAAAACTAGCCCACAAGGATTGAAAAGAAAATAGGTTGAAAAAGAAAAAAGAGTCGCCACCTTATTTTTTAAAGGAAACAAGGAAAACCCTAAAAACACTTTGTTTCAAGAAAACAATTTGAATGACTCTATGTTTAAAAAGGAAAGGCAAAAACGATCTTTTGGAAACCAAAGAAATCGGAGATTCGGAGGCTAAGTTATGACATGGGAAGGTTCTAGGCAAAGCCTATAGGCACCGATGTCACCCTTTCGGTCTTTTAGTTTATTCGGGTTAAATTAAAGTCTTACCATACAAAAATCAGCAAGTATATCATCACAAGAATTGCATGCATATCATATATTCCATCCATAATAAACAAACAAAAACAAAGAAAACAAAACAAAACTAGGATACTTAGATCCTAGGGCGGACTTGAACCTCAAAGCGCCTACGTACCATGTAGCGAAATACATGGATCAAAGTCCACGTAGTTCGATGACAATTAGGGTTAAATCCTAATATAAACCTATGGTAAAAACCCTAGGTTTCCTTATTTGAAAGATAAAAAATATGGTATTTAAACCAAGTTTGAAATAGAAATAACTTCCACAAGATGGAAACTTTGAGAAAAAGGCAACTTTATTTTAACAAGGAAACCTCTAGTAATTCACCATGGATTCATATTAAGAAGTAACCCTAAAAAGGGAGAAGGGAAAAGTTAAGGAAGAAAGAAGTGAATTGGGGCACTTCCACACCCTACTTACCTTAGGCAATTACTCCAAGCAAATAGCAAGGTTAAGCAATAATAGCCCTATTTGCAATGAGGCAATTATCGCACCTATTTGCACCCTTACACCTGCTCAAAACAAGAAAAAATGAAGAACAAAGAAGTCTGGACAGAATAGTATTAAAGCCTAAATTCATCCACTAATCATGCAAATAACAAAAACAGTGAATAAAACTGAACCTTAATGCAATCCTAACACTAAGACATGCATAAAAAACCCTAAAATCCACTAACATGAATGCAAAAATATCATAATTATTCTATATGCAAGACATACATTATAACCATGAAGAAAAATCACAAAAAAGCCTAAGTTAACATGCTATATGAAACTAACCTAAAGCAAAGACAATAGGAACCCTAAACTCACAATCATGCTTAAAAACCTATAGAATAGCTCTAAAGCATGCATAACTCATGATGAATAGTATTTAAACCATGTATATTAACTAACTAAAGCTATAACACATGATAAAAAACTCAACTTTAGCATGCAATAGTCCTATTCTACAAGAAACCCTAGTTTAAGCTTGAATAAGAGGAGATTTTACCTTAGGAAGAGCTTCCTTGCTGCTGTAGAGACTCTCTTGCTCTTGTGGATGACTTGAACCAAGCTTCTTCAAGGCTATACCAAGAACTCCAACTCTCCTTTAGCTACACTCAGGTTTAATGCATAAAGTGGCTTCCAATTGCCTCCCCTTGTGCTGGAGCATAGGGGAGTATTTATAGAGTTCAAGTAGGATAAATCAATGGCTAGGATTAAAACTCTAAAATTTAATCCAAGGGTTATTAGAGACTCCCTTGGTGCTTAAGAAACCCAAAAGTTACCAAAAACTAGAAGGAAAGTCGTCCAAAAGAGTCCTAGTACGTTAAAATAGGAAGAAAATCCGCTTCAGCAAAAATTTAGGGAAGTGGTCTCGGGTGACCACCTGGCGTTGGGCAGCTAGCCACCCAGGGCTGGGTTGTCACCCGAGCTGACCACCCAAGGTTGGGTGGTCACCCAAGGACTCCTTTCCTTCCAAGAATGTTTTTAGAGGTCAAATTAACTCCGATTTTGATGAAATAAAAGCCAAAACGACCGTGTTCCGATGAGGAATACATTTTTGAACCTTTTAGGGTGAAAACCACTAACCATGGGGGCATGGTTAGCTTTGACAAAGGCGGTTAACCGCTATGTTCTACCTTTGCAAAGCATAGGTATGCACATAGGATTGAACTAAATGTTTTCCAAACCAAAATTAAACTTTCTAAAACACTTTTAGGGATAAAATGATGACTAATTAAAGTCGATTTGAAAAGGTTTGGTTGGTAATTGTGAGTTAATTTGAGCTAACACGAAAGGGGTCAATTAACCAACTTGAACCATATTGAGCCATTTTAACCCTAAGCCATTGATTCATCAAATTGAATCTAGAAATACCTCATATGCATCAATATGAACTCCAATTGACAACTTGGAGATCATTTCAAGGTCAAAGGAAAAGTTTGTGACCTAAAAGACGATTATACCCCTCAAGTCACAAAAGTCCTTATTATCCCTCAAGATCAACTCCGAATTAAACCAAAATTCATGTCCAATGTCCTTGTGACTTTAGAAAACTAATGCAAGTAACTAGACTCAAAAACAAAACAAAAACCTACATGAAATGGTGAGCCCTAGTAAGGTGGTGCAAAAATGGGGTGTAACATAGGGCTTATGCTTATTCACTGTTTCTGCTATTTGCATGTTTAGCGGATGAATTTATGCCATGATACTATTCTATCCAGATTTGCATATTGTTACTCTTGCATGGTTTTGAGCACGTGTAAGGGTGCAAGCAAGTGTGATAATAGCCCTATGGCATATAGGGCTCCTTTTGCTTAACTTTGCTAATGCTTGGAGTTATTACGCTCAGGTAAGTGGGTGTGGAAGTGCCCCAATTCACTTCTTTTCTTCCTTACTCCTTCTCTTCTCCCTCCTAAGGTTTCTTCTTAATATGAGTTTATGGTAATTATCAAGGGTTTCCTTAACCAATAAAATTCTGTTTTTTACCAAAGTTTCCATCTTATGGAATTCTTTCTAAATTCAAACTTGGTTTATTCAATTCTCTTTCAAATAAGGAAACCTAGGGTTTTTACCATAGGTTTATATTAAGTTTTAACCCTAATTCTAATCGAACTACGTGGACTTTGATCCATGTATTTCGTTGCATGGTACGTAGGCGCTCTTTGTGAGGCTCAAGTCCGTTCTAGGATCCAAGTATCCTAGGTTTTATTCTTTCTTCTTTTTTCTGTTTTATTTTGTTATTTTCTTTATTTGATTGTGCATGGATGAATGAATGGAATATATGATATGCATACTGTCTTGTGATGATACATGTTGATTTGTGTGTTGAAAAGACTTTAATTTAGCCCAAATAAACTGAGAGACCGAAAGGGTGACATGGGTGCCTATAGGTTTTGCCTAGAACCTTCCCATGTCATAACTTAGCCTCCGAATCCCCAGTTTTCTTTGGTTTCCAAAAGACTTGTTTTTGCCTTTCCTTTTCAAACATAGAGTCATTCAAATTGTTTTCTTAAAACAAACTGTTTTTAGGGTTTTCTTTGTTTCCTTTAAAAAATAAGGTGGCGACTCCTTTTTCTTTTTTTCAAAACTAATTCTCTCTTTTTCGTCAATCATTGTGGGCCAATTTCTGGGGTTCACAGTTTGGCGACTCCACTGGGGACTTGTGGACTAGACTCTATAAAGTTTAATTGGGCTAAACTAATTTCTTATATTAATTAAAATCAATCACATGCATCCGCTTGATTGTGTGCTTTCATTTATTGCATTGTGTGCTTAAATTGTTGCATGATAGGCTCGATTGTCCCTCGATGTATCCTTGCCAATGATGGGCCTAGTTTCAACCTTGGTTTTCCTGATTCCAAGTTTTGGGGCGAAAGCTATCAACCTCTCTTGCCTAGTACCCTTGGGTATATTAAATGAATCAATCACGTACTACTAGACTCACGCGGCGTTCCTGATGCCACATGTGGTTAGATATAAAGATTGGTTCAAGCAAGTGAAGGACCCTAGCCTACCCCCTCTTAGTTCATGTAGTGAGCCTTGTAGGGCACTATGGTTTCACCGTTATGCACCCACAATCGTTTGTAATGATACTATGCTGTGTTTGTGGTGTGAAGTTTTATGTCTTATGCCCTTAATATATACCTTTGAACCCTAACCTTTGTTAGGGTCGTGGGTTAGGAGGAATAAGTTAAGGAATTAGGATGTTAAGCTATGTTTGTGATGTGCTAATCCATCGGAATTAATTAAACCTAATTGAAGAACTCTGTACCCTATTCTTTTAACACACCCCTTTAATCCATAACCTTTGAAAGGGTAAGTGGATGAAAGGAAGGAATTAATTGAATATGGTGTAAAGACCGAATTCATTAAGGAAAGAATGGAGGTTTAGGATAAGTCTTTAAGCTAAAGGTTAAACTTTTCTATCCATAGACGTGCTGGCTTGGATCTGCAATCCGCAAGGGCATCTAGTTAGTGTTGAATCTACCCATCAGACAGACATGGCCGACGAAAGAACTAGTGAAAGACACTTTAACCTTGAGGCTTGCCTAAAAGCCATCATGGCCAAGCTTGACCATACCACCGAGACATCCGACACAGCATTGAAAATGGCTTAAGAGAACCAACAGAAGATGGCAGATCTCAAACAAAATGACTCTAAGGCCCATTGCTCGGGTATACCTCATGGGGCTGGCACTGAAGAGGACCTCAATCCAATGAGAACACCAAGACAAGGGGGAAAAGTAGTTCGAAGCTTGTGGTCATCAACCTAGAAGGGAAAACCAAAGGGAAAGGTACTAGCAGTGATTCTGTGTTGGCTAGCAAAGTAGAAGCATTGGAGAGAACTATAAAAGGGATTCGTAGGGCCAATGACATGGTTGATGTGCGGACTTTATCTCTGTTTCCAATAGCTCGTATTCCATTGCAATTCAAGATGCCAGAGTTGGAGAAATTCGATGGGACGAGTTACCCTAAGACTCATTTGAAGATGTATGTGTGAGCTATGCACCCTCGAGGGGCCACTGACGAGCTTTTAGCTTAAATGTTTCATGAAACCTTGACAACTTCTACCTTGAAATGGTTCTTGGCGTTGGATGAGAATAGGACTCAGACTTGGGAAGACATATTCAATGAATTCTCGGAGCACTACAAGTACAATACAGAGGTGGACGTTACTCAGAGAGACTTGGAAACTACAAAGCAAGGGACTCATGAAACTTTCTCCGCTTACATTATAAGGTGGAGACAAAAGGCGTCGAGAATGACGGATAGGCCAAGTGAGGAGGATCAAATTCAGTTGGTGGTTAAGAACTTGCTGCCCGTGTATCATAAGCACTTATTTGCCCACTATTTCCCAAATTTCAAAGCTCTTATTGGGGCTGGCACAGGTTGAGGATGCTGTCAATGATGGGACAATTAAAACTGAGGAAGTGAGGAGCCGCAAGATAAACTTTGCTGGGAAGAACAATGCCGAGGTCAACACCATAACTCAACCCATTCAACCCTCCTCCATCAATGATGTTAACCCACCTCATCAATTCATCGATCTATTCATGCCACTTCAAAGAGTCCCTGAAAAACTCGTGAGCTGTGACTTATTAAAACCACTTGACCCAAGACCCCCACCTAATCCCTTACCCAAGAATTACAATGAGAATGAGTACTGCAAGTACCACCAATCCAAAGGCCATGCCACCAACCGTTGTATTCACCTTCACCACTGTCACACCCCATTTTTGTCACCTTAGCTAGGGCATATCATTTCATGTAGGATTTTGAGTCCTTTTTGAGTCTAGTCTTTTGCATTGAGTTTTTATGGCATTGAATATCATGTGTATGAATTTTGAAGTGATTTGGAGTTCATCTCGATGGTCAATAAGAACTTTTGCGACTTGAAGGGCATAATCGTCTTTTAAGCCGAATATTTTCCATTTGACTTTGGAATGAATCCCGAGTCATCCCATCAAGTTCATATGGTTATATAGAGTCCATGTATAGGTTCAATTTCATGAATTAATGGTTTAAGATCAATTCGGCTCGTAATGGTTCGAGTTGGCTAAAAGACCCTTTCTTGGTTTGCTCAAATTGACTCATAAGACCCGACCAATTTTCTCTCATTTGACTTCAATTGGGCTTTATTTATGTCCTAAACATGTTTAGAAAGATCGATTTTCGATTGGGAAAGCATTCGGTTTGACCTTGTGTACAAACCCAGCTTAGCGACGGTGAAGCACCATGGTTAACTACCTTTGTAAAACCTAACCATGCACCCATGGTTGAGGATTTTTGTCCTAAAATGCCTAAAAATGTGTTCCCCTTCGAAACACGGTCGTTTTGGCTTTTATTTCGTCAAAATCGGACTTAATTTGAAGATTTTAGGACTTCTGAAGCAAGTAGAAGTCAAAACCGAAGCGGAAATAGAGGACCCTCGGGTAACCGTCCGGGGCCGGACGGTCAGCCTTCTAGGCCCAGACGGCTAACCGTCCAGGCCTAGATGGTCACCCGAGGAATCCTTCTTTAAGTCAAACTCTGACTCTTCTCTCCCTTTTTTGACGGTTTCCTCCGCCAAAACAACTTGTCTGAGCTTAGGAGTGTAGGTTTGAGTTGTTTGAGCACCAAGAGAGTCTCTAATAGCCCTAGGATCGTTGTTTAATGAATTAATCCTAGCCATTGGTTTAGGGGGTCAGTTCTCTATATAAAGGACATGATATTCAGCACATAGGGGAGGTTAATTGCACTTTACACTTAGAGAGAGAGGGAGCTACGAGTTTGGAGAGCTAGAAGGACTTCAAGAGGAGGCTCTTCAACCCCAAGCAAGCAAGGAAACAAGAGGTTTGAAGACAAGAAAGAGTCTACAAGAGGTAAGCCTATCCCTTTAATGCTGAACATGAATTTCTGTTCCTCCTTCTTCTCTTTCTTTCTTCTTCTGTTAAGATAGCTATGGTGCATGCAATTGCTCTTCTTATGGATGGAATTCAATGCTTATGTGATGTTATATGAATGATTTTAGGATAGTTCATGGCTTTATATGCTTGATAATCCCTGGTTTACTACGGATTTGATAGCCTTACTTCTTTCTATCCTCTTAAATCATGCATAGTTCACATGTTTAGGTTGCTGTGATTATTATCATGTGTGGATGTTCTTGTTAGTTAATATATGTTATATGAATGATATTCATGATAATTTGAGCATATCTTAGAGTCGTTTCATAGGTTTTTATGCATAGTTGTGAGATTAGGGTTTCGATAACCCTGAAATCGCATAGGTCTTATACAGCATGCTTAGCTTAGCTTTTTGGGTTGTTGCTCATCATAGTCATTCTATATATGCTGCATATAGTTGAATCATGCTAGGTTTGCATACATGTAGTGGGTTTTATAGGTTTTTTTGGAGACATTATCCTTTTCTAAGGATAATTATCCTTTTCGTTGAGTAAGGTTTCGCATGAGAGCCTTCTGTGATGTGTTTAAGCATGAAATCTTTTCTGTTGTGTTCTAGGGTATATATTTTACGTAGGATATGTTGGTTGCACCTCTCCATAACGACTTTTTTACGTGAAATTATCCTAGGATAGTTTTGCTTAAGAAAGCTCGCCGTAGGGAGGCCTATTTGCATATTTTACATGAAATATCATCCTTTTGGTTAGAATTGGCTTTGTTATCATGTTTATTGATGTTATTGGAGTCTCTTATGCTTGTTAGTGTGTCTTTCATTGGTTTTTATGCATGTTAGTTAGGTCATTGCATGTAAGATTGAGTTAGAGTCTTTAGTTATTCATTATTCTAGTGGTTTGCATGATAGATGGATGGTTTTAGGCCTTGTCAAGGTTCTGTCCAGATTTTCATATTGCTTTCTTTGCATGATTTTGTGCACTTGTAAGGGTGCAAACAGGTACAATGCTTGTCCTATTGCAAATAGGGCTGCTATGGTCTGAAATGGCTAATGCTAGGAGCTTGTGCGCTCAGGTAAGTAGGGTTTGAAGGTGCCCCAATTCACCTTTCTTTTCTTTCTTTTCTCTTCTCCCTCCTAGGGTTACTTCTTAATACAAGCTTATGGTAATTATCAAAGGTTTCCTTCAATAATAAAATTCTGGTTTTTATCAAGGTTTTCCTATTATGGAAGTTTTTTGTTTTGGATTAAATCAATATATTTTCAAATAAGGAAACCTAGGGTTTTTACCATAGGTTTGTATTAGGTTGTAACCCTATTCTTTTCGAACTACGTGGACTTTGATCCATGTATTTCGCTGCATGGTACGTAGGCGCTCTTCGTGAGGCTCAAGTCCGTTCTAGGATCCAAGTATCCTAGGCTTTTCTTTTCTCTTCTTCTTTTTTCTGTTTTGTTTTGTTTGTTTGATTGTGCATGGATGATTGGATGGGATATATGTTATGCATGCTGTTTTGTGATGATATATGATGATATTTGAGTGAAAAGATATTAAGTTAGCCCAATTAAATTAAGAAACCAACTCGGGCGATGTGGGTGCCTATGGGCTTTTGCCCAGAACCTTCCCACGTCGTAGCTTAGCCCTCGAATCCAATTTTCTGGTTTCGAAGACTTTGCTTTTCCTTTAATGGAGTTATGTGGTTTTGGAAATAAAACATTTTTGTGGTTTTCCTCTTTTCCCTAAAAAATGAGGTGGCGACTCCTTTGTTTTGTTTGTTGTCTTTCAGACCTTCTATCATTTTTGCCAAACCCTTGTGGGCGCCGCGCTTTTTTTCGTGGGTTCACAGCCACCAAGTCCAAGACCTCATTGACAAGCAAGTCATATCACCCCCAAGCTGTCCAAATGTCACCCATAATCTTCTCCCATCTCACAACAACACACCCCCACCTAACAACATGAATGCCATTGGAGTTGAATCATCTCGCCCTCGCTGGCCCATAAAACAATACACTCCACTTCCCATGACCATAACCCATCTTTTCACCCTTTGCCACAACAAAAGCCTCATAATGCCACTCCCACCAAGACCAAGGCCGTCAACCCCTCACCAATATTGCCAATACCATCATGTACCCAACCATGACACTGAAGCTTGTTCTATGCTAAAGAAGGTCATTCAAGACTTCATTAACCAAAAAGTTTTGTTGTTGCCAAGAAAGACAATCCAACAAGAGCTAAAAAAAAGATATGAAGCAGGGGATCCTCAAGTTGGCCTATTGGGTGAATCATCGGGGAAATTTGATTACTATGTGTTGTACTTGAGCCCAAGTCCAATGACAAATGAGCCGATAATTCCTACAGATTGGGACGATTTGCCAATGGAAATGGAGAACATTGATATGATAGAATGGGATGACTTAATGAATAACTCCGAGGAAGTCCATGACATATGGGCTAGCAATGATGAGTTGGATCATATAACTAGAGGAGGTCACCATTTCAGGCCTCCGCACTTAGAATCCGAGAATCCATTGGGAGATTTGGAGGGGCAAAGGCGTCCCGACTTGCAAGAAGAAGAGGATGAGGTGCTTAGGTAGCTGAAGAAGACTAATGCCAACATCACCATTTGGGGTTTGCTCACGGCCTCGCATAAGCACAGACAAACCGTGCTGAAACTGCTGAATCAGATACAAATGCCTGTTGATACATCCCCCAAGGGATTATTACATTTGGTGAATCCAACTCCTAAGAACTCAACTATTGTGTTCACCGATGTGGACCTACCTAAAAGCGGGCTAAGCCATTCCCAAGCTCTTTATGTGACTGTTGATACCATGGAGAAGAGGGTTCCCACCGTCCTCATTGATAATGGGCCTACATTGAATGTATGTCCTCTCAGAACTGCCACTGTCTTGGGTTTGGGACCCACCGATTTCGCGCCATCTGGGTAGACCTTAAGAGCTTATGACAACACCCACCGAGAAGTGATAGGAGTAGTTATTTTGCCTCTAATCATGGGACCCACTGAATTTAGGGTGGAATTCCAAGTGTTGGATGTGCCGTCATGTTTCAACTTATTATTGGGCCGACCATGGATCCATCTTGTTGGGGCTGTGCCGTCTTCACTCCATCAAAAGGTGAAGTTTCCTTATGAAGGAGCCATAGTAACACTTCAAGGGGACTATGAGTTGAAACTCACAGGGGTGCCTATATGTGAAATACAACCAGAATCAGCGACGGTGCCATTATCCGAGTTTGACTATGTCCTATGCATTGAGAAAGAACTTGAGAAGGGTGAGTTAATACCTTTGGACTTTTGCCCCCATGGCAATTTGCTTGTCGGTGAAATCATGAGAAGAATGAGTTTCTTTCCAAGCATGGGGCTAGGGCGTCGCCAACAAGGGATCCCTAGGTCTATTCAGAGCCGTGTCACCTCGTACACTTTTGGGTTAGGATATGAGCCCTCTAGAAATGATCATGCGAAAATGCTGAAAAAGAATAAAGAGAAAGTAAGAGCTAAAGCCGAGGGAAGGGTGCCAAACCTAAAGATATCACCGTAACGGCCCACTTTGAATGGTTACTTTATCAAAGAAGGGGATGGTTTCCTATATTGCGGGTTTCTAGAGCCCACCTTCGACCAAGCTACCAAGACCAGAGTTCCGGGATTTGAAATCTTCTTCACCGAGTGGTATCCGATCACAGCTGAGATGGTAGATGATGAGGCCATCAATGATGAGTTCTGGGAAAAGAAAGAGGAGGATTGGGCTGAGAACCTTGATGCAGGGGCTATGACCGAAATGTTCCGAGACATGATCCTCACCCTGGGAGACTCGACCGTTAAAGAACTCCGGGGTTCATCCATTAGCCATGCTACCGTACCACTCCTTAATTGGTACCTTGAAAGTGGTGTCATTGCAGAAATCCATAAAGAAGAAGACCTTGGCCTACTTGATAACAGCTTGTAGGTGTCTTAGTTTAGTAATATTTCTTTAATTCAATAAGATGTATCTACTTAACTCACTTTGTGGAGTCATAGTAGTGATACAGATTTGTTTGTTTTCTCTCTTCCTTTGTGTGTCATTCCTACTATTCCTAGTTAATAAAGAATGTTTTCTTTCTCTATATATGTACTGTCTCTTTTCTCTCTTCTATGGATATCTATGGCATGGATATAGATCCTAAGAACGATGTCCCCCCGAGCTCGTTGAGTAAAAGAAAAGGGGCGTCACCAAACCTAATATAGGTGAATTGGAATCAATCAACTTAGGGACGAATGAATTGCCAAGAATAGTTAAAATTGGGAAAACCCTCTCCCCCATTAAAAAAGAAAAAATGATCTCCCTCTTAAAAGCCAACATTATGGCTTTCGTATGGTCTTATGAAGACATGCCTGACATTGACCCCGATATAGTGCAACACTTTATCCCCACTAATTCCCTAAAGAAGTCGGTAAAGCAGAAACTCAAAAGATTAAAACCCGAATGGGCTCTAAAAGTAAAAGAAGAGGTAACTAAACAACTAGACGTGGGATTCCTCCAAGTTGTGGAGTATCCCGAGTGGTTGTCGAATATAGTACCTGTACCTAAAAAATATGGGAAAGTGAGGATGTGTGTCGATTTCTGAGATCTCAACGCCGCGAGCCCTAAGGATGACTTTCCTTTACCCCATATCGACGTGTTAGTGGACAGTACAGTGGGACATGCGCTCCTCTCCTTCATGGACGGATTCTCAGGGTATAATCAGATAAAGATGGCGCCTCAAGACACAGAGAAAACAGCTTTTATCATGCAATGGGGAACGTACTGTTACAAGGTAATGCCTTTTGGCTTAAGAAACGCCAAGGCCACTTACCAAAGAGCAGCTACAACCCTATTGCATGATATGATCTATAAAGAAGTTGAGGTTTATGTCGATGATATGATCGTGAATTCCGTGGATAGGGAAGGGCATTTCAAAGCGCTAGAGAAATTCTTGGAGTGAGAAAAGAAGTACAATCTCCATTTAAACCCTTAAAAGTGTGCCTTTGGTGTCACCGCAGGCAAGCTATTAGGGTTCATGATCACTCAGAGAGGCATCGAAGTGGACCCAAGGAAGATAAAAGCTATTGTGGAAATGGAGCCGCCTAGCACTAAGAAGAAGATCCGAGGTTTTCTAGGAAGAGTTCAGTACATAAGCCGTTTCATTGCCAACTTGACCATAGTTTGCGAACCAATTTTCAAATTGTTTAAGAAAGGAGTGCCAAAAGTATGGAACAAAGAATTCCAAGCGGCTTTTGAGACCATTAAGAGATATTTGGGCAATCCCCCAATCTTAGTCCCCCCACGACAAGGTGCACTGCTTTTGTTATACTTAACGGTCATCGAAACCACGACGGGAGCTATGTTAGCTCAATATCTTGAAGGGTCGACAAAAGAAAATGCCATGTATTACTTAAGCAAGAAAATGACAGACTATGAAGTGAAGTATAACGCAATCAAAAAGGCTTGTGTGGCACTAGTATGGGCAACGCAAAAACTCTGTCACTACATGATGTCCTTCGAAGTATTCTTGATAAGTCGTGTGGATCCATTGAAGTGCCTGATAGAGAGGCCAGTATTATCATACAGAACGGCTCGATGGTCAATTCTCCTTAATGAATTTGACATCAAGTATGTAAGTCAAAAGTCTATCAAGGGGAGCGCTATCGCAAATCACCTAGCCAACTATCCTGTATCATCATCCGCTCCATTCAGTAATCAGTTTCTAGATGAGGATGTGCTAGAGATTGGCAAGAAGACTTGGAGAGTATACTTCAATGGGGCAGCCAATAAAAAGGGTTATGGGATAGGAGTTTTGCTGGTTTCACCTGAAGAGGCATTTACACCATTGGCGGTCAAGTTGGGGTTTGAAGCTACCAACAACATTACTGAGTACGAGGCCTGCATCTGTTAGGATTATGCCCTAGAGCCAATCATAGAGATGATTGTTTAGGGATTAGGAACAATCATTTGATTTCATTTATGTATGTCACATTTATTATTGATTTAATAAAAAGGCTTATTCTATTATGTTTATATGCATCATTTATATTTACATAATATGTCCATGGAGTTAGAGTTGAGAATATGGAATTACAAAGAGTTGTAATTTTGAGACTATAGATATATCTCTGTACTAAACTCCTAAAGCATTCCTAGTTGAAGGTTCACTATGATGGACAGTAATGAACCATAGGACTAGCACTTGTTAGGTTGACTCTATAGGAGGATAGCTAGTCTCAAGCTATTTGTGTGGAGACACTACGATCAACAAGTGGATGCCTATTGCGAGAATAGGTACACTGAATGTGACCAAAGATATGAGATAAACTGAATGGAGTTTTATCCTGCCTGTCAATCAGTTTCTCATTGTTATAGTGGTACAAGTAATCCTTAGACTTGAGACACCATAGTTGCCTTATGCATGTAGCTTTAGAAGTTTGATAACACTAAGTGCAGATCCTATTCAGGGATCTGCAAAGGTGTTCATTGGCCCTACTGCTATGTGTATGAAGGCATGTGAGTGATCAACAAGGGATCCATCACTCTCAGGAAAAAGAGAGAGAATGTCTCATATAGCATTCATAATATAACTCATTAAATCCATGGCCATGGTAGGATGAATATGAAAAGAGTTTCATGAGTTCATCAATGAGTTGATATTCATGATTGAGTATAAAATAATTAAACTAGGGACTTGACAGACTTCCATGTCCTATTAGTTTAATTGGAGACATTGTGTTGAAGGAAGGATGCAATTGTAACCTATAAACTATAACAGAAGGGTTCTTTGTTAGATACTTATTCACCTCATTAAGGACAACACCATGAACCATATGCTAGGTGTTATTCATGGTTAATAGAAGTCCTAATTGATATAAGTGAGTTATAATCAATTAGGGAATTGGAAGGAATTCCAATTAGACCCTGAATGGAAAGAGTTCCATTGTGCACACCTTGTGCTATTCCTACTACTTGATGTGAACCCAATGGGTCACACACTGATCATGCAAGATGAGCTTTTAAGTCTATGAGAGAAAGGGTATGAGTGCATAAAGAATAGTTCTTTGAGGCCTTGTTTGTATTTGATGTAAACAATAGGGGTTATTGTGCAATTTAGGGAAATTGCACAAAACCCTAAAAGGGTTCTCCCCTAGGGCTGGCCCCTTTAGTGTGGCATATATAAGTCATACTTATGTGTGACATGGCATGGGCTTGCTTGCACACTCCCAACCCTAGCCGTCCAAAGTGTTGGAGGCTTTCTTCTCTCTCTCTTTCTTCTCCACCTCTAGCAACAACAAGGAAGAAGAAGGAAAAGACTTGAAGCTCTAGCTAGGTGTGGATACCGTTGGAGGCAGCACACTTGGGCTGCTCATTCACCGCTGTCCGGAATCAAAGCTTGGAGTAAAAAGGAGAAGACATAATCAACTGTAAGTTCTAAACCCTCTCTTTGTAATTAGGGTTTTATTGTTTTGTATGAACCACAATCAGATTCATGGGTTGCATGGAATTGATAGGAAATTTTTGTTATTCAAGTTATTCCGCATTCTATTTCCTTCTAGTTCAATTCCTAACAGTGGTATCAGAGCCATGGTTGTGCTTCATACAAACATCATATGGGCTGGTATTTATGGTACAATAAATTGGACATTGGTGTTCTAATTAGTTTTAAGAAAACTAGGGTTTTATAAAACTGTTATGAACAGTTTTCATGATAGTCATGAAAAACCGTCATCTTGTTGTGCATGCCAAAATTTGAGTTCTCCTCCAAAATTTTCGTGCCATATATGGTTAGAAAGCTCTTCGAATCAGCTTTCAAACCCAACAAACGGTTCATCGATCCGAGCTCTGTAGAGAAAGTTATGATTTTTTTACTACAGGCTGTCTGGAAAGACAGTTTTACGCGGGAATGGAACTCTAGGTTGTTCTTCATCTTCTTCTTATATTAATTTGATTTATTAATCATATGATGATTATATACAATTATATATACTGTATATATAATTACTATATGTATTTGATACATTAAAAATCGAATTTAAAAGAAAAACAAGATTGAAGTTCTTGAAGAGGCTGAATCTGGGTTCTTGAAAAACCCAGGTTAGTTTTCTGGTTTTTGTTCATTCTCTTCCATCAAAATCATTATGAATGATCATAGATTTAATATATATATTGTATATATGTTTATCATTGATGTTGGTATGAGTTTTGAATTAAAAACAATCAAAAAGTTTGAGTTTTAAAATTTTCCAGCAAAGCAGTTTTCTGGGCAGCATGATACAGCCGTGGTTATTGGCATGTATCTTCTTCATAGGAGCAAGGCAGGGCATGAAACCACCTCTATTAGAATCGTGGGACACTAGGGGATAAACCCCAAGTGGTGCGGCAGCCATTAGATGGCATCTTCTAGGGTTTTAGAACCCATTCTCTTCATTATCGTTTTGCTGAAATTTTCTGGATAATCTTCATAGATTTATTTGCAGCGGCTGTTTGGGCTTGATTTGATCAATTAAATCTCACCTATGGGGGTCGAAAATCATATGGAGATATGACTTGAGGGTTGCCAAAGCTTGGGCAGCCATGGTTGGATCGTGGCAGCCATGAAAGCTTCTTTGAAGCTTCATCTTCTTCAGCAGGCAGCAGCTAGGGTTTATGGAAACCCCTCCCAAATTCGACCTAGGGCTCTTGGCCCTTAATCACCACCTCTGTGATGATTGTCCCAGATGTAGGAGAGTGCCCCAAGGCCTGGCATAGGCTGGCAGCAGCCATGGGTGGATCGTGGCAGCCATGGAAGCTCCATGGCAGCCTCCTATTTTCGGAAATTAGGGTTTTCATAGGAAACCCTAATCCTATGTGTACTAGGGTTTTAGAAACCCTAATTACCCTCATTAATGTGTCCTATTAGGGTTCTAATTATGACATTAATGACCAGCCTTGGTCATTAATGAACCCGGTTCTAATTAAATGCATTAGGGTTTGAGTTTATGAAACCCTAACCCTAATACATTTAAAATTTGATTTCTCCCAAATTAAATTAATTCCGAAATTAATTATATAATTAATATTGATTAATTTTAAGATGTTTTAAATTGTTTAAAGCAATTTTGGAATAAATTTATTTTCTGGAATTTTTTATTTAAATAAAATTGTTTTATTTATTTAAGTTAATTCCTAATACTATAGTATTAGATACTAGTTAGTATTATTTAATTGTTTTAATTATTCTAATGATTTTGATTAATATGATTGATCAAAATTAGATGTTTTAAAGAGTTAAAACATGTTAGGATAGATTAAAATAATTTTGGGAAATTAAATGATTAAAAGGAGTTTTAATTCAATAATTGATTTCTAAATTAGGGTTTTAGAAATTCTAATTTTAGAAATTAATAAATGCCATTCATTTTGTTTTATTAAGTTGTTTCAATTATTCTAGTAATTTTGATTAATATGATTGATCAAAATTCAATGTTTTAAAGAGTTAAAATCACACTAGAATAGATTAAAATAATCTTTGAAAATTATTGATTAAAAGGAGTTTTAATTCAATAATTGATTTCTAAATTAGGGTTTAGGAAATTCTAATTTTAGAAATTAATAAAACATTACCATTTTCATTATTTTAATTTTGGATATGATATTTTGAGGTCCCCTAATGAGATTAGGAAGCATTAATGAGATTAATGAAGTCCAATTAATAGCGTTACCATAATGCCCATATGTTTTAATTGCTTACAGTACTTTTATTTATGCAATATGATTGTATAATTGTGTGTGGATGATGATTATGGACTAAGCCCCCTTAAACCAATTGTGATTGGCTGTCTTATGGGTTATGAAATATTTTTCAAAGGGTTGTAATTTATTTATGGTGATTTAATTTTTAATTGGGACTTGCATGCCACCTTTTTCTCCTTCACTCTCTCTATCATTCTCTTATGTACCCCACATTCCCCTTATGTATCCCTTTCTTTAAATTATGTAAATGTTATGTAATCGAGAGCGCACTAAGGAGCATGGTGGACTCAAAAGAGCATAGTAGAGCCCAACAAGCCAATGGTGGAGACCATCAAGCTCATGGAGGAATTGGAGGACTTGAAAGTTTAGAGAAGACTTTCAAGAATGCATGCATGTTTCCATTGAATGTTTTACGATCACCTACACCTACAATAGACCTTGGATTCAATCTATTGGCTTGGATTGAATCTTCTTAAAGTCCATAATCATCATAGTGGGAGCTTTAATTTATGAGATAATTGTATTAGCTCCAATACCATAGTTTGGTATATGTTACCTATTCACTTAGGGACTAATATCAAAATATGGTACTTTATATATGTTGATATATAATAGCATGCGATGTATGATTTATAATAGCATGAGATGTATGATTATAAATAGCATAATTTATATGTTTAAATTTTGATACATAGGATGCATGTTAATTTGATGAGACCCTTTAAAACCCCTCTTATTTAATATTAAGTTGAAAATGGAGAAATCATTGGGGAATGAATTCTTCATTGCCTTCCATCATTATAGGATCATCTAATGTCCCTTAATGTGGGTACCTGGCTGCAGACATGTAGGAGCTACCCATGTTAAAGACATTACTTGAAACTATCACATATGAGATATCATGGGGTGCCTAAACTGGTATATACCAAGAAACTAACATGTGAGGTATATATTTGGCGAAACATACCTGTGTGAATGATGGGTTTAACTTAACTAGGGAAGTATTCCAAGAAACTAACATGTGAGGTGTATGTTCCCTAGAGGCAAAATGATTGGAACTTGCTTATGAAGCAATAGACAAAGAGTTGTCTTCTTATTGTGGGTTAGAAGTCAAGAAACTAACATGTGAGGCTTCTAGGTCATAGTGGGACCCCAATCCCCATTAGGAATGAGATTCCCGAATTCCATTAGAGGGTGTATGGAATTTGATAAAATAGTGGGAGGTACTATATGATTAAAGACCCAATCATTATGGATAAAAATGAAATCTAATTCTTTGTTTATGTAGATTACCTAATTACTCACCTCGAAACCCCTATTTCCTAATATAGGATATTGATAGTTTGACTAAACCCGATTTCTTTGATTGACTTAGGAAATTGAGAATTGTTCTCAATTTCAAAAGATTGTTTATATGCTATTAGGCCTTTTATTAAAGGCCCTCCATAAAACATCCTAAGAAGAAAAAGACACTATGCGCAATTGGCATCTTGTTGCCATGCTATATGATAGTATTGATGACTAATGAGCTTCAGAAGCAAAATTAGTCAATGCAAGTGCCTTTGATGTCCTACATCACATACAAAGGTTGTATTATGAGTGAAATAATACTATAAAGTATAGTACTTGTAAAGGACTTCTTCTGGACTAGGATGTAATAAAAGTTGTTTATTAATAATCATTCTTTTGAAAAATGATTAATCACATAGAATAGCTTGAGAAGCTAGATGTGATTTAAAATGGAAGCATAGAGGAAAGCAAGTCTTGAAAAGTCAAAGACAAAGAAATATAATTATTTTGTAGTAAATATAAGGTATTGTAAAGGGAACTTGATAAAGTATCAGTCTTCCTAGAAGAACCAAACTTTTGAAGTTTTGGTTCATGCTCTAAACTAAATTGTTGGTTAGTTCTGCTTCTTGGTTTTTGGATTCTAGTATAATCTAAATCGAAGCAGAAAGTTAAGTAGATAATAAGTTACCTTTAAAAATTTTAATAGAGCAAGAGTTGCTAGATTAATTTTGGGAACTTATTTCTTAACTAAGTCATTTAAGACATTCTAGAAATTTGATTTTCGAATTTAAATGACTAATTAGAGCGAATGCAACGTATTCCGAGAATACAAGAGATGTAGAGACTCTCATTTAAATGTAACGATTATGACTTGGTTATGAGATGACCAAACCCATCTTTTACTTGGTGAAGTGAATGAGTTACATTTATAATTTGACTATACATTGTGATGTATACAGTCATGTAGAGCATGCATTCAATTATAATAGACTCATCTTAGAATACCATAGCTCAATGGTGAATCTAAGAGAACAAATTGAACCCTATTAAGATATGGTTTGATCCATGATGAGTTTTACTAATGTATCCATCTAGGATATACCTTAAAATTGCTACATATTGACAATTTAGGGTTCACTCCAGTTTTGTCCCAATTATATCAGATATGATATGGGAAGAAACCCAACTTAAAGAAGTTAAGGCTTGGGCTTGTGCTACGTTTGTCTGGAAACATAATGTAGACAATCTGGAAATAAGGCCAAGTAAGTGTTGAATTGTGGTATATCCTAAAAGTGGTTGGGATAATATTTCTATTACTCTAATGAACAAAAGTTGTCCATTAGGATGATTGCTGGATTTTCTTGAGAAAGAGTTCATTCAAGAAAGATGCAAAAGTAGATAGAATTTACAGAATTATTTGTAAAGCCACAAACCAACAAAGATCCAACCCTTGCCCCTATTGAGGCAAAACCTTTAATTACACCACATTCTTTTCATAGATCAAATTGGATATTTCTTTAACATAAGAGAGATATTGTATCTCCATTAGAATGTGAAAGAATTGTTCTTTGGTGATAAAGATCACCAAGATAATCCTATTGATTATGATTAGGCGATGTTTGACATCAACTTGAGAAATGACTAAGAGTCATTAAATCCAATATGGACAGGTAGAGACCTAAAAGGCTTGGCTATTTAAGGATGTTTTCAACATAGGCAAAAAGTTGTCTATAAAGAAACTTGTTTGATAATAGTTATGCTGAAATCCATTTGGATCTTGTTATCTATAAACACACATTTTGAATATGAGATATGTCAAAAAGGATATAAAGATGTTATATCAAATGGTGAAAAACCATAAAAGTGTGTAAGTTATAGAAGTCTATTAATAGACTACAAGGTTCTCATAATTAGAACATCTATAAAGTTGAAGTAATTAAATTGTTTGATTTCTCTCATTGTATAGATGGACCATAAGTGTATAAAAGGTTAGTGGGAGTGCGATCGTTTTTCTTTATCCTAAGTATAGATGACATCCTAATCATTATGAATGATATATGAATGACATCCTAATCGTTTTGGTTTTTGGAGAAAAACTAATTCATGAAAGATTTGGTAGAAGCATCCAACAAGATCTATAGAGATAGATCATATAGATTGCTAAGTATCTCCAAATCATCAAACATAGTTGAAATGTTGAAGGAGTTCAACATGGAGAATTCTAAGGGAGGTCTGATTTACTTCAGATAAGAATTCATTATTCAAGGGCATGTGCCCTAGGATAACACAAGTAAGGTTCTTAAAGTGTTAAGAAGCCTTATTCTACACTATGTATTGAACCTGATATCTATTATGTTGTAATTGTTACAAATAGTTATCAGTCAATTCAAATTTGGAATATTGGATTGTATATGGAAATTGTAAACTTATAGTAGATGGGTATATGGATTTGGATATAATCCATATGGGGTATATTTTATATTCACTTTAGTTGGTGAAATACTTAATAGAAGAACTGTATGAAAGATACAGTGGATTCCATTATTAAGGGTAAATTAATTATCGCATTGTCTAGGAGACTGTTTGGATCTATAAGTTCATTAATTAAGAACTTGGAGTTGTTCCTTCCATTCAATTGCCCACACCTTGTTTTGTGACAACAATGGGTCTACATCTCAAGTATAAGAATCACGATCTCATCAAAAGTCCAAACACATAGAGCGGCAATTCCAAGTGATTAGAGGAATCATTGGAAGAGGTAATAGATACATTATAGAAGATATTATCTACATAAGTTTTTGTAGACCTACTGACTAAAGCTTTAAAACATAATTGGTTATGTCTAAGACCAACATCTTAAGAAGATAAGTATGCGATACATGGTTGATTGGCTTCAGTGCAAGTGGGAGATTGTTAGGATTATGCCCTAGAGCCAATCATAGAGATGATTGTTTAAGGATTAGGAACAATCATTTGATTTCATTTATGTATATCACATTTATTATCGATTTAATAAAAGGGCTTATTCTATTATGTTTATATGCATCATTTATATTTACATAATATGTCCATGGAGTTAGAGTTGAGAATATGGAATTACAAAGAGTTGTAATTTTGAGACCATAGATATATCTCTGTACTAAACTCCTAAAGCATTCCTAGTTGAAGGTTCACTATGATGGACAGTAATGAACCATAGGACTAGCACTTGTTGGGTTGACTCTATAGGAGGATAGCTAGTCTCAAGCTATTTGTGTGGAGACACTATGATCAACAAGTGGGTGCCTATTGCGAGAATAGGTACACTGAATGTGACCAAAGATATGAGATAAACTGAATGGAGTTTTATCCTGCCTGTCAATCAGTTTCTCATTGTTATAGTGGTACAAGTAATCCTTAGACCTGAGACACCATAGTTGCCTTATGCATGTAGCTTTAGAAGTTTGATAACACTAAGTGCAGATCCTATTCAGGGGTCTGCAAAGGTGTTCATTGGCCCTACCGCTATGTGTATGAAGGCATGTGAGTGATCAACAAGGGATCCATCACTCTCAGGAAAAAGAGAGAGAATGTCTCATATAACATTCATAATATAACTCATTAAATCCATGGCCATGGTAGGATGAATATGAAAAGAGTTTCATGAGTTCATCAATGAGTTGATATTCATGATTGAGTATAAAGTAATTAAACTAGGGACTTGACAGACTTCCATGTCCTATTAGTTTAATTGGAGACATTGTGTTGAAGGAAAGATGCAATTGTAACCTATAAACTATAACAGAAGGGTTCTTTGTTAGATACTTATTCACCTCATTAAGGACAACACCATGAACCATATGCTAGGTGTTATTCATGGTTAGTAGAAGCCCTAATTGATATAAGTGAGTTATAATCAATTAGGGAATTGGAAGGAGTTCCAATTAGACCCTAAATGGAAAGAGTTCCATTGTGCACACCTTGTGCTATTCCTAATACTTGATGATGTGAACCCAATGGGTCACACACTGATCATGCAAGATGATCTTTTAAGTCTATGAGAGAAAGGGTATGAGTGCATAAAGAATAGTTCTTTGAGGCCTTGTTTGTATTTGATGTAAACAATAGGGGTTATTGTGCAATTTAGGGAAATTGCACAAAACCCTAAAAGGGTTCTCCCCTAGGGCTGGCCCCTTTAGTGTGGCATATATAAGTCATACTTATGTGTGACATGGCATGGGCTTGCTTGCACACTCCCAATCCTAGCCGTCCAAAGTGTTGGAGGCTTTCTTCTCTCTCTCTTTCTTCTCCACCTCTAGCAACAACAAGGAAGAAGAAGGAAAAGACTTGAAGCTCTAGCTAGGTGTGGATACCGTTGGAGGCAGCACACTTGGGCTGCTCATTTACTGCTGTCCGAAATCAAAGCTTGGAGTAAAAAGGAGAAGACATAATCAACTGTAAGTTCTAAACCCTCTCTTTGTAATTAGGGTTTTATTGTTTTGTATGAACCACAATCAGATTCATGGGTTGCATGGAATTGATAGGAAATTTTTGTTATTCAAGTTATTCCGCATTCTATTTCCTTCTAGTTCAATTCCTAACAGCATCTTGGCATTAGAAGCTGCACTTGAATTGGGGATCAAAGAATTGGAAGTGTTCGGGGACTCGGCACTAATCATTTGTCAGATAAAAGGGGAATGGAAAACTTGGGATGAGAAGCTATTGCCACACCATGCCTATCTGGAAGCTCTAACCAAGGAGTTCTCAGAAATATAGTTCAATTACCTGTCAAGAAACAAGAACCAATTCGCCGATGCCTTGGCAACCCTAGCATCCATGGTGGAGATACCCAAAGGAGAAAATGTGAAGCTGTTGGTGATAGAATGCCGAGACAAGCCGGTGTACTGTTGTGCAATCCGAGAAGGGGAAGTGAATGATGGCAATCTATGGTTCCATGATATAAAGAAGTTCATTGAAGAAAGAGAATACCCAAAAGGAGCATCTCATGTCGATAGAAAGACCTTAAGATGGCAGCTAGTCACTATGTACTTTGTGGAGGAAAGCTATATCGGAGATCATACGACGGGATCCACCTGCTGTGTGTCACAGAAGAATAAGCCGAGCATCTAATCAAAGAAATCCATGAAAGGATAGGGGCTCTGCACATGAATGGTTATATGTTGGCTAAGAAAATCATAAGGCTAGGCTATTATTGGTCTACCATGGAAAGAGATTGCCACGCACATGTCAAGAAGTGCCATAAGTGCCAACTGCTCGCTAGCGGACAACATTTGCCTTCTATGCCTTTAACAAGTATGTCGTCACCATGGCCGTTCGCAGTATGAGGGATAGATATTATCGGATAGATCAAGCCAGAGGCGTCAAATGGGCATGAATACATTCTTGTTGCTATTGATTATTTAACTAAGTGGGTGGAAGCAGCGTCTTTTAAGACCTTGAATGCTAAGAAGGTAGCACAGTTCATACAGCATAGCATTATCTATTGATATGGGGTACCACATGAAGTTATCTCAGACAATGGACAACACTTCCAGAAAGAAACCTATGAGCTCTTACAAATATACAGCATAGTTCACCATCTGTCATCACCATACCGTCCTCAGACTAATGGAGCAGTGGAAGCAGCTAACAAGAATATCAAGAAGTTACTACAGAAGACTACAGACTTGTACATGGACTGGCATGAGAAGTTACCATTGGCTTTATGGGGTTACAGAACGTCAATAAGGTCATCAACAGGGGCTACCCCTTACTTTCTAGTCTATGGAATGGAGGCCGTATTACCAGTTGAACTAGAAGTTCCTTCGCTAAGGGTCGCCGTGGAGAGTTAGATAACAGAAGTGGACTGGGTCAAGAGCCGTTATGATGAGTTAGCGTTACTAGATGAAAAGCGGTTAAGGGCGCTGTATCATGTACAAGGGTATCAGCGGAGAGTTACCAGAGCATTCAACAAGTATGTCAAAGATCGGGGTCTAAAGAAAGGGCATGTAGTGCTGAAAGAAATCAGAGCTCCAGTGTTCGATCTGCGGGGAAAATTCAAGCCAAGTTGGGGTGGACCATACATTATCAAAGAGATATTGCTAGCAGGGGCTGTTCGCCTCATGGATTTAGATGGGATTGAGTTCGCTCATCCAACTAATTTGGATCAATTGAAGAAATACTATGTTTGAGGCCTGCTAGGTTGAAAACCCGAAAGGGCGGCCTAGGCAAAAGTTAAGGCATAAGAACTACGTAAGACTTGATTCTCCATATAAAAAAAATAAAAATAAAAATAAAAAAGGAAAGAAAAAGAAAAATCATGGAGATACGTAGGCAACCCATAAAGTTACTTTGGGTGAGGTCTAAATCAAACAACAAAATAAAATCCCAAATTTGGCTTATTATTGGCAATTCATTCAGAACTAAAAGTGATTGACATAGCAATTTATTGATATTAAGTAAAGGAACTATAAATATGCCATAAATATCCTATTCTATGAGTCTTCAATTTTTCTTGGATTTATTTGCAGCCCGCTTTTCAGTTTTCTTCTTTTCTCTTTCAAGTCTTCTTTTCTTCTTCAAGTCGTGTTCATGAGCTGCTGTCACTACTTCCATAATATCCTTTCTGTAAGACCCAAGTGTAATGTCTTTGATGAGTCCATAAATCCGTTCTCTTCGAATAGTCTCTTGTTCACCCAAATTGTTTTTCAACTATTCCTTGTACTCGAGGCTCATCATATATGGACCATCAGTATTCATAACTTGGGTTAGCGTCAGCTTGCTAGGCCATCGACCCTTCGCCCAAGTTACCACAGAAAGACCTGCATGCACTATGGGATAGTCACCTTTCAAGGAAGTGGGTATGGTTTGCATGGAACCCATCTGACGAAGAACCTTTGAAGGCCAATAAAAGGAAGTAAACCTCAGTTTTGTCAGCCTCACCATAGCATACCCAGAAGTGCATAGAAGCACATGTTCACTGTAGCCCCATATAAAGACAAACCACTTGATATTCCTCCATGAAAGGGTTTGGAAGTAACCTAGACAATCCCTCAAGGAAAATTGCCCAGGTAATTCAATACGGCGGAGACAGTAATGCTGGGGCATATATGGTGTGTCACACCCCATTTTTGCACCACCTTACTAGGGTTTGTCATTCCATGCATGTTTTTGTTTTGTTTTTGAGTCTAGTTACTTGCATTAGCTTTCTAGAATCATAAGGACATTGGATATGAATTTTGGTTCAATTTGGAGTTGATCTTGAAGGATAATAAGAGCTTTTGTGACTTGAGGGGCATAATCGTCTTTCAGGTCACAAACTTTTCATTTTACCTTAAAATGATCTCCAAATTGTCAATTAGAGTTCATGAAGATGCATTTGAGGTATTTATGGGTTCAATTTGATGAATTGATGGTTCGGGATTAAAATGGCTCAATATGGCTCAAGTTGGTTAAGAGACCTATTTCGAGTTAGCTCGAATCGGCTCATGATTTTCACTCCATTCCCACTCATTTGACTTTAATTAGTCTTAATTTCATTCCCAAAGATGTTTTGGAAGGTTGAATTTTGAATTGGAAAGCATTCGGTGCGACCCTGTGTGCACACCTAAGCTTAGCGACGGTGGTGCATAGCGGTTAGCCGCCTTTGTAAAACCCAAACATGCAGCTATGGCTAGGTATTTTTGCCCTAAAATGTCTTAAATTACATTCCTCATCAAAGCACGGTCGTTTTGGCTTTCGTTTCGTCAAAATCGGACTCCGTTTGACCCCCGAAACACTTTTGGAAGGCAAAAGGGCTCAAATAAAGCAATTGCTGACAGCGCACTCGGGTGACCACCTGGGGCTTGGCGGCTAACCGCCCAGCCCAGGTGGTCAGCCGCCCAAGGCCAGGTGGTTAGCCGCCCAGCCCTGGGTGGTCAGCCGAGCCACCTTCCTAAAATCATGCTGAAGCGGGATTTCTTCCTATTTTTGACGGATTTTTTGCTTCCAGCTGCCATTCCATCTTATTTTCAGCCCTATTTGACCTACTTGAGCCCCAAGGAAGTCTCTAAGGACCTTTGGATTAATATTTAGGGTTTTAATCCAAACCATTGATTGATTCCACTCAATCCCTATAAATACCCCTCTATACTTCGGCATTAGGGGGAGCCACCTGGAGGGAATGACAGCCATCCTTAAGGCATTTAACCTAATTTCTGGAGAAAGAGAGTAAGAAAGAGTTCCAAAGGAGAGCTAGGGTTTGTGTGGAGGCTTGAAGGAGAGCGTTTCAAGAGGAGAAGAAGTCTCTACAGTTGCAAGGGGACATCCACCATAGGTATACCTCTTTTCTCTTTATGCTGAAATTAAGGTTTCACTTAGAATAATTCTATTACATGTTCAAGATAGTATTTTTATCATGTGTTGATGCTTCTAATAATTAATATACATGGTTTAAATGTTATTCATAATGAGTTATGCATGTAATTGGATTATTTCATGTGGTTTACTGCATAGTTGGGATTTGAGGGTTTCTATTGTGCTGAAATTAGAATAGCTCTATTTCATGTTCAAGTTGGCATTTTTATCATGTGTTGATACTTCTATTGGTTAATATTCATGACTAAAATGTTATTCTTGAGGAGTTATGCATGTTATAATGTTATTCCATGTGATTTTATGCATAGTTGTGATTCTAGGGTTTCTAGTGTCTTTTTTAGGGTTTTGCATTGAATAGCTATTATTTCATGTTCAAGCTTGCATTTTTATCATGTGTTGATGCTTTCATTAGTTAATACATATGATTAGAATGTCATTTATGTTTAGTTTTGCATGATTTAGGGCTGTTTCACATAGTTTAAAGCATGTGTGTGAGTTTAGGATTTCTTTTGCCCTTGTTTTAGGTTTGTTGCATATAGCATAGTAGTTTAGGCTTTTTGTTGTCTTTTTCTTCATAGTTGCTGTATATGTATTGCATATAGAATAGCTATGATGATTTTCTGCATTCATGTTAGTTATTTTAGGGTTTTTATGCATGTCATGGTTCTAGGATTGCATTAGGGTTTATGTTATTTCACTACTTGTGTTATATGCATGATTAGTGGATGATTTTAGGCCCTTATACTATTCTGTCCAGATTTGTATTTTCTTCTTTTGGTTTGTTTTGAGCATGTGTAAGGGTGCAAACAGGGGTAATAATCGCTTTATTGCAAATAAGGTCGTTATTGCTTAAGCTTGCTATTGCTCGGAGATATTGCACAAGGTAAGTAGGGTTTGAAAGTGCCCTAATTCACTTTTTCTTCCTTTACCTTCTCTCTTCTCCCTCCTTAGGGTTATTTCCTAATATGAGTCTATGGTAATAATTAGAGGTTTCCTTGATTAAATAAATTACCTTTTTATCAAAGTTTTCCATCTTGTGGAAGTTTTCCTAAATTCAAACTTGGTTCAAATATCAGATTTTCTATCTTTCAAATAAGGAAACCTAGGGTTTTACCATAGGTTTGTATTAGGTTATAACCTTATTCCCAATCGAACTACGTGGACTTTGATCCATGTATTTCGCTACATGGTACGTAGGCGCTTTGAGATTCAAGTCTGCCCTAGGATCTAAGTATCCTAGTTTTGTTTTGTTTTCTTTGTTTTTGTTTGTTTATTATGGATGGAATATATGATATGCATGCAATTCTTGTGATGATATACTTGCTGATTTTTGTATGGTAAGATCTTGATTTAGCCCAAATAAACTAAGAGACCGAAAGGGTGACATGGGTGCCTATAGGCTATGCCTAGAACCTTCCCATGTCATAACTTAGCCTCCAAATCCCCGATTTCTTTGGTTTCTAAAAGACTGTTTTTGCCTTTCCTTTTTAAATATGGAGTCATTCAAATTGTTTTCTTAAAACAAACTGTTTTTAGGGTTTTCCTTGTTTCTTTTAAAAAATAAGGTGGCGACTCCCTTTTCATTTTCAAACCTATTTTCTTTTCAATCATGTGGGCCACTTTCCGGGGTTCACACGGTGTAATGACAGTGGGTGACAAGAATTTCAGTCTTTCAAGCAACCACATCTGTAGCAGAATGGGGCTACCTCCTAAGGGAACTTTTGGGTCCTCATGAATTTTATCCAAGCTATTCAGGGTTTCAGCTAGTACCATGGGAATCAAATTATGGCCCTTGATAAGGAAAGGAATCAACTCACAGATTTGTATGGGAACATATGGAGTACCAGTGGAAATAAGGAAACGACCAATAAGGCAAAAGGCAAGTGCATGCTTAATAGGAAAAGTAAATTTCAGAATACCTTTACTATCATAGGCCAAGAAAGAGGTTACCAATTTCATCAAATCTACCATATGGTCTTTTACAAACATGGAGGCATATTCTTGGTGAATCCCAAGGAAATTGGAGAAAGAAGTAAGAAAGCTTGGGCGAGGAGTAGGGAGAATGAAAGGACCTACCAATGAAACTCCATACAATGTGCAGAATTCCTCCATTATTGGGCATAGTTCTTCATAATTGAAGCGGAACACATGAATTTGGGGGTCCCAAAAATATGTAGCAGCAGTTAGGAGGTTCGTTTCAAGCTTCACATGCCTCAAGGAGAGCAATGGATCCAAGCCAAAGCACTTGAACTCAGATTTTACTTCAGCACTCATAACTCTCAAAAACCCTCCCAAAAATTTTTCTAGAGCCTCCATAATTTCTAATGAATCAATACAAGTAGGTTTAGGAACCCTTTGGATGTGTTTTTATAGGGAAAAAGTCACAAATCCAAGTTCCAGAAGGAGAAAACCCGTCAAAATAGGAAGTTTCCTATTTGAAGTGGGATTTCCACTTCGGGCTCGGGTGACCACCCAGGCCTGGGCGGCTAGCCACCTGGGCTTGGGCGGCTAGCCGCCCAGCCCTGGGTGGTCACCCGAGGCCGTTTGCCCATTTTGCCCAGTTTTGCCCATTTTGCCCAGTTTTGCCTATTTTTGACCGTATTTGACCCCTACATGGTTATGTGACCTTGGAAAGCTTATTTTGAGCTTATTTATGCATGAAAAACATGAGAAAATCACCACAATGGAATTCCAAAAGTCTCATAAAAGTACCAAAGGAAGTATTGAAAGAGGAGTTACAAAGCACAAAGAAGGATGTTCCATTCGTTTACAAGCAAAAGGTTAAGCTAAGCTAATGATCTCCCGCTGTTCTTCTCTTTTGGCTTGATTCACCTCTACCACGACCAGCATGAGGAACCCTTTGGGGTGGCATTGGTTGTGGTGGACGCAATGTGGAGACTTGTTGCAAAGAAAATCTATTAATAAAAAGGGTAATGTCTTTAGCTCCTATAATTGGAATGAACAAAGGAATGTCTGACAGAGGGATTTAAACGTCCTTCTAGCACGGAGTTCGGCAAGCTCATCCTGACAAGGTCTTGCCTTAATCCTTCGCTAAGCTCAAGGCACTCCTAGGCATACTCCCTAGGAACTTGAAAAAGGAACATGGTTAATAAATGATGGAAAAAGGCCTCAAGAAAGGTAAGGGCTTAGAGCTTACATTTTCGTAGCTCGGGTCGATCCTAGGAACTTCATCAAAAGCAAGGCGAGCAATATCAGTCTTCATAAATTCCAATCCATTGTATAGACTCACTTGCCAATTGAGAACTGGGAGAGGTGGTTGTGGAATTCCTTCCATTTCATAATCATCAGCACCATGGGTCATGCCAATGGATGACCTTACTGTGGAACTATATCCACAAGCTCGCCTACCCTGCAATAAATAATTTGTTTAAAAGAAGTGTTTACAGAAATCAATAATAAGAGGAATGGGATAAAGACTCACCCCTTGAGGTGGGAAGCCAGTGACCCTAGGCCGTATCAAGAATTGATGGCAAAAAGTCATGTAATCAGTATTGGGCGAGGTGAACTCCTCAACATCCCACCCAGTTAAAGCCTCCATCAACTCATCCCCATCTAAAGAGTTTGTATGCCTCATGTTCACCGGAGGCATGACAGGGGTAAAAGCAGCATCCACACGTCCTTTCACTTGCCTAAGGACGCGCTCTCCCAAGTACCAGTATTACCTTGAGGGACCCTCAAAAGGTACCCTCTTCCCAGTCAATTCTAAGCAGGACACACACCTCCTGGGTAGCCTAGCTTCCCACAGTCCCCATGGGCTCCATTCCACCTGTTGAATTTGGAAAAAATGATGTGCTAGATAATAAAAATAAAAGAAAGAAAAGAATGAGGAAGGTGGATTACCATGTCGGCATTCAGACTCGCCAAGTATGCCCTTGCATGGGCATAGTCATGCCTGTTGGCGGCACACACAGCTATCTTGCTAGGAGCGTAATTCCCAAGTATTGGCCACTCCTGTATTTCATTGTCTAGTGCGGGGCGGCATAGTCCCAAGTACTCATAGTACCAGATCTGTCAAAACCCAAGAAAGCAGTTAAAACCAAGTCAAATTTTAGAGGAATCTAAAAACTTAAACATTTTTATTTACCTCCCAAACAAATGGAAGCCCGCCAAAGTTCTTGGAGACCCTTCGAGACATGTCAGACATAGATCTATACATAATGGCCAGTACTGCTCCTCCCCAGTTGTACCTCCCAATCTTGTGAACATCCACCATGCAAGCAAGATAGCCCAGTTGTGCCATGTCATTGGCACCAACAAAGAAAGTGCAAGAGAGCATGTAAATCAGGAAAGTCCTAGCTAAGTACTCGGGGTCTACTCCCGCACCTTCTTCTTAGCTGGAAAAGT
The DNA here is from genome assembly GCA_039720395.1 of Liquidambar formosana. Classification (NCBI taxonomy): domain Eukaryota; kingdom Viridiplantae; phylum Streptophyta; class Magnoliopsida; order Saxifragales; family Altingiaceae; genus Liquidambar; species Liquidambar formosana. The sequence continues at coordinate 271,084 of JBBPBK010000072.1, read as the reverse complement.
TTTCAAATAACCAGGTTTGCCGAACACCGCGTAAGCTTTTCTCAATGTCCATCCCCAGCATGGACAAGAGGTAGTTACCATCCGTGTTGGCATTCCCATAATATGCCAACCTCTTTCCCTTGATGCTTAGGCCCGTGATTATGGAAAAATCTTTGGGAGTCATGGTCATCTCCCCAAAACTAAAATGAAAAGTATTGGTGGTATCCCACCATAACTCAGCTAAGGCGAATAGGGCTTGCCTGTCCCATTGTTCATTCCATAAGGAGTCAAGGAACCAACCAAAACCCGCCTTTTTAATGATTTCTCGTGCAGTAGGTTGGGTTTCCACCACCCAATGAGATTCTTGATGGAAGACCTTATGCGTAGGTTTTGGAAGTTAGGCTAATCAAGAGAATTATTCATCTAGTTAGTGCAAAAATTATGGGCAAACATTGATAATTGGCTTTTCAAAAGATAAGTTTTTTAGTTCATGAACAAGTAAACTTTGCTTTATAAGTTTATGAAAACATTAGCTTTGCTCCCCAAACTCGTGACCATTGGTAAACCATGCATCCCAAGACCATGAAAACATTGGTTTTTCAAAGAAAATAATAAGTAAACTTTGTTTTCCAAAGCGGTTTTTTAAGGAAAAAATAAGCAAACCTTGTCCATAAAAACATTGGTTTTTCAAAAAAATAGCAAACTTTGTTTTTAAAAGTTCATGAAAATGTTTGGTTTTGTTTCTAAAATCAATTAGAAATGAATGCCTATGATTTTGCCTTGCAATACACATCAATTTTACAAAGATTGGATGAATTTTCATCACTTGGGCATTTTATCGAACACTTGGTGGGCACTATTCACCAAGCTTTGAAATTGAATTTTCTTTACATCCAATCCTTGCCAAAATCGGTGGGCATTGCAAATATTGCTAGGAATAATCATAGGGAATCCATAGGAATGCATTTCAACCAACAAAAATGAAAATTTCAAAGAAAAGTTTTTAAGTTGGGTAAGCTTGCCTCTTGTTTGGAATGAATGAAGGAAAGATGGTTCTTTGGTTCTAGGAGCAATTTCCCTTGGGGAACATCGTATTTTGGAGCTTTGTATCTACTCTTTGAATCAAGGAATGGATACTTTGAAGTAGGAGCTTCATTGGAATCCATAGTGGATGAACAAGCTTGAGTTGAGCAAAAATGGGTTTAATAGGTTTTTGATTTGCAAAGTGCTGCAAAATTGTTGTTTTTGATGTGAAATTGGGTGCTAATGATGCTATTTGATGAACATGAATCCACCTTGAAGTAGGGATTTGAATGCCCTTAGGTGTTGAAGTGATTTTGAAAAATGGGGTAAGCTTTCTAGAGAGAGAAGCTCCCAATTTTCGGGTTGGGTTGAATGGGGGGTATGAATAGTGCCCCCATGTATTTAAAAACCCAGATTTTTCAGCAATAGGCTCGGGTAACCACCCAAGACTTGGGCAACTAGCCACCAGGGCCTAGGCAGCTAGCCTCCTAAGGCCTGGTGATCACCCAAGCCAGCTTGTTTTGGCTTTCCTTCTTGCTTTGTCTTGCCTTGGCGCGTGATCAAACTTCCTTCCAAATGAGATGTTCAACACTTTTTGAGCTTAAAATCAAACATATTTCATCTTGAAATCAATTCCTTGAATTGATTTTATGTTCAAAAGGATTGAATATATTTCCCCTGTGTCATGCCAACTCAAGTGACAACGTGCTAAGGCACTTTCCCCTTGCACCATGCTTGTTCAATTTCAATAAATTGACTATACATTCTCATTTCAAATCTTGATTTCCTATCCCACTTGGTTGAATATATTCATCACTTGGATATATTTTTCCATTTCAAAAGTATATTCACTCCTTGAATATACTTCTCAATCTTTGTCACTTACTTGGTTAAATATATTCATCGCTTAAATAAATTTCTCCATTTCAAAAGTATGTTCATCACTTGAATATACTTCTCAATCTTTGTCACTTACTTGGTTAAATATATTCATCGCTTGAATATATTTCTCCATTTCAAAAGTATGTTCATAACTTGAATATACTTCTCAATCTTTGTCACTTACTTGGTTAAATATATTCATCGCTTGAATATATTTCTCCATTTCAAAAGTATGTTCATCCCTTGAATATACTTCTCAATCTTTGTCACTTACTTGGTTAAATATATTCATCACTTGAATATATTTCTCCATTTCAAAAGTATGTTCATCACTTGAATATACTTCTCAATCTTGGTCACTTATTTGGTTAAATATATTCATCGCTTGAATATATTTCTCCATTTCAAAAGTATGTTCATCACTTGAATATACTTCTCAATCTTTGTCACTTTCTTAGTTAAGTATATTCATGACTTGAATATATTTCTCCATCTCAAAAGTATGTTCATTCCTTGAATATGCTTCTCAAATCTCATTTTCAATCACTTGGTTAAATATATTCGTGACTTGAATATATCTTCCCATTTGAAAAGCATATTCATTCGTAGTGGCTTGAATATGTTTCTCTTATCAATTCTCAACCCCCAGTGGTTTAAGTATACTCATGACTTAAGTGCACTTCCTTATTTCAATCCCTATTTCAATCTCCTATCATTGTTGGTTATAGTGCGTGATTTCTCCAGGCTGTCTCGTAAAAATGGGTTGTTCTTTATCATTGGTTCACAAGTGTAACTTGTTCGCCAATGAGGGGCTTCTATCACACCCCATTTTTGCACCACCTTACTAGGGCTCATCATTTCATTCATGTTTTTGTTTTTGAGTCTAGTCACTTGCATTAGTTTTTTAGAGTCACAAGGACAATGGATATGAATTTTGGTTCAATTCAGAGTTGATCTTAAGGGATAATAAGAGCTTTTGTGACTTGAGGGGCATAATCATCTTTTAAGTCACAAACTTTTCATTTGACCTTGAAATGATCTCCGAATTGTCAATTGGAGTTCATATGGATGCACATGAAGTATTTCTAGGTTCAATTGGATGAATCAATGGCTCAGGATTAAAATGGCTCGATGTAGTTTAAGTTGGTTAATTGACCCTTCTTTGGGTTAGCTCAAATTGACTCATAATTACCAACCAAATCCTTCCAAATTGACTTTCATTAGTCATTATTTTATCCCTAAAAGTGTTTTATAAAGTTTAATTTTGATATAGAAAGCATTTGGTTTGATCCTATGTGCATATCTATGCTTAGCAAAGGTAGAGCATAGCGGTTAACCACCTTTTTCAAACCTAACCATGCCCCCATGGTTAGTGGTTTTCACCCCTAAAATGTTCAAAAATGTATTCCTCATTGAAACACGATCGTTTTGGCTTTTGTTTCATCAAAATCGGACTTAATTTGATCCCTGAAACACTCCTAGAAGGAAAAAGAGTCAAAAATAGGCAAAAATCCAAAGTGGGCTCGGGTGACCACCCAGCCCCCGGCGGCTAGCCGCCCTGGCCCTGGTGGTCACCCGAGGCCACTTTCCTATTTCTTCTCCACTTCGTTGCTGAAGCGAACTCTTACCTATTTTGACGTACAAGGGCTCTTTTAGATGTGTTTCCTTCTAATTTTTGGTAACTTCTGAGTTACTTAAGCACCAAGGGGGTCTCTAATAACCCTTGGATTAATTTCTAGGGTTTTAATCCCAGCCATTGGTTTATCCTAATGAAACTCTATAAATACCCCCTTACGCTCCAGCAAAAGAGAGGCAATTTAGAGGTTCCTAAAGGCTGTTCTATGCATTAAACCTGAGTGTGTGTGAGAGAATAAAAGAGAGAGAGAGTTGAAAGAGAGCTAGAGTTCCTGCTGTAGCCTTGAAGAACATTGATTCAAGTCATCCACAAGTCAAGAAGCAGGTCTCTATAGCAGCAAGGAAGCTCTTCCTAAGGTAACCTTCTTCCTTATTAGTGTTAAATCAGGTTTTCTTATAGAATAGGCTTATTGCATGCTAAAGGTAGCTTTTTTATCATGTGTTATCACTTTAGTCAGTTAATATACATTATTTAAATGCTGTTCATGTTGATTATAGCATGCTTTAGGGTTGTTCTACAGGTTTTTAAGCATGATTGTAAGTTTAGGGTTTCCATTGTTCTTGTTTTAGAATAGTGTCATTGCTTTAGTTAGTTAATATGCATGATTTAAGTTCTGTTTATCATGATTTTAGCATGATTAGAGGTTGTCTTATGTGTTTTTAAGCATGTTTGTGAGTTTAGGGTTTTCATTGTCCTTATTTTAGGTTAGTTTCATATAGCATGTTAAAGTAGGCTTTTTTATAGTTGCTGTATATGTATTGTATATAGAGTAATTATGATATGTTTTGCATGCATGTTAGTGGATTTTAGGGTTCTTATGGATGATATGGTTCTAGGATTGCATTAGGGCTTATGCTTATTCACTGTTTCTGCTATTTACATGTTTAGTGGATGAATTTAGGCCATGATACTATTCTGTCTAGATTTGCATATTATTATTCTTGCATGGTTTTGAGCACGTGTAAGGGTGCAAGCAGGTGTGATAATAGCCCTATGGCATATAGGGCTGCTTTTGCTTAAATTTGCTTATGCTTGGAGCTATTGCGCTCAGGTAAGTGGGTGTGGAAGTGCCCCAATTCACTTCTTTTCTTCCTTACTCCTTCTCTTCTCCCTCTGTGAACCTTAGAAAATCATAAGGCCCAAGAGGATTTAAAAGAAAATAGGTTTGAAAACGAAAAGGGAGTCGCCACCTTATTTTTTGAAAGAAACAAGGAAAACCCTAAAAACCAATTTTGTTTTAAGAAGAGAAAAGAATGACTCCATATTTAAAAAGGAAAGGCAAAAACAGTCTTTTGGAAACAAAAGAAATTGGGATTCGGAGGCTAAGTTATGACATGGGAAGGTTCTAGGCAAAGCCTATAGGCACCCATGTCACCCTTTCGGTCTCTTAGTTTATTTGGGCTAAATTAAAGTCTTATCATACAAAAATCAGCAAGTATATCATTACAAGAATTACATGCATATCATATGTTCCATCCATAATAAACAAACAAAAACGAAGAAAACAAAACAAAACTAGGATACTTAGATCCTAGGGTGGACTTGAACCTCAAAGCGCCTACGTACCATGTAGCGAAATACATGGATCAAAGTCCACGTAGTTCGAAGAGAATTAGGGTTAAATCCTAATATAAACCTATGGTAAAAACCCTAGGTTTCCTTATTTAAAAGATAGAAAATCTGGTATTTAAACCAAGTTTGAAATAGAAATAACTTCCACAAAATGGAAACTTCGATAAAAAGGTAATTTATTTAATCAAGGAAACCTCTAATTATTACCATAGACTCATATTAGGAAATAACCCTAAGGAGGGAGAAGAGAGAAGATAAAGGAAGAAAAAGGTGAATTGGGGCACCTTCAAACCCTACTTACCTTATGCAATATCTCCGAGCAATAGCAAGCTTAAGCAATAACAACCTTGTCACACCCCATTTTTGTCACCTTAGCTAGGGCATATCACTTCATGTAGGATTTTGAGTCCTTTTTGAGTCTAGTCTTTTGCATTGAGTTTCTATAGCATTGAATATCATGTGTATGAATTTTGAAGTGATTTGGAGTTCATCTCGATGGTCAATAAGAACTTTTGCGACTTGAAGGGCATAATCGTCTTTTAAGTCGTATATTTTCCATTTGACCTTGAAATGAATCTCGAGTCATTCCCATGAGTTCATATGGTTATATAGAGTCCATATATAGGTTCAATTTCATGAATCAGTGGTTTAAGATCAATTCGGCTCGTAATGGTTCGGGTTGGCTAAAAGACCCTTTCTTGGTTTGCTCAAATCGACTCATAAGACCCAACCAATTTTCTCTCATTTGACTTCAATTGGGCTTTATTTATGTCCTAAACATGTTTAGAAAGATCGATTTTCGATTGGGAAAGCATTCGGTTCGACCTTGTGTACAAACCCAGCTTAGCGACGGTGAAGCACCATGGTTAACCTGCTGGGAATCGAACAAGAGGGAAAAATAGAAGTGCGGAATATAAAAATTTTTCCTACGATTCCCAATCCCATGAATCTAACTATGCATAACACAAAATCAAACCCTAACTACGAAGAGGGTTAGAACACTTACAGTTTTAATGTCTTCTCCTTTTTGCTCCAAGCTTTGATTCCGGACAGCGGTGAATGAGCAGCCCAAGTGTGCTGCCTCCAACGGTATCCACACCTAGCTAGAGCTTCAAGCCTTTTCTTTCTTCTTCCTTGTTGTTGCTAGAAGTGGAGAAGAGAGAGAGAGAGAAGAGAGCCTCCAAGGGGCTGGACGACTAGGGTTTATTGTGCAAGCCTTATTATGCCATGTCACACATAAGTGTGACTTATATAGGCAGCCCACTAAAGGGGGCTGGCCATGGGGAAGAAACCCTAATAGGGTTATGTGTAATTACACTTAATTGCACATTAACCCCTATTATTTGTATCAAATACAAATAGGCCTATAAAGAACTATTCTTTATTCACTAAAACCCTTTCTCTCATAGACTTTAAAGCCCTTCTTGCATGATCAGTGTGTGACCCATTGGGTTCACATCATTAAGTAGTAGGAATAGCACGAGGTGTGCACAATGGAACTCTTTCCATTTAGGGTCTAATTGGAACTCCTTCCAATTCCCTAATTGATTATAACTCACTTATATCAATTAGGGCTTCTACTAACCATGAGTAACACCTAGCATATGGCTCATGGTGTGGTCCTTAATGAGGTGAATAGTCATTTACAAAGAACCCTTCTGTTATAGTTTATAGGTTACAATTGCATCCTTCCTTCAACACAATGTCTCCAATTGAACTAATAGGACATGGAAGTCTGTCAAGTCCCTAGTTCAATTACTTTATACTCATTCATAGATATCAACTCATAGATGAACTCATGAAACTCTTTTCATATTCATCCTACCATGGCCATGGATTTAATGAGTTATATTATGAATGCTATATGAGACATTCTCTCTCTTTTTCCTGAGAGTGATGGATCCCTTGTTGATCACTCACATGCCTTCATACACATAGCAGTAGGGCCAATGAACACCTTTGCAAACCCATGAATAGGATTTGCACTTAGTGTTATCAAACTTCTAAAGCTACATGCATAAGACAACTATGGTGTCTCAGGTCTAAGGATTACTTGTACCACTATAACAATGAGAAACTGATTGACAGGTAGGAAAAACTCCATTCAGTTTATCTCATATCTTTGGTCACATTCAGTGTACCTATTCTCGTAATAGGCACCCACTTGTTGGTTGTAGTGTCTCCACACAAATAGCTTGAGACTAGCTATCCTCCTATAGAGTCAACCTAACAAGTGCTAGTCCTCTGGTTCATTACTGTCCATCATAGTGAACCTTCAACTAGGAATGCTTTAGGAGTTTAGTACAGAGATATATCTATAGTCTCAAAATTACAACTCTTTGTAATTCCATATTCTCAACTCTAACTCCATGGACATATTATGTAAATATAAATGATGCATATAAACATAATAGAATAAGCCCTTTTATTAAATCAATAATAAATGTGACATACATAAATGAAATCAAATGATTGTTCCTAATCCCTAAACAATCATCTCCATGATTGGCTCTAGGGCATAATCCTAACAATCTCCCACTTGCACTAAAGCCAATCGACCATGTATCGTATACCTATCTTCTCAAGATGTTGGTCTTAGACATAACCAATTATGTTTTAAAGCTTTAGTCAGTAGGTCTACAAAAACTTATGTAGATAATATCTTCTGTAATGTATCTATTACCTCTTCCAATGATTCCTCTAATCACTTGGAATTGTCGCTCTATGTGTTTGGACTTTTGATGAGACCGTGATTCCTATACTTGAGATATAGACCCATTGTTGTCACAAAACAAGGTGTGGGCAACTCAATGGAAGGAACAACTCTAAGTTCTAAATGAACTTATAGATCCAAACAGTCTCCTAGACAATGCGACAATTAATTCACCCTTAATAATGGAATCCACTGTATCTTTCATACAGTTCTTCCATTAAGTATTTCACCAACTAAAGTGAATATAAAATATACCCCATATGGATTATATCCAAATCCATATACCCATCTACTATGAGTTTACAATTTCCGTATACAATCCAATATTCCAAATTTGAATTGATTGATAACTATTTGTAACAATTACAACATAATAGATATCAGGTTCAATACATAGTGTAAAATAAGGCTTCTTAACACTTTAAGAATCTTACTTGTGTTATCCTAGGGCACATGCCCTTGAATAATGAATTCTTATCTGAAGTAAATCAGACCTCCCTTAGAATTCTCCATGTTGAACTCCTTCAACATTTCAACTATGTTTGATGATTTGGAGATACTTAGCAATCTATATGATCTATCTCTATGGATCTTATTGGATGCTTTTGCCAAATCTTTCATGAATTAGTTTTTCTCCAAAAACTAAAACTTTACATTAGATAACATTCATATATCATTCATAATGATTATGATGTCATCCATACTTAGGATAAAGAAAAACGATCGCACTCCCACTAACCTTTTATACACTCATGGTCCATCTATACAATGAGAGAAATCAAACAATTTGATTACCTCAACTTTATAGATGTTCTAATTATGAGAACCTTGTAGTCTATTAATAGACTTCTATAACTTACACACTTTTATGGTTTTTCACCATTTGATATAACATCTTTATATCCTTTTTGACATATCTCATATTTAAAATGTGTGTTTATAGATAACAAGATCCAAATGGATTTCAGCATAACTATTATCTAACAAGTTTCTTTATAGACAACTTTTTGCCTATGTTGAAAACATTCTTAAATAGCCAAGCCTTTTAGGTCTCTACTTGTCCATATTGGATTTAATGACTCTTAGTCATTTCTCAAGTTGATGTCAAACATCGCCTAATCATAATCAATAGGATTATCTTGGTGATCTTTATCACCAAAGAACAATTCTTTCACATTCTAATGGAGATACAATATCTCTCTTATGTTAAAGAAATATCCAATTTGATCTATGAAAAGATTGTAGTGTAGTTAAGGGTTTTGTCTCAACAGAGACAAGGGTTGGATCTTTGTTCGTTTGTGGCTTTACAGACAATTCTATAAATTCTATCTACTTTTGCATCTTTCTTGAATGAACTCTTTCTCAAGAAAATCCAGCAAACATCCTAATGGACAACTTTTGTTCATTAGGGTAATAGAAATACTATCCCAACCACTTTTGGGATATACCACAATTCAACACTTACTTGACCGTATTTCCAGATTGTCTACATTATGTTTCCAGACAAACGTAGCACAAGCCCAAGCTTTAACTTCTTTAAATTGGGTTTCTTCCCATATCATATCTGATATAATTGGGACGAAACTGGAGTGAACCCTAAATTATCAATATGTAGCAATTTTAAGGTATATCCTAGATGGATACATTAGTAAAACTCATCATGGATCAAACCATATCTTAATAGGGTTCAATTCGTTCTCTTAGATTCACCATTGAGCTATGGTATTCTAAGATGAGTCTACTATAATTGAATGCATGCTCTACATGACTGTATACATCACAATGTATAGTCAAATTATAAATGTAACTCATTCACTTCACCAAGTAAAAGATGGGTTTGGTCATCTCATAACCAAGTCATAATCGTTACATTTAAATGAGAGTCTCTACATCTCTTGTATTCTCGGAATACGTTGCATTCGCTCTAATTAGTCATTTAAATTCGGAAATCAAATTTCTAGAATGTCTTAAATGACTTAGTTAAGAAATAAGTTCCCAAAATTAATCTAGCAACTCTTGCTCTATTAAAATTTTTAAAAGTAACTTATTATCTACTTAACTTTCTGCTTCGATTTAGATTATACTAGAATCCAAAAACCAAGAAGCAGAACTAACCAACAATTTAGTTTAGAGCATGAACCAAAACTTCAAAAGTTTGGTTCTTCTAGGAAGACTGATACTTTATCAAGTTCCCTTTACAATACCTTATATTTACTACAAAATAATTATATTTCTTTGTCTTTGACTTTTCAAGACTTGCTTTCCTCTATGCTTCCATTTTAAATCACATCTAGCTTCTCAAGCTATTCTATGTGATTAATCATTTTTCAAAAGAATGATTATTAATAAACAACTTTTATTACATCCTAGTCCAGAAGAAGTCCTTTACAAGTACTATACTTTATAGTATTATTTCACTCATAATACAACCTTTGTATGTGATGTAGGACATCAAAGGCACTTGCATTGACTAATTTTGCTTCTGAAGCTCATTAGTCATCAATACTATCATATAGCATGGCAACAAGATGCCAATTGCGCATAGTGTCTTTTTCTTCTTAGGATGTTTTATGGAGGGCCTTTAAGAAAAGGCCTAATAGCATATGAACAATCTTTTGAAATTAAGAACAATTCTCAATTTCCTAAGTCAATCAAAGAAATCGGGTTTAGTCAAACTATCAATATCCTATATATTAGGAAATAGGGGTTTTGAGGTGAGTAATTAGGTAATCTACATAAACAGAGAATTAGATTTCATTTTTATCCATAATGATTGGGTCTTTAATCATATGGTACCTCCCACTATTTTATCAAATTCCATACACCCTCTAATGGAATTCGGGAATCTCATTCCTAATGGGGATTGGGGTCCCACTGTGACCTAGAAGCCTCACATGTTAGTTTCTTGGCTTCTAACCCACAATAAGAAGACAACTCTTTGTCTATTGCTTCATAAGCAAGTTCCAATCGTTTTGCCTCTAGGGAACATACACCTCACATGTTAGTTTCTTGGAATACTTCCCTAGTTAAGTTAAACCCATCATTCACACAGGTATGTTTCGCCAAATATATACCTCACATGTTAGTTTCTTGGTATATACCAGTTTAGGCACCCCATGATATCTCATATGTGATAGTTTCAAGTAATGTCTTTAACATGGGTAGCTCCTACATGTCTGCAGCCAGGTACCCACATTAAGGGACGTTAGATGATCCTATAATGATGGAAGGCAATGAAGAATTCATTCCCTATGATTTCTTCATTTTTAACTTAATATTAAAAGAGAGGGGTTTTAAGGGGTCTCATCAAATTAACATGCATCCTATGTATCAAAATTTAAACATATAAATTATGCTATTTATAATCATACATCTCATGCTATTATAAATCATACATCGCATGTTATTATATATCAACATATATAAAGTACCATATTTTGATATTAGTCCCTAAGTGAATAGGTAACATATACCAAACTATGGTATTGGAGCTAATACAATTATCTCATAAATTAAAGCTCCCACTATGATGATTATGGACTTTGAGAGGATTCAATCCAAGCCAATAGATTGAATCCAAGGTCTAAGGTGGGTGTAGGTGATCGTAAAATAAACCATTCGTAACATGCATGCTTTCTTGAAAAACTTCTCTAAGCTTTCAAGTCCTTCAATCTGCTCCCTTGGCTTGATGGTCTCCACCATTGGCTTGTTGGTCTCCACCATTGGCTTGTTGGGCTCCATCATACTCCTTTGGGTCCACCATGCTCCTTAGTGCGCTCTCGATTACATAACATTTACATAATATATAGAAAGGGATACATAAGGGGAATGTGGGGTACATAAGAGAATGATAAAGAGAGAGGGAAGGTGGCATGCAAGCCCCAAATAATAAATTACATCACCATAATAAAATTACAACTCTTGAAAAATTATTACAACCCATTCATAAGACGGCCAATCACAATTGGTTTAAGGGGTATAGTCCATAATCATCATCCAAACACATACATACAATCTCATTGCATAATGTAAAGAAAAACTGTAAGCATTAAAACATATGGGCATTATGGTAATTCTCTTGAATGATTTACATTAATCTCATTAATGCATCCTAATCTTATTAGGTTTAAACAAAAATATCCAGAATTAAATAAAGTCTTAACATTTAAGACATTTAGTTTCAATTAATCAAATTAATAGAAAACATGTAAAGTTTCCTAAAATAACTCTAATATCCAATATTAGGGTTTCCTTATTTAAACAAAACAATTTCATTTAATTAAGAATTTCCAGATTTTAATTTAATCCCCAATTGTATTTTAAACCATTTAAAACATTATAAAATTAATCAATATTAATTAAATAATTAACATGGGAATTAAATAAAATCATTTAAATGATGAGTTAGTGTATTAGGGTTTCCTAAAACCCTAAATCCTAAATGCATAACCCTAAACCCTAAATGCAAGCCCTAATCATTAAATGCCTTATGATTGGTCATTTAATGTCCAATCATTAAAACCCTAGGTTCATATGGTATTTAATAAAAGGGATTAGGGTTTAATTAATGCCAAATAGGGTATTAATTACCCTTAATTAATTACACTAATTAGGGTTTCCAAAACCCTAACCCTATACATCATTAATGGTATTAATTATGCCCTAACAATCAATAACCATGATTGGTCATTTAATGACCAATCATTAACTCTTAATTAAGGTAATTAATATTCCAATTAGGGTTTTAATTAATGCCATAATGAAATTAGGGTTTCATCATTAACTCAAAATTAGGGTTTCATCCTTAACTCTATGCAGCCGTCACTACCAGGGGGCTGCCTGAGCTTGGCTAGGCTGCCATGGCCACCAACGACTGTGGGAGGCCATGGCCAGTCATGGGAGAACATCCTAGGGGTGTGGGACAAGCCTCTGGACACGTGAGAAGTGGTGGAAGTGGCTGCCATCATCAAGAACAATCAAGGTTTCCAAAACCCATTGCTGGAGCCATTGTTGCAGACCTTGAAGGTCACAATAGCTTCTAAATCCTTATCAATTCGACTCCTCCATTGAAACCAGCTTTTGTATCATGTCCCTACATGAAATACTAAGCCAATAGAAGAGGTTTGGATGATCATATCATCACCAATTGTTCTAAACAATTAAAACAACAGTAGGCTGCCCAGAATTTGACAGCATACTGTCCATGGTCAGAAATTGATTTAAAACCCAACAAGATGATTAAGTCAGGCTACCAAACGAATTTTCCCAGTATCCTACATGTCTTAGGAAACTAATGCAATTGGTTTCATGCAATTTGGAGTTCCCTAACTCAAGTTCTAATCAAAACTCCATTGATGACTTTTCTGCAGAAAAATTCTGCTATGCTGTTCATGAAAACTTTTCAAACTTTTTGAATCTTTTTCCATCCAAACCTTTTTGAAACTTAAAGAAAATCATATACACATGATATATGATGATCCTACAATGATTTGCCATCATAAATACAGCAGCTTTAATTAGAATTAATTGCAAGAACCTTAGGGTTCTAAAACCCAGATTCAGCCTCCATGGTGTTCTTCTCCTTCTTCCTTCTGTTCTAGCATCTTAATCCAATTATGATGCATCTAAATGCTTGGGAACCTTTCCCTACCATGTCTAGAACATAACCCAAGTGGTGGCAACCATTTCCATGCCTTTGATCTCCATCAATAACTCAAAGTTGTGGCTATTGCATCATTCCCGAGCAAAACTGTCTTTCCAGACAGCCTGTAGTAAAAAATTCATAACTTTCACTACAGAACTCGGATTGATGCACCGTTTGTTGGGTTGAAAAGCTTATTCGAAGAGCTTTCTAACCATATATGGCTCGAAAATTTTGGAGAAGAACTCTGAATTCGGCATGCAAAACAAGATGACAGTTTTTCATGGCTACCATGAAAACTGTTCATAACAGTTTTATAAAACCTTAGAATCCTTATTCTTCTTCTCCAAACTCAAACCCTATGCAACCTATTGCATCCGTAGCTACACTTAACCATCAATTAGAAGAGGAGTAGAAGAGAATTGACCTAGGGTTCCAAACCCTAGGTTCAGCCATGGAGGAAAACCAATTATGCAGAAAAATTTTCCAGATTTTTGAATCATTCAACTATACCATAATTACCAGCCCATATGTATTTTGTATTATGCATAATCATGGCTCTGATACCACTGCTGGGAATCGAACAAGAGGGAAAAATAGAAGTGCGGAATATAAAAATTTTTCCTACGATTCCCAATCCCATGAATCTAACTATGCATAACACAAAATCAAACCCTAACTACGAAGAGGGTTAGAACACTTACAGTTTTAATGTCTTCTCCTTTTTGCTCCAAGCTTTGATTCCGGACAGCGGTGAATGAGCAGCCCAAGTGTGCTGCCTCCAACGGTATCCACACCTAGCTAGAGCTTCAAGCCTTTTCTTTCTTCTTCCTTGTTGTTGCTAGAAGTGGAGAAGAGAGAGAGAGAGAAGAGAGCCTCCAAGGGGCTGGACGGCTAGGGTTTATTGTGCAAGCCTTATTATGCCATGTCACACATAAGTGTGACTTATATAGGCAGCCCACTAAAGGGGGCTGGCCATGGGGAAGAAACCCTAATAGGGTTATGTGTAATTACACTTAATTGCACATTAACCCCTATTATTTGTATCAAATACAAATAGGCCTATAAAGAACTATTCTTTATTCACTAAAACCCTTTCTCTCATAGACTTTAAAGCCCTTCTTGCATGATCAGTGTGTGACCCATTGGGTTCACATCATTAAGTAGTAGGAATAGCACGAGGTGTGCACAATGGAACTCTTTCCATTTAGGGTCTAATTGGAACTCCTTCCAATTCCCTAATTGATTATAACTCACTTATATCAATTAGGGCTTCTACTAACCATGAGTAACACCTAGCATATGGCTCATGGTGTGGTCCTTAATGAGGTGAATAGTCATTTACAAAGAACCCTTCTGTTATAGTTTATAGGTTACAATTGCATCCTTCCTTCAACACAATGTCTCCAATTGAACTAATAGGACATGGAAGTCTGTCAAGTCCCTAGTTCAATTACTTTATACTCATTCATAGATATCAACTCATAGATGAACTCATGAAACTCTTTTCATATTCATCCTACCATGGCCATGGATTTAATGAGTTATATTATGAATGCTATATGAGACATTCTCTCTCTTTTTCCTGAGAGTGATGGATCCCTTGTTGATCACTCACATGCCTTCATACACATAGCAGTAGGGCCAATGAACACCTTTGCAAACCCATGAATAGGATTTGCACTTAGTGTTATCAAACTTCTAAAGCTACATGCATAAGACAACTATGGTGTCTCAGGTCTAAGGATTACTTGTACCACTATAACAATGAGAAACTGATTGACAGGTAGGAGAAACTCCATTCAGTTTATCTCATATCTTTGGTCACATTCAGTGTACCTATTCTCGTAATAGGCACCCACTTGTTGGTTGTAGTGTCTCCACACAAATAGCTTGAGACTAGCTATCCTCCTATAGAGTCAACCTAACAAGTGCTAGTCCTCTGGTTCATTACTGTCCATCATAGTGAACCTTCAACTAGGAATGCTTTAGGAGTTTAGTACAGAGATATATCTATAGTCTCAAAATTACAACTCTTTGTAATTCCATATTCTCAACTCTAACTCCATGGACATATTATGTAAATATAAATGATGCATATAAACATAATAGAATAAGCCCTTTTATTAAATCAATAATAAATGTGACATACATAAATGAAATCAAATGATTGTTCCTAATCCCTAAACAATCATCTCCATGATTGGCTCTAGGGCATAATCCTAACATAACCACTTTTGTAAAACCTAACCATGCACCCATGGTTGAGGATTTTTGTCCCAAAATACTTAAAAATGTGTTCCCCTTCGAAACACGGTCGTTTTGGCTTTTATTTCGTCAAAATCGGACTTAATTTGAGCATTTTAGGACTTCTACAGCGAGTAGGAGTCAAAACCGGAGTGAAACAAGGAAACCCCTCGGGTAACCGTCTGGGGCTGGACGGTCAGCAGTCCAAGCCCAGACGGCTAACCGTCCAGGCCTAGTTGGTCACCCGAGGAATCCTCGTTTAACTCAACTTCTGACTCTATCTTCCCTCTTTTGACGGTTTCCTCCGCCAAAACAACTTGTCTGAGCTTAGGAGTGTGTAGGTTTGAGTTGTTTGAGCACCAAGAGAGTCTCTAATAGCCCTAGGATCATTGTTTAATGAATTAATCCTAGCCATTGGTTTAGGGGGTCAGTTCTCTATATAAAGGACATGATATTCAGCACATAGGGGAGGTTAATTTGCACTTTACACCTAGAGAGAGAGGGAGCTACGAGTTGGGAGAGCTAGAAGGACTTCAAGAGGAGGCTCTTCAACCCCAAGCAAGCAAGGAAACAAGAAGTTTGAAGACAAGGAAGAGTCTACAAGAGGTAAGCCTATCCCTTTAGTGCTGAACATGCTTCTCCTGCTTCTCTTTCTTCTTCTTCTTCTATAGTAGTTCTAGTGCATGATATAGCTCCACATGTTAGGTTAGTTCAATGTTTTTAGGATAATATATGATTGATTTTAGGATAGTTCATAGCTTTATATGCTTGATAATCCCTGGTTTACCAAGGATTTGATAGCCTTATTCGTTCTATCCTCTTAAATCATGCATAGTTCACATGTTTAGGTCGCTGTGATAGTTATCATGCGTTGATGTTCCTGTTAGTTAATATATGCTATATGAATTATATTCATGATAATTTGAGCATGTCTTAGAGTCGTTTCATAGGTTTTAATGCATAGTTGTGAAATTAGGGTTTCGATAACCCTGAAATTGCACAAGTTTCATACAGCATGCTTAGCTTAGCTTTTTGAGTTGTTGCTCATCATAGTCATTCTATATATGCTGCATATAGTTGAATCATGCTAGGTTTGCATACATATAGTATGTTTTGTAGGGTTTTTGGATACATTATCCTTTTCTAAGGATAATTATCCTTTTCGTTGAGTAAGGTTTTGCATGAGAGTCTTCTGTGATGTGTTTAAGCATGAAATCTTTTCTGTTGTGTTCTAGGGTATATATTTTACGTAGGATATGTTGGTTGCACCTCCCCATAATGTCTTTTTTACGTGAAATTATTCTAGGATAGTTTTGCTTAAGAAAGCTCGCCGTAGGGAGGCCTATTTGCATATTTTACATGAAATATTGTCTTTTTGGTTAGAATTGGCTTAGTTATCATGTTTATTGATGTTATTGGAGTCTCTTATGCTTGTTAGTGTGTCTTTGATAGGTTTTTTATGCATGTTAGTCGAGTCATTGCATGTAGGATTGAGTTAGAGTCCTTAGTTATTAGTTATTCTTGTTATTTGCATGATAGATGGATGATTTTAGGCCTTGTCAAGGTTCTGTCCAGATTTGCATATTGCTTTCTTTGCATGATTTGGTGCACTTGTAAGGGTGCAAACAGGTACAATGCTTGTCCTATTGCAAATAGGGCTGCTATAGTCTGAAATGGCTAATGTTTGGAGCTTGTGCGCTCAGGTAAGTAGGGTTTGAAGGTGCCCAATTCACCTTTCTTTTCTTTCTTTTCTCTTCTCCCTCCTAGGGTTACTTTTTAATACAAGCTTATGGTAATAATCAAAGGTTTCCTTCAATATAAAATTCTGGTTTTTATCAAGGTTTTCCTATTATGGAAGTTTTCTGTTTTGGATTAAATCAACATATTTTCAAATGAGGAAACCTAGGGTTTTCACCATAGGTTTGCATTAGGTTGTAACCCTATTCTTTTCGAACTACGTGGACTTTGATCCATGTATTTCGCTGCATGGTACGTAGGCGCTCTTCGTGAGGCTCAAGTCCGTCCTAGGATCCAAGTATCCTAGGCTTTTCTTTTCTTTTCTTCTTTTTTCTGTTTTGTTTGAGTGATTATGCATGGATGATTAGATGGAATATATGATATGCATGCTGCCTTGTGATGATATATGTTGATATTTGAGTGAAAAAGATATTAAGTTAGCCCAATCAAATTAAGAGACCAACTCGGGCGATGTGGGTGCCTATGGGTTTTTGCCCAGAACCTTCCCACGTCGTAACTTAGCCCCCGAATCCAATTCTAGTTTCAAAGACTTTGCTTTTCCTTTAATGGAGTCATGTGGTTTTGAAAATAAAACATTTTTGTGGTTTTCCTCTTTTCCATAAAAAATGAGGTGGCGACTCCTTCCTTGTTTGTTGTCTTTCAACCCATATGCCCTATATTTTTTGCCAAACCCTTGTGGGCCGTTTTTCGAGGTTCACAGTTTGGCGACTCTGTGAACCCTAAAAAGAAGGTTAAGGCCCACGAGGGGTTTTAGGTTTGAAAAAGGAAAAGGAGTCGCCACCTTATTTTTTAAAGGAAATAAGGAAAACCCTAAAAAACAGTTTTGTTTTAGGAAAACAAAAGATTGACTCCATATTTAAAAATGGAAAGGCAAAAAAGTCTTTTGGAAACCAGAGAAATCGGGGATTCGGAGGCTAAGTTACGATATGGGAAGGTTCTAGGCAAAGCCTATAGGCACCCATATCGCCCTAAACGGTCTCTTAATTTAATTGGGCTAAATCAAAGTCTTAATCACACACAAATCAACAATTATCATCACAAGACAGCATGCATATCATTCATTCATTCATCCATATAATCAAGTAAATCAAAGAAAAACAGAAAAAAGAAAGAGGGGGGAGAAGAAAACCTAGGATACTTAGTATCCTAGGGCGGACTTGAACCTCACAAGGAGCGCCTACGTACCATGTATGGAAATACATGGATCAAAGTCCACGTAGTTCGAAAGGGAATAGGGTTATAACCTAATCAAGGCCTATGGTAAACCCTAAGTTTCCTTTCAAGTAAAACATGGTAAGTTTCCAAAATAAATGATTCTCAAAAGATTTTTGGTAATATATGGAATTTTGATAAAAATGGAAACCTTGATTCGAAAGGCATTTGTTATCGAAAGGAAACTATAGGAGTTACCATACCCCTCTATTAGGAAACAACCCTAGGGGGGAGAAAAGGAAAGCTTCAAGGAAAAAGGAAAGAAGGGTGAATTGGGGCACCCTCACACCCTACTTACCTTAAGCAAAGCAACCTGTCAAAATAACCACCCTATTACATAGGGTAATTTGCAAGATTTCATCTCGCAATAGCCAAAATAACCACCCCACATTGGTGGGGTAGTTGCGCCTGTTGTACCTGTCAAAGCACCTGCAATTTCCATGCAAAACATACCAAAAATACCAACCAAACAAGCTAGATGCCAAATCAAGCCATTATCATGCCCAAACATGGGCTAACTCATGCTCAAAATATCATATCAAGGACAAATAACAGATCTGGACAGAATTAAAATAAGGCTTAAAATCAACCACAAGTCATGCAACAACATGAATCATAAGCTAACTAAAACCCTAATTCAACCCTACATGCAATGACATGCAAAAAACCCTAAAATCACCTATATGAATGCTAGAAATATCATAGTTATCAAATATGCAGCGCATATATGTCAACTATGAAGAAAACACAAGGAAAAACCCTAAGCTATCATGCTATATGCAACTAAACTCACACAAGGATGATAAAAACCCTAGAATCACAATTGTGCTAAAAAACACATTGAATAACTTTAAATCATGCAAAGCCCATCATAGACATCATGCTAATCATGCATATTAATCAATAGAAGCATCCACACATGAGAAAAATACAAGCTTGCACATGAAATATAGCTATTCTAAACATAAACTCAATTTCAGCACTAAGGAAACCCTAGAATCCTAAACATGCAGTAAATCACATGGAAAAGCATCCTAGCATACTAAACAGCCCACAAACATGATCCTAAACATGCATACATACTAATAGAAATAGCAAAACACAATAAAAACACAAGCTTTAATATGCAAAGGAGTTATTTTATGCAGAAAACCATTTTAAGCACCTAAGAAACCCTAAAGTCCCAAACATGCAGTAAATCACATGGAATGACATCCTAGCATACTAAACAGCCCATGAATATGATCCTAAACATGCATACATACCAATGGAAGCAACAAGACATGATAAAAACACAAGCTTTGATATGCAATCATCCTATTCTATGCAAAAACCCTAACTTTAAAAGAGAGAAGAGGAGGAAGGGAGGTATACCTATGGTGAAGTATCCTTTTGCTGCTGTAGGGAGTCCTCCTTCTCTTGTGTACTGCTGGGAATTCCTTCCTTCAAGCCTTCAAGCAATGCTCCAGTCCTCCTTCAAGCTTTCTCTCACACTCTCTCACTCAAAGTTTAGGTTAAACTACCCTAAGGATGGCTGCCATAGCCTCCAAGTCTCACACATGCCTCCAAAGTGCCTCCCTAGTTTTGAAATTGGCCCCCCTATCGCTGAAGTATAAGGGGGTATTTATAGGGATTGAGGGGAAACCCTCAATGGTTGGGATTAAAACCCTAGGGATTGATCCAAGGGCTCTTAGAGGTTACCTTGGGGCTCAAGTAGGTCAAAAAGGGCTGAAATTAGGGTTAAATGGCGGCCAAAGGCGAGCAAATCCGAGAAAATAGGGTGGGAGCCGCGTCAAGGCTCAAAATAGGAAAGTGGCTCGGGTGACCACCTGGGGCTGGGCGGCTAGCAGCCTGGGCCCAGGCGGCTAGCCGCCCAGGCCTGGGTGGTCACCCGAGGCCATGTCAGCTTCAGCCCATTTTTGAACCCTTTCGACTTCCAAATGTGTTTCAGGGCCCAAATCAACTCCGATTTTGACGAAACGAAAGCCAAAACGACCGTGTTTCGAAGGGGAATGTAATTTGAGTCACTTGAGGGCAAGAAACCCTAGCCATAGCCGCATGGTTGGGTCCTACAAAGGTGGTTAACCGCTATGCCTCACCATCGCTTAGCTTAGGTATGCACATAGGGTTGCACCGAATGCTTTCCAATTCGAAATTCAACCTCCCTAAACACATTTGGGGATGAAATTAAGACCAATCAAGGTCAAATGAGTAGTCATAGAGTGAAAATCATGAACCAATTCGAGCTAACCCGAAGTAGGTCTCTTAGCCAACCTGAGCCTCGCTGAGCCATTCTAATCCCGAACCTTCAATTCATCGAATTGATCCCACAAATACCTCAAATACAACCATATGAACTCCAATTGGCAACTTGGAGATCATTTCAAGGTCAAATGGAAAGTTTGTGATCAAAAAGACGATTATGCCCCTCAAGTCACAAAAGTTCTTATTAACCCTCGAGATCAACTCCAAATCGAACCAAAATTCATAGACACCATCCTTAGGACCCTAGAAACTCAATGCAAAAGACTAGACTCAAAAAGGAAACAAAAAGACACATGCAATGACAAACCCTAGCTAAGGTGGCAAAAATGGGGGTGTGACAGAAGCCCCTCATTGGTGAGCAAGTTTCACTTGCAAGCCAATGACCAAAAGAACAACCCATTTTTGCCTAGGGAATTGACTTTGTCAAGACCCACTGGGGAAAAGAGGGTGATCATATCACTGAATTCTTCGAATTCATCATACACAAGCACAAAGGTACTCCTCATAAGTTCTACAGAACTCTTCTCATACTGTACCAGTGACAACTGGTGAATAATACGAGGTATCCATAGCTTACATCGAACTTCGTTTGATGAAAGGTCTTCCCATACTACACCAGTGACAACTGGTGAATAACATGAGGTATCCACAGCTTACATCGAACTTCGTTCGATGAAAGGTCTTCCCATACTACACCAGTGACAACTGGTGAATAATATGAGGTATCCATAGCTTACATCGAACTTCGTTCGATGAAAGGTCTTCCCATACTACACCAGTGACAACTGGTGAATAATATGAGATATCCATAGCTTACATCGAACTTCGTTCGATGAAAGGTCTTCCCATACTACACCAGTGACAACTGGTGAATAATATGAGGTAGCACTATGCCATCAAGGCTATCACAAAACGTGAGAAAGATACATCCTTCTCATATTCAAACCATCAAGGTTGCCATTCAAATGTCAAGGTAATCACATAACATACTGCACCAGTGACAACTGGTGAATAATACGGGGTAGCATTATGCCATCAAGGCCATCTCAAAATATGAGAAAGATACATCCTTCTCATATTCAAACCGTCAAGGTTATCACTCAATAGCACGAGGAAGGTCACAACCTTCAATCAGGGTAAACACATACCATGGGAAGCCAACATGAGAAAGATACATCCTTCTCATATCCAAACCATCAAGGTAATCATTCAAATATCAAGGTAATCACATAACACGAGAAAGATCACGTCCTCCTCTTGCTCAAATCAATCAAGGTAAACACATACCACAAGAAGCCATCAAGGCTATCTCAAAACATGAGAAAGATACATCCTTCTCGTATTCAAACCATCAAGGTAAACACAAATCATAGGAAAGATTGCATTTTTCAGGTCATCAAGGTAAGCATGTAACATGAGAAAGATTTCATCTTTCTCTCACTAAATCATCAAGGCAAAGGTAAGCTTCTACTTACCAACACACAACAAGTTCACCGAATCATCTCACATGGAGGCTATTCATGCCTCAACTCAAACATCAACTCATATAGGAGACACATTCTCCTCATGAAAGCAATCATTCACATGCATATAGGGAAGGTATCTTTATCCCAAATGACAACAAATCATAGTGACATAGGAGGGAATCCATCCCTAATGATCAAAAGTCATATGCATAGAGAGGGTTGTTCAACCCTACTAGCATGCCATGCCCGCACAAGGGCTACCAATGCAATCTCTTTCAAATCATTTCATGTCAAACAATGTCAAGATATTCACTCATTTTTCAACTCAAAATAAGCTTGAGATTTCATCTCAAAGAAGGTTCAAAAGCGCGAATAAGCGAGCAAAGGCCAAACGAGCGCAACGGAGCGAGCAAGGGGGCTTGCCACCTGGCTGCTGGTGGCTTGCCGCCCAAGCCCAGGCGGCTTGCCGCCCCATGCCGGGCGGTTACCCGAGGCTGGTGCCCTCAAAATTCTGGGTTTTTAAACCCTTGACCCCCATTTGATGCACACACACACCCAATTCGAAAATAGAGAGTTTCTCTCTCTAGAAACTCACTCCATCTTCTCCAAACACTCACAAACACATTCTTCATCAAAGTTTCACTTGCAATTCAAGTTGTGTGCATGAAATAGCATCAAGAACAAGTCATTCAATCAACAAAAACAAGCATCAATCATCAAGTTGCAAGATCAAATTCATCATCTTCCTTATCAAACCCATTTTTCTTACATACAAGCTCAACCATCAACAATGGCTTCTAGCAATGATTCCAACAACAAGTATCCATATTATGTGATCAAGAATACATACAAGGCACCAATCTATGATGCATCCCAAGACAAGGTGTTGCTTGAACCTAAGAAGCATCTCTCATACCTCCATTCCCAACATGAGGTTAGTTCTTCCCAACTTAACATGTTTATCTTGAAATCTTGATTTCTATTGGATAAAATGCATTCCCATGATCTTCTTTTGATTGTTTCTATCATTGTTAAGCCAAGTTCATTGATTTGGCAAGGATTGAATGTGCAAAAAGCTTATTTCCCAATGCTTGAGAAAAGATGCCCACCAAGTGTTTGATAAAATGCCAAAGAGACAAAAACATGTTCAATTCTTGGAAAATCAATTGGTTTGCATTGTAGTGTAAAGTCAAATGGTCTTGGTAAGGATTTGGTATACAAAATCTTTCATTTCATTGCTTGAAAACAAGTTACACACCAAGTGTTCGATAAAATGCCCGAAAGGCAAAACCATGTTCAATCCTTACAAAATCAATGAATTTGAATACACAAAGTCATGGGCATTTATTTCTAATTCATTTCATGAATCAAAACCCATATTTTAAAGCTTTTGGAAAATCAATTACCAATGTATGCCCAATATCTCTATGTTTTCAATGCTAACTCAATACACAATCTGTTGACATAGCCCGACTTCCAAAGTCTCCGTACAAGGACATCAATAAAGGGACTCATCTCTTGGTGGAGACATATGAATCATGCCCAACCACGTGCTCGCAAGATAATAAAGAAGGCGGGTTTTGAGCCCTTCCTAGATGCTCTATGGAACGAGCAATGGGATAGGCAAGCATTGTTTGCCTTGACAGAGCTATGGCGGGACACCACCAACACTTTCCATTTTAGCTTCGGGGAGATGACCATGACCCCTAAGGATTTCACCATGATAACTGGGTTGAGCTTGAAAGGCAAGCGCTTGGAATACTATGAACATGCCAACATGGATCAGAACTACATAGTAGCTCTACTCGGGGTGGAAGCGGAGTTAAGCCCAAAAGGTGTGCGCCGTACTTGGCTCTACAACACCTTTGCCACTGAAGAAGAGAGTGAGGGGACGGATCCCAAATACATTGTGAGAGCTTTCTTGCTCTACATGATTTCATGCACCTTCTTTGCGGGCACCAATGACATGGCTCGACTTGAGTTGCTAGCTAGCATGGAAGATGTGAACAAAATTGGGAGATACAATTGGGGTGGAGCTGCTTTTGCAAACATGTATCGCTCCATGACTGACATGTCCCGAGGAGTTGCAAAGAACTTTGGGGGACTTCCCTTCGTTTGGGAGGTAACAAAGAACATTCAATTCTCTATTATTTCCCGAAACTTAACACACACATGATTTCTTCTATTTCTTTGGTTTTCCACAGATATGGTACTACGAGTACCTGAACATGTGTCGCCCGACTCTTGCTAGTGATGCCATGTCATGGCCCATCCTTCAGAATTATGCTCCATCTTGCTTGGCTACAAGAGCCTCCAATCGACACGATTATGCCCATGCAAGGGCATATCTTGCTAGCTTGACTGCTGATATGGTAAAATCTTTCTTTCTCTGTTTTACCTTTTTTTATCTTTTCTCATTTCTCATTTCAAACTCGACAGGTGGAATGGAATCCATGGAGGCTATGGGAGCATAGGCTTCCCGAGAAGTACTCCTCTTGTTTGGAGTTGACAAGCAAAAGGGTCCTCTTTGAAGGCCCCACAGGTAGATGCTGGTATCTTGGGGAACGAGTCCTAAGACAAGTCCATGGAAATATGAATGCAGCTGTGACACCTTCTATGCCACCAAAGGACATGAGGCATACTAGCCACCTAGTAGGGGATGAACTAGAAGAAGCTCTGAGGGGTTGGGATGCTGAGGGATTCACCTCCCCTCGCATAGAATACACTGCCTTTTGCCGACAATATCTAATGAATCCTAGGGTCACTGGTCTCCCACCTCAAGGGGTGGGCTCCCCAAACTCTCAAATTCTTTTTTAAGATCATAAGAAAGACTTCACTTGACAAACATTTGAATTTCAGGGTCGACGGGCGAGGGGACACAGTTCCACAGTTGGATCTGCCACTGGGATGACTTACAATGATGAGGATGATGACCTTAAAGGAAACCAACCTCCTCCCCTCCCACAATTACATTGGTATGTGAACTTGTGTAGTGGGACAAAATTTGTGAAGACTGACATTACCCATCCACCATTCGATGAATATCCCAAGAT
Source organism: Liquidambar formosana (assembly GCA_039720395.1). NCBI lineage: Eukaryota > Viridiplantae > Streptophyta > Magnoliopsida > Saxifragales > Altingiaceae > Liquidambar > Liquidambar formosana. Next base: position 245,637 of record JBBPBK010000072.1, on the reverse strand, counting down.
CGACCCATATTATGAGAATGTGAGTTCTAAACTCTTATCTTCTTGAAATTGGATTCTTTCATTATTGTTAACCATGTTTATACTTTCCTAGGTTCCACGGGAGTATGCCCAGGAATGCATTGAACTCAATGAAGGATTGAGGAGGGATCTTGTGCGAATGAGTTTAGAGAACTCAGTTCTGGAAGCACGCTTAAATCCCCAAGTGAGTGATCATCTTATTAGCTTTCAACTAGGATTGGCACCATTACCCTCCTAACTCATTATCTTTCTTTGCAACAGGCATCATCATCTAATCCACCACAGGATATGCCCCCTTCTAGAGCACCTTGTTCAGGGCATGATGGAGCTGGGCCAAGTCGAAAGAGAAGGCCCACGGGAAATCATTGAGTTTCACTCACCTCTTGTTAGGAATGTTTGGAATCTTTCTGTCTATCTTGTTATGTACTAATTAGGAATTTCAAATCCCAACCTTGAACCTTTATTATGGATACTTGATGAATCTATGTTCGAACTTTATTGCAATGATATGATCTTGTATTGAGTGAAAAATGGGCTTAAATCAAGCACAAAAAAGTCAAAACATCACAAAAGGGCCAAACGAAGGCATAACAAGGCAAAAATGGGCAAAACAAGACGGCGGCCTCGGGTGACCACCTGGGGTTGGGCGGCTAGCCGCCTGGGCCCAGGCGGCTAGCCGCCCAGGCCTGGGTGGTCACCCGAGCCCGAAGCGGTGTTTCGCCTGATTTTAGGAAACTTCCTATTTTGACGGAATTCCACCTTCCAAAACACGGATTTCCGAATTTTTTCCTATAAAAGCACATCCAAGGGGTCTCAAACCTTACTTACATTCATTGAGAGCAAGCTATGGAAGCCCTAGACAAACTCTTGAGTGATTTTCTGAAAGTTATGAGTGCGGAGGCAAGGAAGGAGTTCAAGCGCTACTGCTTGGATCCGTTGTTCTCTTTGATGCATGTGAAGCTTGAAACCACTCTTCTTACTGCTGCTACTCATTTTTGGGATCCCCAACTTCATGTATTCCGCTTCAACTATGAAGAACTATGCCCAACAATGGAAGAGTTCTGCGCTTTGTATGGAGTTTTACCTGTAGGACCTTTCATCCTCCCTACTCCACGTTCAAGTTACATGATTTCCTTCTCCAACTTCCTTGGGATTTCTCAACAAGAGGCCTCCATATTTGTGAAGGACCATATGGTGAATCTCATGGAAATAGCAACTTCCTTCTTGGCTCATGGTAGCAAAGGTACCTTGAATTTCAACCTTAAAACTCAACATGCTCTTGCTTTCTGTTTGATTGGTCGCTTCCTTATCTCCACGGGGACTCTCCATGTCCCTATTCAAATATGCGAACTGATCCCTTTTCTTCTTGAACACAACAACCTGATTCCCATGGTGCTAGCTGAAACCCTGAATAGCTTAGACGAAACTTATGATAATCCACAAGCCCCATTAGGAGGGAGCCCCATTCTACTGCAGATGTGGCTTCTTGAAAGGCTTAACTTCTTATCTCCTACCACCATCAATCCATACAAACCTCAGCATTACTGTTGCCGTCGAGTTGAACTTCCTGGTCAATTTTCTTCGAGGGAATGGTTAGGCTATTTTCACACACTCTCATGGCGAAACATTAAGTGGTTTGTCTCCATATGGGGATGCAAGGAACAAATCCTTCTTCGAACTTCTGGGTGTGCTATGGTCAAGCTCATAGGGTTGAGATCAACTTCATTCTATTGGACTTCAAGAATCCTTCGCCAGATGGGTGCCATGCAAACCATACCTACTTCTGTGGTATTTGATCATTCTGTTGAACTTGTGGGCCCCACAATGGTTAAGTGGGCCAAGACTAGATGGACTGACCAACTGAAACTGACTCGAGTTGAGAACACTGATGGGCCTTATGTCATGAGCCCTGAATACAAGACATGGTTGAAGACTAGCTTGGGCGAAAGAGAAACCCTACGCAGGGAAAGGATTTATGACCTCGTCAAGGACACAAGACTCGGATTTTGCAGGGAAGACATTTTGGAAGCAGTGGAAGCAGCACATGCTCATGACTTGCGAAAGAAGCGAAGACTTGAAAGAAACGGGCAGAAAGCAAACCAAAAGACTCTGAAGAGAAACAAAAAGACTTGAAGACTTTTAGAAATAGGTTATCTATGGCATGTCAATAGTTCTTTATCTAACACCAATAAATTGTTATGTCAACCAATTAGTTCTAAATGAATTGCCAATAATAATTCAATTTTGAGATTTGTTGTTGTGGTGTTGTTTGGACCGCACCCAAGGTAACTTTATGGGCTGCCTACGTATCCCCATCCTTTTTTCAAAATTTTTCTTTTTTTTTTTTTTTTTTTTTTTTTTTTTTTTTTTTTTCTTTTTCTTCTCTTCTTCTCTTTTTCTTTTCTTTTTTCTTTTTTTCTTTTTTTTTTCATTTTTTTTTTTTTTTTTTTAGGAATGGGGAATCAGGCCCTCGTAGTTCAAATGCCTTAACTTTTGCCTAGGCCGCCCTTATGGGTTTTCAACCTAGCAGGCCTTACACATAATACTTCTTCAATTGATCCAAATTGGTAGGACGAGCGAACTCAATTCCATCTATATCCATGAGGCGAACAGCCCCTGCTGGCAATATCTCCTTGATAACATACGGGCCACCCCAACTTGGCTTGAACTTCCCTCGTGGATCAAAAATTGGAGCTCTGATTTCTTTCAACACCAAATCCCCTGTCTTCAAACCTCGGTCTTTGACATGCTTGTTGAATGCTCTTGCAACCCTTCGCTGATATCCCTGCACATGATACAAGGCCCTCAATCGCCTTTCATCGAGCAATGCCAGCTCATCATAACGGTTCTTAACCCAATCTGCTTCTGCTATCTGACTTTCCACAGCAACCCGTAATGACGGTACCTCCAACTCAATTGGCAAAACAGCCTCCATCCCATACACCAAGGAATAAGGGGTAGCCCCTGTTGACGATCTTACGGATGTTCTATAGCCCCACAAGGCTAAGGGTAACTTCTCATGCCAATCAGTATAGGTGTCAGCTGTTTTCTGTAGTATCTTCTTAACATTCTTGTTGGCGGCCTCCACTGCTCCATTAGTCTGCGGGCGATAAGGGGAGGATAGATGGTGCACTATGTTGTATTTCTGCAAAAGCTCCTTGGTTTCTTTCTGAAAGTGCTGGCCATTGTCTGAAATAATCTCATGGGGTACCCCATACCTGTAGATGATGTTGAGCTGTATGAACTGTGCTACCTTCTTGGCATTCAGGGTCTTGAAAGAAGCTGCTTCTACCCACTTAGTGAAGTAATCAATAGCTACCAAGATGTACTCATGCCCATTGGAGGCTTTCGGCTTAATCTGCCCAATTATATCTATTCCCCATACTGCAAAGGGCCAAGGTGACGACATGCTTGTCAAAGGCATGGAAGGCAAGTGTTGTCCATTAGCAAAGACTTGACATTTGTGACACTTCTTAACATGTGCATGGCAATCTCTTTCCATTGTAGACCAATAGTAACCCAACCTCATGATCTTCTTAGCTAGCATATAACCATTCATGTGCGGTGCTCCAACTCCTTCATGGATTTCACTAACAAGACGTTCGGCTTCTTCCTCAGTGACACACAACAGATGGACCCCGTCGTATGACCTTCGGTATAGCTTTCCTCCACACAAAACATAGTGACTTGCTAACCTCCTTAGTGTTCTCCTATCAATGCGGGATGCTCCTTCTGGATACTCCCTTTCCTTGATGAATTTCATGATGTCATAGAACCACGGGTGGCCATCTTTCACCTCTCCTTCTCGAATAGAGCAGCAATACACAGGCTTTTCTCTACATTCTATCACCAACGGTTTTACGTTCCCACCATCCGGGATTTCCACCATAGAAGCCAGAGTTGCCAAAGCGTCAGCGAACTGATTCTTATTTCTCGACAAGTAATTAAACTCTATTTCCACGAATTCTTTAGTCAAGGCTTCTAAGTATGCATGATATGGCAGCAGCTTCTCATCACGAGTCTTCCACTCTCCCTTTATCTGGCATATGATCAGGGCTGAATCTCCGAAAACCTCTAACTCTTTGATCCCCAATTCTAGTGCAGCTTCCAACGCGAGGATGCAGGCTTCATACTCAGCAATGTTGTTGGTTGCTTCAAACCCTAACTTAACCGCCAAGGGTGTGAATGCTTCTTCAGGTGAAACCAGTAGGACTCCTATCCCATACCCTCTCTTATTTGCAGCTCCGTCAAAGTATACCTTCCAGACCTTCTTTCCAATCTCCAGGACATCCTCATCGGGGAATTGGTCATTAAATTGTTCTGATGACGCCACAGGGCAGCTAGCCAAGTAATCTGCAATGACACTTCCTTTTACTGACTTCTGTGTTACATACTTTATGTCGAATTCATTGAGAAGAATCGACCATCGGGCAGTTCTGTAGGACAAAACCGGCCTTTCTATCAGGTACTTCAGCGGATCCATTCGACTTATCAAGAAAACCTCATACGACATCATGTAGTGACGGAGTTTCTGAGTTGCCCATACCAAAGCCACACAAGCCTTTTCTATGGCATTGTACTTCACCTCATAATCTGTCATCTTCTTGCTTAGATAGTAAACGGCATTCTCCTTTTTTGACCCCTCAAGGTACTGAGCTAGCATAGCTCCCGTCGCGGTTTCAGTGACCGTCAAGTATAACAATAACGGTTCACCTTGTCGCGGGGGAACTAGAATTGGTGGATTACTCAAATACCTTTTAATAGTCTCAAAGGCTTCTTGACATTCTTCATTCCATACCTTCGGCACACCCTTCTTAAGCAACTTGAAAATCGGCTCACACACCATGGTCAAATTAGCAATGAACCTGCTTATGTACTGAATTCTCCCCAAGAACCCTCGAATCTGCTTTTCTGTGCTAGGCGGCTCCATCTCTACAATGGCCTTGATTTTTCCCGGATCGACCTCGATTCCCCTCTGAGTAATCATAAATCCTAATAGCTTGCCTGCAGTGACACCAAAAGCACATTTCTGAGGATTCAACCGCAAGTTGTACTTCTTTGCTCGCTCCAGGAACCTTTCTAGTGCCATGAAGTGTCCTTCTCGATCCACGGACTTCACGATCATGTCGTCCACATATACTTCCACCTCCTTATGGATCATGTCATGCAGCAATGTTGTAGCAGCTCTCTGATAGGTAGCCCCGGCATTTCTCAAACCGAACGGCATCACTTTGTAGCAATATGTTCCCCACTGTGTAATAAAAGCTGTTTTCTCCATATCTTGCGGCGCCATCTTTATCTGATTATATCCGGAAAATCCATCCATGAAAGAGAGGAGCGCATGTCCTACAGTACTATCTACCAACACATCAATGTGGGGCAAAGGAAAATCATCCTTAGGGCTTGCTGCATTAAGATCTCGAAAATCCACACACATCCTTACTTTTCCATCCTTTTTAGGCACGGGCACTATATTGGATAACCATTCTGGGTACTCCACAACCTGCAGGAACCCCGCGTCGAGTTGCTTGGTTACTTCCTCCTTTACCTTCAATGCCCATTCAGGTTTTAACCTTCTCAATTTTTGCTTTACCGGCTTTTTAAGGGGATTGGTGGGGATGAAGTGCTGCACAATGTCTGGATCTATGCCGGGCATGTCTTCATAAGACCATGCAAAGGCCGTTATGTTGGCCTTTAAGAGGGCTATCAGCTTTTCTTTCTCAAGTGGTGAGAGGGTTATCCCAATTTTAATTATCTTTGGCAATTCATTTGTCCCTAAATTGATTGATTCCAATTCATCCATGTTAGGTTCGGTGACACCCCTTTTCCTTCGCTCGACGAGCTCCGGGGGGACGTCATTCCTAGGATCTATATCCATGCCATAAATATCCATAGAAGAGAGAAAGGAAACACTGCAAGCAAAATATATAAAAGAAACACACTTCATTAAAGGAACAAACAAAAGACACAAACTTGAAAAGGAAACAAAACTTGGTGCCACAACTATGAAACGACTCCTAACTCCACAAAGTGGGATAGGCGGACACACTTTATTGAAAGCAAGAAAGATTCTAACTAAGGAACCTACAAGCTACTATCAGGCAGGTCATGATCTTCCTCTTCAAGGATCTCTGCAATGGCTCCATCTTCTAGGTACCAATTACGAAGTGGCATGGTTGCATGGTGAATTGACGAATCTTGGCAATCTTCTGTTGCTGACTCCCCCAAAGTAAGAACCATATCTTGGAACATGGTAACCATAGCCTCGGTATCCACATGCCTTACCCAGTCTTCTTTCTTCTTTCCCATAGAATTGTACCAACTTGTCAAGCTCTGAGGATTCAGCCCCTCTGTAAAGTACTTGTCACAAAAATCCTTGTCTGCCAGTGCTGGATCAGAACTTGGGTAAAAAGTGCAATAGTGTGATGGCTCTTCCTCTTGTATACCTTCAAATCCTATGGTAAGGACCATGTCTTGGAACAAAGTGACCATGGTTTCAGAATCCATGTGCTCCACCCAATCTTCTTCTTTCTTTTCCCAATAACTGTCATTGATGGCTTCATCATCCACCATTTCAGCGGTGATTGGATACCACTCGGTGAAGAAAATCTCAAATCCCGGGATTTTGATCTTGGTTGTTGGATTGAACATAGGCTCTGGGAACCCACAGTACAGGAAGTCATCTCCTTCCTTGATGAAATAGCCATTCAGAGTCGGCCTGTATGGTGGAATCTTAAAGTCTGGCACCCTTCCTTCTGCTCTAGCTTTTCCCTTCTCCTTATTCCTCCTTGTCATTTCGGCATAGTCATTCTTAGTGGGCTCATATCCTAACCCAAAAGTGTAGGAAACAACCCGACTTTGAACAGAATGGGGAATTCCTTGTTGGCGACGCCCTAGGCCCATACCCGGGAAGAAATTCATTTTCCGCATTATCTCACCAACATGTAAATTACCATGGGGACAATAGTCAAGGGGGATCAGTTCTTCCTTTTCCAACTCCTTTTCAATGCATTGCACATACTCAAACCCAGACAAGGGTATCTCAACTGATTCTGGTTTTATTTCACATACAGGTACTCCCGCCATTTTCAAATCATAATCCCCGTGAAGTGTGACAATGGCTCCCTCATGTGGGAACTTTACCTTTTGATGCAATGATGATGGTACAGCCCCAGCGGGATGAATCCAAGGCCTTCCCAATAACAGATTAAAACACGACGGCACATCCAGGACTTGAAATTCTACTCTGAACTCCGTAGGTCCCATGATTAAAGGTAAAGTGATCACCCCAATTACTTCTCTACGGGTATTATCATACGCCCTCACTGTCTGCCCAGATGGAGTGAAATCAGTGGGCCCCAAGCCCAAAACAGTTGCAGTTCTCAAGGGACATACATTCAACGCGGAACCATTATCAATCAAGACCGTAGGAACTCTCTTCCCCATGGTGTCAACAGTTATATGCAAGGCTTGGGAGTGGCTTGGCCCACTCTTAGGTAAGTCCGCCTCTGTGAACACTATAGTGGAATTCTTTGGAGCAGGGTTTACTAGATTCACCAATCCCTCAGGAGACAAATCAACCGGAACCTGTATCTGATTTAACAACTTCAGCACTGTCTGTCTGTGTTTGTGAGAGGCCATAAGCAAGCCCCATATGGTGATATTGGCATTGGTCTTCTTCAATTGTCGGAGTACTTCGTCTTCTTCTTCTTGCACATCAAGGCGCTTATCTAACTCACCCAGTGGATTATCAGATTCCAAGTGCGGAGGTTTGAAATGACGGCCCCCTCTTGTCATGTGGTCTATTTCTTCATCACTAGCCCATATGTCATCAATTTCATTTGTGTCACCCATCAGGTCATCCCATTCAATCATATCAATGTCCTCCATCTGCACCTCTTCAGGTATATCATCCCAACCAGTGGGAATTATGGGCTCACTTGGCAATGGATCAGGATAAAGCACATAGTAATCAAATTTCCCTGAAGGTTCTCCCAATAACCCCACTTGAGGGTCTCCTGCTTCGTACCTTTCTTTCAACTGCTGTTGGATGGACTTCTTTGGCAATTGTAGGGTCTTTTGATCAATGAGGTCTTGAACGACCTTTCTCAACATAGCACAGTCATCAGTGTCATGGCCGGGTATACCATGGTATTGGCAATATTGATGGGGTGTTTGGGGTCTTGGCTTTTGAAGGTGAGGTATGATAAGGCCTTGGTTGCAGCATTGGTGAAAGGCTTGGGTCAAGGACATGGGTAACGGGGTATATTGTCTTATGGGTAGGCAAGGTCGAGATGGATCGGCTTCAATGGCATTTATGGAGTTGGATGAATTATGAGAGGGAAGTGGATTTTGAGTGACATTTGGGCGATTTGGTGGAGTTGGTGGTGAGATGATTTGCTTGTCAAGTAAGTCTTGGATCTCATGCCTAAGGCGATAGCAACGGTTGGTTGAGTGGCCTTTGGCTTGGTGGAATTTGCAGTATTCATTCTCATTGTAGCTCTTAGGCAATGGGTTTGGTGGTGGTCTTGGGTCGAGAGGTCTCAACAGGCCTCGGCTTTTTAGCTTTTCAAGTACTTTCTCAAGTGGCATATGCAGCTCGGTGAATTGGCGAGGTGGGTTGGTGTCATTTAGGGAGATAGGTTGAATGGGTTGGGCTATGGCATTGACCTCGGCATTGTTTTTCCCAGCAAAGTTTGGCCTGCGGCTCTTTTGGACTTCTTCTGTCTTGATTGACCCATCGGCAATGGCATCCTCAACTTGTGTACCTGCTCCGATAAGAGCCTTGAAATTAGGGAAGTAGTGAGCAAAGAGGTGCTTGTGATACACCGGCAATAGGTTCTTAACCACCAACTGAATCTGATCTTCCTCATTCGGTCTATCTGCCATTCTCGAGGCCTTTTGCCTCCACCTTGTAATGAAAGCGGAAAAGGTCTCATTAGTCCCTTGTTTTGTAGTCTCTAGGTCCCTTCTTGTGACATCCACCTCAGTGTTGTACTTATAGTGCTCTGAAAACTCATTACATATGTCCTCCCAAGTTCGGGTTCTATTCTCATCCAAAGCTAGGAACCACTTCAAGGCAGACGTGGCTAGGGTTTCATGGAACATTTGGGCCAAGAGTTCATCTGTCGCTCCTCGAGGGTGCATAGCTCGTACATACATCTTCAAATGGGTCTTAGGGCAACCCGTTCCATCAAACTTTTCTAATTCGGGCATCTTGAATTGTAGTGGAATACGAGCTTGAGGAAACAAAGATAGGGTACGTACATCCACCATGTCATCTGTCCTACGGATTCCCTTTATAGTTCTTTCCAAGGCTTCTACCTTGCTAGCCAACACAGAGTCTGTATCAGAGGTCTTCCCCTTACTTCCCCCTTCTAGGTTAAAAACTTCAGGTGATTCATTCCCCTTGGGCTGAGTGCTTCCCCCATCATTGGTCTTAGTGCCCTCTCCAGACTGGGTCCCATTTTCGGTGTTATCCCCCGGGGTACGGCCATTATTCTGTTCGGGTTCGGACATCTTATGTTGGATATCTTGGGCCATTTTCAATGCTCTCTCGGATACATCAGTGGTGTAATCAAGCTTGGTCATGATAGCCTTCAAACAAGTCTCAACATCAAAACCCCCTTCACTAGTTGCTTCATCGGCCATGTCTGACTGGTTGGTAGAATCAATCTTCACTAAGCGCCCTTGCTGGTCGCGGATCCAAGCCAGTACGTCTTCTCACTCCTCTAAGAAAGGGAACAATCAGTCTCTCATCCTAAGGGTATGTCCTAGGCTTCCATATTTGTCTCAATGACTTCACATCATATATACTCAATTAGTCCCTTTTAATCCAATCACCTTTGCAAGGGTCATGGGGGAAGGTACGTATTAAGGATATAGGGTGCAAAGGTTCTCTATTAATTATCCATTAAGCACATCACAAACACGGTCATGATATCATTACAAACAATGTGGGTGCATAAGGGTGAAACCATAGTGTCCTACAAGTCTGTCTATATGGACTAATGATAAGGATAGGCTGGGGTCCTTCACTTGCTTGAGCAATCTTTATACCTAACCACATGTGGCATCAGGAACGCCGCGTGGGTCCAGCAGTACGTGATTAACTCATTTAATATACCCAAGGGCAAGCCCAAGGGTACTTGGCAAGAGAGGTTGAGAGCTTTCGCCCCAACTCATGGAATCAGGAAAACCAAGGTTGAGGCTAGGCCCGTCAGTGGCAAGGGACATCGATCCTAACATGCAAGAGTTTGCGCACACAATGCAATAAATGAAAGCACACAATCAAGCGGATGCAATGTGATTGATTTTAATTAAACAAAAGAAATTAATTTAGCCCAATCAAATTGTATAGAGTCTAGCCCACAAATCCCCAGCAGAGTCGCCAGTCTGTGAACCCTAAAAAGAAGGTTAAGGCCCACGAGGGGTTTTAGGTTTGAAAAAGGAAAAGGAGTCGCCACCTTATTTTTTAAAGGAAATAAGGAAAACCCTAAAAAACAGTTTTGTTTTAGGAAAACAAAAGATTGACTCCATATTTAAAAATGGAAAGGCAAAAAAGTCTTTTGGAAACCAGAGAAATCGGGGATTCGGAGGCTAAGTTACGATATGGGAAGGTTCTAGGCAAAGCCTATAGGCACCCATATCGCCCTAAACGGTCTCTTAATTTAATTGGGCTAAATCAAAGTCTTAATCACACACAAATCAACAATTATCATCACAAGACAGCATGCATATCATTCATTCATTCATCCATATAATCAAGTAAATCAAAGAAAAACAGAAAAAAGAACGAGGGGGGAGAAGAAAACCTAGGATACTTAGTATCCTAGGGCGGACTTGAACCTCACAAGGAGCGCCTACGTACCATGTATGGAAATACATGGATCAAAGTCCACGTAGTTCGAAAGGGAATAGGGTTATAACCTAATCAAGGCCTATGGTAAACCCTAAGTTTCCTTTCAAGTAAAACATGGTAAGTTTCCAAAATAAATGATTCTCAAAAGATTTTTGGTAATATATGGAATTTTGATAAAAATGGAAACCTTGATTCGAAAGGCATTTGTTATCGAAAGGAAACTATAGGAGTTACCATACCCCTCTATTAGGAAACAACCCTAGGGGGGAGAAAAGGAAAGCTTCAAGGAAAAAGGAAAGAAGGGTGAATTGGGGCACCCTCACACCCTACTTACCTTAAGCAAAGCAACCTGTCAAAATAACCACCCTATTACATAGGGTAATTTGCAAGATTTCATCTCGCAATAGCCAAAATAACCACCCCACATTGGTGGGGTAGTTGCGCCTGTTGTACCTGTCAAAGCACCTGCAATTTCCATGCAAAACATACCAAAAATACCAACCAAACAAGCTAGATGCCAAATCAAGCCATTATCATGCCCAAACATGGGCTAACTCATGCTCAAAATATCATATCAAGGACAAATAACAGATCTGGACAGAATTAAAATAAGGCTTAAAATCAACCACAAGTCATGCAACAACATGAATCATAAGCTAACTAAAACCCTAATTCAACCCTACATGCAATGACATGCAAAAAACCCTAAAATCACCTATATGAATGCTAGAAATATCATAGTTATCAAATATGCAGCGCATATATGTCAACTATGAAGAAAACACAAGGAAAAACCCTAAGCTATCATGCTATATGCAACTAAACTCACACAAGGATGATAAAAACCCTAGAATCACAATTGTGCTAAAAAACACATTGAATAACTTTAAATCATGCAAAGCCCATCATAGACATCATGCTAATCATGCATATTAATCAATAGAAGCATCCACACATGAGAAAAATACAAGCTTGCACATGAAATATAGCTATTCTAAACATAAACTCAATTTCAGCACTAAGGAAACCCTAGAATCCTAAACATGCAGTAAATCACATGGAAAAGCATCCTAGCATACTAAACAGCCCACAAACATGATCCTAAACATGCATACATACTAATAGAAATAGTAAAACACAATAAAAACACAAGCTTTAATATGCAAAGGAGTTATTTCATGCAGAAAACCATTTTAAGCACCTAAGAAACCCTAAAGTCCCAAACATGCAGTAAATCACATGGAATGACATCCTAGCATACTAAACAGCCCATGAATATGATCCTAAACATGCATACATACCAATGGAAGCAACAAGACATGATAAAAACACAAGCTTTGATATGCAATCATCCTATTCTATGCAAAAACCCTAACTTTAAAAGAGAGAAGAGGAGGAAGGGAGGTATACCTATGGTGAAGTATCCTTTTGCTGCTGTAGGGAGTCCTCCTTCTCTTGTGTACTGCTGGGAATTCCTTCCTTCAAGCCTTCAAGCAATGCTCCAGTCCTCCTTCAAGCTTTCTCTCACACTCTCTCACTCAAAGTTTAGGTTAAACTACCCTAAGGATGGCTACCATAGCCTCCAAGTCTCACACATGCCTCCAAAGTGCCTCCCTAGTTTTGAAATTGGCCCCCCTATCGCTGAAGTATAAGGGGGTATTTATAGGGATTGAGGGGAAACCCTCAATGGTTGGGATTAAAACCCTAGGGATTGATCCAAGGGCTCTTAGAGGTTACCTTGGGGCTCAAGTAGGTCAAAAAGGGCTGAAATTAGGGTTAAATGGCGGCCAAAGGCGAGCAAATCCGAGAAAATAGGGTGGGAGCCGCGTCAAGGCTCAAAATAGGAAAGTGGCTCGGGTGACCACCTGGGGCTGGGCGGCTAGCAGCCTGGGCCCAGGCGGCTAGCCGGCCAGGCCTGGGTGGTCACCCGAGGCCATGTCAGCTTCAGCCCATTTTTGAACCCTTTCGACTTCCAAATGTGCTTCAGGGCCCAAATCAACTCCGATTTTGACGAAACGAAAGCCAAAACGACCGTGTTTCGAAGGGGAATGTAATTTGAGTCACTTGAGGGCAAGAAACCCTAGCCATAGCCGCATGGTTGGGTCCTACAAAGGTGGTTAACCGCTATGCCTCACCATCGCTTAGCTTAGGTATGCACATAGGGTTGCACCGAATGCTTTCCAATTCGAAATTCAACCTCCCTAAACACATTTGGGGATGAAATTAAGACCAATCAAGGTCAAATGAGTAGTCATAGAGTGAAAATCATGAACCAATTCGAGCTAACCCGAAGTAGGTCTCTTAGCCAACCTGAGCCTCGCTGAGCCATTCTAATCCCGAACCTTCAATTCATCGAATTGATCCCACAAATACCTCAAATACAACCATATGAACTCCAATTGGCAACTTGGAGATCATTTCAAGGTCAAATGGAAAGTTTGTGATCAAAAAGACGATTATGCCCCTCAAGTCACAAAAGTTCTTATTAACCCTCGAGATCAACTCCAAATCGAACCAAAATTCATAGACACCATCCTTAGGACCCTAGAAACTCAATGCAAAAGACTAGACTCAAAAAGGAAACAAAAAGACACATGCAATGACAAACCCTAGCTAAGGTGGCAAAAATGGGGGTGTGACAGACTCCACTGGGGATGTCGAGGGCTAGACTCATTTAATTTGATTGGGCTGAATTAATTTCTTATTGTTTAATAAAATCAATCACATTGCATCCGCTTGATTGTGTGCTTTCATTTATTGCATTGTGTGCGCTACTGTTGCATGATCACTCGATTGTCCCTCGATGTATCCTTGCCAACTGATAGCCTAGTTCGACCTTGGTTTTCCTGATTCCATGTGTTGGGCGAAGCTATCAAACCTCTCTTGCCAAGTACCCTTGGGCTTGCCCTTGGGTATATCAAATGGACTAATCACGTACTGCTGGACCCACGCGACATTCCTGATGTCACATGTGGTTAGGTATAAAGATTGGTACAAGCAAAGTTGAGGACCCTAGCCTACCCTCTTAAAAGAAAGAATTGCATGTAGTGGGCCTTCTAGGACACCGTCGGATCACCTATATGCACACACATTGTTGTGATGATATGATGCCGTGTTTGTGATGTGTTGCCATGTTTTGTTGATTGAGTGGGTAATTAAAGGAAACTTTACATCCTACATCCTTAATACGTACCCTTCCCCATGACCCCCGCAAGGGTAATTGGCTAAGAGAACTAATTAAGGGTGTACGTTGTAGAGATTTTGAGATAATTATGGAAGCTTAGGATAAACCCTTAGGCTGAGAAATTGAGTGTTTACCCTAGGTTAGAGGGATAGACGTGCTGGCTTGGATCCGTAATCAACAAGGGCGCCTAGTTAGTGCTGATTCTGTCACCGAGTCAGATATGGCCGAGGAAAGAGCTAGTAACCGGGGTTTCAACCTTGAGGCCACTTTGAAAGCTATCATGGAAAAGCTTGATCACACTACCCAGGTATCCGAGACCGCACTCAATTTAGCTCAAGACCTTCGACAGAAGAACTCTGAACCTGAATCTAGGGCCCGTGCCACTGATAACAATCAAGGATCCAATGAGTCTGAATCCGCTGAGGAACCATTAGGAGAAGGGGGAGAACCACCCAAGACCAAGGAAGGGGAAACCAAAGCCACATCAAGAGAGAGCTCAACCGTCTTGGCAAACAAGGTCGAGGCCTTAGAAAGAACTTTGAAGGGAATCCGCAGATCTGATGATATGGTCGACATCCGTACTTTGTCCTTGTTCCCAAAGGCTCGCATCCCGTTACAATTCAAGATGCCGGAGTTGGAAAAATTCGATGGGATAGGTTGTCCTAAAACCCACCTCAAAATGTATGTGCGAGTTATGCACCCTCGAGGGGCGAACGATGAGTTATTGGCTCAAATGTTTCACGAGTCATTAGCGAGTTCCGCCTTGAAGTGGTTTCTGTCATTAGAAGAGAACAGAACCAAGACCTGGGAGGATGTATGCAATGCATTCACGGACCATTACAAGTATAACACTGAAGTGGATGTCACGCGAAGGGACTTGGAAACCACTAAGCAAGGGGTCAATGAGACTTTCTCTGCCTTTATCACTAGGTGGAGACAAAAGGCTTCCAAAATGACAGACAGACCGAACGAGGAAGACCAGATTCAGTTGGTGGTGAAGAACTTGCTGCCCGTATATCACAAGCATCTTTTTGCTCATTACTTTCCGAACTTCAAGGCTCTTGTTAGGGCTGGCACACAAGTTGAAGATGCAATCGCCGATGGAACAATCAAAACAGAGGAGGTTCAAAGGAGTCGAAGGACAAACTTTGGAGGAAAACCCAATGCTGAGGTCAATGCCATTACCCAACCCACTCGCCCTTTCTCCCTAAATGACTCCACTTCACCTCGCCAATTCACCGAGCTATACATGCCACTCGAAAGAGTCTTTGAAAAGCTGAGAAGCCGTGACCTCCTGAAACCTCTCGACCCAAGGCCTCCACCAAACCCATTGCCCAAGAACTATAATGAAAATGAATATTGCAAATTCCACCAAGACAAAGGCCATCTTACCAACCGTTGTTACCGCCTCCGCCATGAAATCCAAGATTTGCTCGACAAGCAGATCATTTCACCACCCACCACACCAAATCGCCCAAATGTCACTCGAAATCCCCTCCCCACTCACAATGTGCCTCCTCCCAACAACATAAATGCCATCGAGCTTGGTTCGTCCCAATCCCGTCAACCCATAAGGCAATACACGCCACTTCCCATGACCTTGACTCAAGTTTTCCATCAATGTTGTGATAAAGGGCTCATATTGCCATGCCATTCAAAGCCGAGACCTTCGACTCCTCACCAATTCTGTTTGTACCATCAGGCGCCCAGACATGATACAGAGGACTGTGTCATACTGAAAAAGGTAGTTCAAGACCTTATTGATCAAAAGGTTTTGATATTGCCAAAGAAATCCATGCAGCGACAACTGAAAGAAAGGTTCGAGGCAGGAGATCCTAAAGTGGGTTTGTTGGGAGAGCCGTCCAGAAAGTTTGATTACTATGTACTCTACCCCGACCCTATTCCTGATGAGCCTATAATCCCCACAGGTTGGGATGAATTACTAGAAGAAGTCCAAATGGAAGAGATCGACACAATCACATGGGATGACCTCATGGGTGATGTAGGTGAGATTGATGATATGTGGATGAGCGATGACGAGGTAGAGCACATAACTAGAGGAGGTCGCCATTTCAAGCCTCCGCACTTAGAATCTGACAACCCATTGGGAGACTTGGAAGGTAATCGCCACCTCGATCTGCAAGAAGAAGAGGACGAAGTGCTTAGGCAATTGAGAAAGACTAATGCCAACATCACTATATGGGGTTTGCTCATGGCCTCTTACAAGCACCGTCAGACAATCTTGAAGTTGCTCAACCAGATACAGGTTCTCGTGGACACATCTCCAGAAAATTTGGTGAACTTGGTGAATCTGACCTCGAAGAACTCGACCATCGTGTTCTCAGAAGTAGACCTACCTAAAAGCGGACCTAGCCATTCACAAGCCATGTACATCACTGTCGACACCATGGGAAAGAGAGTTCCAACAGTCTTAATCGACAATGGTTCCGCCCTTAATGTGTGCCCTCTCAGAACTGCCACCGTCTTGGGGTTGGATCCAACAGACTTCATGCCATTCGGGCAAATAGTGAGAGCCTATGACAACACCCGCAGAGAAGTGATTGGAGTGGTCACTTTGCCGCTGATTATGGGGCCTACAGAATTCAGAGTTGAGTTCCAAGTGTTAGATGTCCCGTCATGCTTCAATCTCTTGTTGGGGAGACCTTGGATTCATCCTGCAGGGGCTGTACCCTCGTCATTACATCAAAAAGTCAAGTTCCCTTATGAAGGGGCCATCGTCACACTCCAAGGTGATTATGACTTGAAATTGTCGGGGGTGCCCATTTGCGAGATCAAGCCCGAGCCCGTGGGAGTACCATTGTCTGGGTTTGAGTATGTTCAATGCATAGAGAAAGAGCCAGAACAGAGAGAGTTGATACCTCTCGACTTTTGCCCTCATGGCAACCTATATGTGGGGAATATAATGAAGAAAATGAGTTTCTTCCCGGGCATGGGACTAGGACGCCGTCAGTAAGGCATACCAGTATCCATTCAGAGCCGCGTTGTCACCTATACCTTCGGATTGGGGTATGAGCCTTCCAAGAAGGACCGCATGGAGATGTTGCAGAGAAGCAAAGAAAGGGTCAAAGCAAAAGCAGAAGGAAGGGTGCCAGATATTCGAATCTCGCCATACCGACCTACCTTGAATGGTTACTTTGTTAAGGAAGGGGAGGATTTTCTATTATGTGGATTCCCCGAACCATCCATTGACAAAGCAACCAAGGCGAGAGTTCCGGGGTTTGAAATATTCTTCACTGAGGGGTATCCCATCACTGCAACGATGGTTGATGATGAAGCGATCAATGATGACTATCGGGAAAAGCAGAGCGAGGACTGGGCAGAATAGATGGATTCGGAAGCCATGGTTACAATGTTTCAAGATATGGTTCTTGCTGTAGAGGAATCGGATCTCGAGTGTTCTTCAATTCACCATGCAGCCGTGCCGCTCCTTAATTGGTATCTTGAAGAGTGTACCATTGCAGAAATTCTTGAGGGCGAGGATCTCGACTTACCTGATAGTAGCTTGTAGGTTCCTTAGTAGCTTGTCTTAGCTTTCCTTTCAAATAAAGTGTGTCCGCCTAGCCCACCTTGTGGAGTTAGGAGTCGTTCCCTAGTTGTGGCACATGTGTTTTCTTTGCTTTGTTTTGTTTTGTTAGTTCAGTCAATAAAGTGTGCTTCTTTTCATTATTTGCAGTGTTTCCTTTCTCTCTTCTATGGATATCTATGGCATGGATATAGATCCTAGGAATGACGTCCCTCCGGAGCTCGTCGAGCAAAGGAAAAGGGGCGTTACCGAACCTAACATGGATGAATTGGAATCAATCAATCTAGGGACAGATGAATTGCCAAGGATAATTAAAATTGGGATAACTCTCTCGCCTGCTGAAAAAGAAAAATTGATAATACTTCTAAAAGCCAATGTAGAGGCCTTCGCATGGTCTTATGAGGATATGCCTGGCATTGATCCAGATATTGTGCAACATTACATCCCCACTAATCCCACTAAAAAGCCTGTAAAGCAAAAATTAAGAAGATTAAAACCAGAATGGGCTTTGAAAGTAAAAGAAGAGGTAACTAAACAATTAGATGCCGGGTTTCTCCAAGTTGTGGAGTACCCTGAATGGCTGTCTAACATAGTGCCTGTGCCTAAAAAAGATGGGAAAGTGCGAATGTGTGTTGACTTCCGCGACCTTAATGCTGCGAGCCCAAAGGATGATTTCCCTCTACCACATATCGATGTGTTGGTGGACAGCACAGCAGGCCACGCTCTTCTCTCCTTCATGGATGGGTTCTCCGGTTATAACCAGATAAAGATGGCGCCTCAAGACATGGAAAAGACAGCTTTTATCACGCAGTGGGGCACGTATTGCTACAAGGTAATGCCTTTTGGCTTGAGAAATGCCGGGGCTACTTACCAAAGAGCTGCTACAACCCTATTGCATGATATGATCCATAAAGAAGTGGAGGTGTATGTGGACGACATGATAGTCAAATCTGTAGACCGAGAAGGACATTTCACGGCATTAGAGAAGTTCCTAGAACGGGCAAAGAAGTACAACCTCAGACTGAATCCTCAGAAGTGTGCCTTTGGAGTCATCGCAGGGAAGCTGTTGGGTTTCATGATCACTCAGAGGGGAATTGAAGTTGATCCAGGGAAGATAAAAGCTATCACAGAGATGGAGCCACCAAGGACGGAAAAGCAGATCCGGGGTTTTCTGGGGAGAGTTCAATACATAAGCCGGTTTATCGCTAATCTAACCATGGTGTGCGAGCCAATTTTCAAGCTACTTAAGAAGGGCGTTTCCAAGGAATGGAATGAGGACTATCAAGAAGCCTTTGAGACCATTAAAAGGTATCTGAGCAACCCCCCAATCTTGGTTCCCCCGCGGCAAGGTGAACCATTACTGTTATACTTAACGATTACTGAAACCGCGACGGGAGCCATGTTAGCTCAATACCTTGAGGGGTCGAAAAAGGAAAATGCCATCTACTACTTGAGCAAGAAAATGACAGATTATGAAGTAAAGTACAATGCGCTAGAAAAGGCTTGCGTAGCATTGGTGTGGGCCACCCAGAAACTTCGTCATTACATGATGTCCTTCGAAGTCCTGTTGATAAGTCGATTGGATCCTTTGAAGTATTTGCTAGAAAAACTAGTCCTATCATACAGGACCGCTCGTTGGTCGCTTCTTCTCAATGAATTCGACATAAAGTACCTGGCGCAGAAGTCCGTTAAAGGAAGCGTCATTGCAGACCATTTGGCAAGCTGTCCTGTGTTATCATCAACCCAATTCAATGACGAGTTCCCTGACGAAGATATCCTGGAAATCAAGAAGAAGGTTTGGAGAGTCTACTTCGACGGAGCTGCAAACAGAAGAGGTTATGGCATAGGAGTGCTACTAGTCTCGCCCAAAGAAGCCTTCACGCCTTTAGTAGTCAAATTGGGGTTCGAAGCCACCAACAACATAGCAGAATATGAGGCTTGCATCCTAGCATTGGAAGCTGCGTTAGAGTTGGGGATAAAAGAACTAGAAGTGTTCGGAGATTCAGCATTGATCATCTGTCAGATAAAAGGGGAGTGGAAGACTCGCGACGAGAAGCTATTGCCCTATCATGCCTATTTGGAAGCACTGACTAAAGAGTTCGCGGAGATCGAGTTCAATTACCTGTCAAGAAACAAGAATCAGTTTGCTGATGCCTTAGCAACTCTAGCTTCAATGGTGGAGATACTAGAAGGAGGAAGCGTGAAACCGCTCGTGATCGAATGCAGAGAGAAACCTGTTTATTGCTGTTCCATCCGAGAAGGAGAGAAAACAGACAACCATCCTTGGTTTTATGACATAAGAAGGCTCATCGAAGAAAGAGAATATCCCGAGGGAGCACCCGCGTGGACAGACGAACACTGAGGAGATTGGCAAGCCATTATGTGGTATGCAGAGGAAAACTGTATCGGAGGTCTTACGATGGAATCCACTTGCTGTGTGTCACCGAGGAAGAGGCTAGAAAGCTCATCGAAGAAATTCATGAAGGAGTGGGGGGCTCCGCACATGAATGGATACATGTTGGCTAAGAAGATCATGAGACTAGGATATTACTGGTCTACAATGGAAAGCGATTGCTATGCCCACGTCAAGAAATGCCACAAGTGTCAGCTCTTCGCCAACGGACAACACTTGCCTTCCATGCCCTTAACAAGCATGTCAACTCCATGGCCGTTCGCAGTGTGGGGAATAGATATCATCGGGCAGATCAAGCCGAAGGCATCCAATGGTCATGAATACATCTTGGTAGCCATCGATTACTTCACCAAGTGGGTGGAAGCAGCTTCTTTCAAAGTTTTGAATGCTAAAAAGGTGGCGCAGTTCATACAGCTCAACATTATCTACCGATATGGGGCACCGCACGAGGTCATTTCAGACAACGGTCAGCATTTCCAGAAGGAGACCAAAGAACTCTTGCAGAAGTACAAGATCGTTCATCATTTGTCATCCCCGTATCGCCCACAGACTAACGGCGCAGTGGAAGCCGCCAACAAGAACATCAAGAAGATATTACAGAAGACGGCTGACACATACACTGATTGGCATGAGAAACTACCATTAGCATTATGGGGGTACAGAACGTCAGTCAGATCGTCAACAGGGGCTACGCCGTATGCTCTAGTGTATGGAATGGAGGCCGTTCTACCAGTGGAATTGGAAGTTCCTTCGTTAAGGGTTGCTGTGGAAAGTCAGCTGGCAGAGGTGGACTGGATCAAAGGTCGTTATGACGAGTTGGCATTGCTAGATGAAAGGCGATTGAGGGCTCTCTACCATGTGCAAGGGTACCAGAGAAGAGTCGCGAGGGCATTCAACAAACATGTCA
This sequence comes from Liquidambar formosana, assembly GCA_039720395.1. Lineage (NCBI taxonomy): Eukaryota > Viridiplantae > Streptophyta > Magnoliopsida > Saxifragales > Altingiaceae > Liquidambar > Liquidambar formosana. The sequence continues at coordinate 224,710 of JBBPBK010000072.1, read as the reverse complement.
AAGACAGAGTGTCACACCCCATTTTTGTCACCTTAGCTAGGACATATCATTTCATGTAGGATTTTGAGTCCTTTTTGAGTCTAGTCTTTTGCATTGAGTTTCTATGGCATCAAATATCATGTGTATGAATTTTGAAGTGATTTGGAGTTCATCTCGATAGTCAATAAGAACTTTTGCGACTTTAAGGGCATAATCGTCTTTTAAGCCGTATATTTTCCATTTGACTTTGGAAAGAATCCCGAGTCATTTCCATGAGTTCATATGGTTATATAGAGTCCATATATAGGTTCAATTTCATGAATTAATGGCTTAAGATCAATTCGGCTCGTAATGGTTCGGGTTGGCTAAAAGACCCTTTCTTGGTTTGCTTAAATTGACTCATAAGACCCAATCAATTTTCTCTCATTTAACTTCAATTGGGCTTTATTTATGTCCTAAACATGTTTAGAAAGATCGATTTTCGATTGGGAAAGCATTTGGTTCAACCTTGTGTACAAACCCAGCTTAGCGACGGTGAAGCACCATGGTTAACCACCTTTGTAAAACCTAACCATGCACCCATGGTTGAGGATTTTTGTCCTAAAATACTTAAAAATGTGTTCCCCTTCGAAACACGGTCGTTTTGGCTTTTATTTCGTCAAAATCGGACTTAATTTGAGCATTTTAGGACTTCTACAGCGAGTAGGAGTCAAAACCGGAGTGAAACAAGGAAACCCCTCGGGTAACAGTCCGGGGCTGGACGGTCAGCCGTCCAAGCCCAGACGGCTAACCGTCCGGGGCAAGTTGGTCACCCGAGGACTCCTTTCTCAAGTCAAATTCTGACTCTTCTCTCCCTCTTTTGACGGTTTCCTCCGCCAATACAACTTGTCTGAGCTTAGGAGTGTGTAGGTTTGAGTTGTTTGAGCACCAAGAGAGTCTCTAATAGCCCTAGGATCATTTTTTAATGAATTAATCCTAGCCATTGGTTTAGGGGGTCAGTTCTCTATATAAAGGACATGATATTCAGCACATAGGGGAGGTTAATTGCACTTTACACTTAGAGAGAGAGGGAGCTATGAGTTTGGAGAGCTAGAAGGACTTCAAGAGGAGGCTCTTCAACCCCAAGCAAGCAAGGAAACAAGAGGTTTGAAGACAAGGAAGAGTCTACAAGAGGTAAGCCTATCCCTTTAGTGCTGAACATGAATTCTCTGCTTCTCTTGCTTTTCTTTCTTCTTCTTCTTCTATGGTAGTTATAGTGCATGATATAGCTCCACATGTTAGGTTAGTTCAATGTTTTTAGGATAGTATATGAATGATTTTGAGATGATTTATGGCTTTATATGCTTGATAATCCCTGGTTTACCAAGGATTTGATAGCCTTATTCATTCTATCCTCTTAAATCATGCATAGTTCACATGTTTAGGTCGCTGTGATTATTATCATGTGTTGATGTTCTTGTTAGTTAATATATGCTATATGAATGATATTCATGATAATTTGAGCATGGGTTAGAGTCTTTTAATAAGTTTTTATGCATAGTTGTGAGATTAGGGTTTCGATAACCCTGAAATCGCATAGGTCTTATACAGCATGCTTGGCTTAGCTTTTTGAGTTGTTGCTCATCATAGTCATTCTATATATACTGCATATAGTTGAATCATGCTAGGTTTGCATTCATATAGTATATTTTATAGGGTTTTTGGAGATATTATCCTTTTCTAAGGATAATTATCCTTTTAGTTGAGTGAGGTTTCGCATGAGAGTCTTCTGTGATGTGTTTAAGCATGAAATCATTTCTGTTGTGTTCTAAGGTATACATTTTACGTAGGATATGTTGGTTGCACCTCCCCATAATGACTTTTTTACGTGAAATTATCCTAGGATAGTTTTGCTTAAGAAAGCTCGCCGTAGGGAGGCCTATTTGCATATTTTACATAAAATGTCGTCTTTTTGGTCAGAATTGGCTTTGTTATCATGTTTATTGATGTTATTGGAGTCTCTTATGCTTGGTAGTGTGTCTTTGATAGGTTTTCATGCATGTTAGTCGAGTCATTGCATGTAGGATTGAGTTAGAGTCCTTAGTTATTAGTTATTCTTGTTATTTGCATGATAGATGGATGATTTTAGGCCTTGTTAAGGTTCTGTCCAGATTTGCACATTGCTTTCTTTGCATGATTTGGTGCACTTGTAAGGGTGCAAACAGGTACAATGCTTGTCCTATTGCAAATAGGACTGTTATGGTCTGAAATGGCTAATGTTTGGAGCTTGCGCGCTCAGGTAAGTAGGGTTTGAAGGTGCCCCAATTCACCTTTCTTTTCTCTTCTCCCTCCTAGGGTTACTTCTTAATACAAGCTTATGGTAATTATCAAAGATTTCTTTCAATAATAAATTCTGGTTTTTATCAAGGTTTTCCTATTATGGAAGTTTTCTGTTTTGGATTAAATCAATATATTTTCAAATAAGGAAACCTAGGGTTTTTACCATAGGTTTGTATTAGGTTGTAACCCTATTCTTTTCGAACTACGTGGACTTTGATCCATGTATTTCGCTGCATGGTACGTAGGCGCTCTTCGTGAGGCTCAAGTCCGTCCTAGGATCCAAGTATCCTAGGCTTTTCTTTTCTTTTCTTCTTTTTTCTGTTTTGTTTGAGTGATTACGCATAGATGATTAGATGGGATATATGATATGCATGCTGCCTTGTGGTGATATATGTTGATATTTGAGTGGAAAAGATCTTAAGTTAGCCCAATCAAATTAAGAGACCAACTCGGGCGGTGTGGGTGCCTATGGGCTTTTGCCCAGAACCTTCCCACGTCGTAACTTAGCCCCCGAATCCATTTTCTGGTTTCAAAGACTTTGCTTTTCCTTTAATGGAGTCATGTGGTTTTGAAAATAAAACATTTTTATGGTTTTCCTCTTTTTCCTAACAAATGAGGTGGCGACTCCTTGTTTGTTTGTTGTCTTTATACCTATATTTTTTGCCAAACCCTTGTGGGCCGTTTTCCGGGGTTCACACAGAGGCTTGAAGAAAGGGGATTTAGTGTTGAAAGAGATTCGAGCTCCAATTTTCGATCCAAGAGGAAAGTTCAAACCAAGTTGGGGAGGACCGTACATCATCAAGGAAATATTGCCAGCAGGGGCTGTTCGACTTATGGATTTGGATGGGATTGAGTTCTCTCGTCCTACCAATTTGGATCAATTAAAGAAGTATTATGTATAAGGCCTGCTAGGTTGAAAACCTATAAGGGCGACCTAGGCAAAAGTTAAGGCATTTGAACTACGTGGACCTGATTCCCCAAAAGAAAAGAAAAAAAAAAGAAGAAAAAAAAAAGAAGCAAAAAAAAAAAAGAAGAAAAAAGAAAAAAAGAAAAGAAAAAAAGAAAGAAAACGGGGATACGTAGGCAGCCCATAAAATTACATTGGGTGCGGTCCGATCAACACAATCAAAAAAAATCTCGAAAATAGATTATTATTGGCAATTTATTTGAAACTAATTGTTTGACATAACAATTTATTGGTGTTAAGTAAAAGAACTATCGACATGCCATAGATATTCTATTCTTTGAGTCTTTAAGTCCTCTTGAGTTTCTTCAAAGTTGTCTTGTTTGTCTTTTGTCTTTCTCTCTCGAGTCTCCTCTTCTTTCGCAAGTCATGGCCATGGGATGCCTCCACTGCTTCAAGAATGTCTTCTCTACAAAATCCAAGTCTCGTGTCCTTGATAAGGTCATAAATTCTTTCTCGACGAGAAGTCTCCCTTTCGCCCAAATCATCCTTCAACCACTGCTTATATTCTCTACTCATCTCAAAAGGTCCTTCAGTGTTGGCAATCCGAGTCAATTTCAGGTTTGTAGGCCAGCGAGTCCTCGCCCACTTGATTATAGCAAGACCCACGGGTTCCACGAAGCAACAAGGTCCTGTTAAGGACGGTATGGTTTGCATGGCGCCCATCTGGCGAAGAATTCTCGAAGTCCAATAGAAGGAAGTCGATCTCAGCCCTATGAGTTTGACAAAAGCACACCCCGAGGTTCAAAAAAGTACCTGCTCTTTACACCCCCATGTGAAGACGCACCATTTAATGTTCCGCCATGACAGTGTGTGGAAGTAACCCAACCAATCTCGTAAAGAGAATGGCCCAGGGAGTTCAACTCGACGTAGACAGAAGTGCTGGGGCTTGTATGGATTGATAGTGGTGGGAGATAGAAAATTCAAGCGCTCGAGCAGCCACATTTGCAGTAAAAAGGGGCTACCTTCTAAAGGCGCTTTGGGGTTACCATGAACTTTGTCTAAACCATTTAAGGTTTCAGCTAGTACCAGAGGAACGATGTTATGTCACTTGAGAAGAGGGGCAACCAACTCACATATTCGAACAGGGGCTTGAAGAGTGCCAGTGGAGATGAGGAAGCGACCAATTAAGCAAAAAGCGAGTGCACGCTGAATTTGAGGGGTGAAAGTCAGAGTACCTTCGCTATCATAAGCCAAGAATGAGGTTGCTAACTTCATCAAGTCCACCATATGGTCCTTTACAAAGATCGTTGCGTCCCTTTGAGGAATGCCAAGAAAATCCGAGAAGGAAGCGAGGTAATCTGAGCGAGGTGCAGGAAGGATGAATGGCCCTGCGGGCGAAACTCCAAATAAAGCACAGAATTCTTCCATGGTTGGGCATAACTCTTCGTAATTGAATCGAAAGACATGGATTTGAGGATCCCAGAAATATGTAGCAGCAGTAAGAAGGGTCGTCTCGAGCTTCATGTGCCTTATAGAGAGCAACGGTTCCAAGCCGAAGCGCCTAAACTCAGTTTTGTCTTTGGCAGGCATGACTGCCAAAAACCCTCCTAAGAACCCATCCAAGGCTTCCATAATTATTTTCAATCAAAATAGGTGAGTTAGAAGACTCCCCTCATGTGTTTTTATAGGAAAAGGGTCACAAATTCGAGTTCTAAAGGGAGTAGAACCGTCAAAATCGCAAAATTCCTGAAAAATCGCGAAAAAGCGCGTCAACCTCGGGTAACCGTCCGGGGCTAGACGGTCAGCCGTCTAGGCCCAGACGGCTAACCGTCCGGGGCCAGATGGTCACCCGAGGCCCCCGCCTTGTTTTGCCTTGTTTCGCCCGGTTTTGCCTATTTTCGTGTTCGGGTGGCTTTTTTAGGCCATTTTCACTCCTATCAACTCACATTGACTCAAATTTTCATGAGAAAGGCACCATAACATCATCATGATAGATTCAAACAAGCACAACAAGTATCCATAATAAGGGATAAGAAAGTTTGGTTTTAGGTGGCAAGTACAAAACACAAGCATGAAATGCAAAAAGATAGCCATTGTCTCATTGTTTTACAAACCCAACAAGAAAGTAAATGAACTCAGCGGTTCCCAGAGCTTCTTTTGCGGCTCGGCCCAGCTCCATCACGACCCCCACGAGGTGCTCTAGGAGGGCGCATAGCTGGTGGTGGCTGCATATACAAAATCCATTGCAAAGAGGCTAAGTATGAGAATAAGGTTGGTTGAAAACCACAAATAGGAACTTTAAAATGGGTTGAACACTTACCATGACATCCAAACGAGCTTCCGCCATGGATTTGGCTAGGCTCATCCTCACAAGGTCACGCCTCAAGCCCTCACTCAGGTCAATAAACTCTTGGGCATATGCCGCAGGCACCTAGGATAACCAATAAGGATAAATTGAAGGTAATATTCAAAGAAAGAAAGAAATACCCATAAAGAGAACTCACCTGTTCTCGATTTGGGTCGATCCTAAGAGATTCATCAGATGCTGGATGAGTGATGGTGGTCTTGACAAAGTCTGACCCACTGCACAAATCAATGAACCAATTGGGCTGAGGCAAGGGTAGTGACGTATCCCCCTCCATCTCTTCATCCTCAGAGCCAGGAACCACTCCTGAGCCCACTGTCGAGCTATGCCCTCATGCTCGTCGACCCTGCAAGTGTTCACCTGTTAAATAGAGTCTCTATCAAAAGAAAAGGCTAGGAGAATGTTAAAGACTTACCCCCTGAGGAGGGAGGCCTGTCACCCTGGGCCTCATCAGATATTGAAGACAGAAAGTGTCATATGCCATGTCAGGAGAAGTGAACTCCTCCGCATCCCAGCCTCTCAAGGCATCCCACAACTCCTCCCCCTCCATTAAGTTAGCATGCCTCATGTTAAGTGGTGGAGGCATTGGAGCCATGGCGGCATTCACATCACCCATGACTTGGCATAGGACCCGCTCTCCTAGGTACCAGTACCTACCCACGGGGCCTTCCAAGAGCACCCTCTTGCCCGTCAGCATCAAGCTAGGAATGCATTGCTTGGGTAGCATTGGTACCCATATCTTCCATGGATTCCATTCAATCTGTTCAAAAATCCAAAATGAGAAATTGGAAGTAAAAGGAAAAGGAAAAGAATGGGGAAAGAATTTCACCATATCAGCAGTGAGGCTTGCTAGGTGAGCTCTAGCAAAGGCGTAATCATGGCGATTCGCCGCCCGGATGGACACATAAGTAGGGGAGTAATTCTTGAGGGTAGGCCATTCAATGGTTTCCTAAGCAAGGGACGGGCGACATAGGTTGAGGTACTCATAGCACCAAACCTGCCAAAAGTTGAGAAAAGAGTCAAAAAGAAAAGATAATATAAGAAAAAGTAAAAAGAAATGAAAGGGAAGTAGCATTACCTCCCAAACAAAGGGCATCCCACCGAAGTCCTTGGTCACACCACGTGACATGTCACACATTGTGCGATACATGGTGGCTAGAGCAGCCCCTCCCCAGTTGAATTTTCTGATCTTGTCAACATCCTCCATGCTTGCAAGAAGACCCAAAGGGGCTAAGTCGCCTGTCCCGGCAAAGAAAGTGCATGAGATCATGTACAGAAGGAATACCCTTGTAATGCAATCGGGGCTCGCACCCTCGCTCTCTCTTTGCTTAGCAAACTTGTTGAAAAGCCAAGTGCGTCGCACTGCTTTCTTGATTACCTCAACTTCCATCCCAAGGTAAGCTAAGAGGTAATCCTCATCCGTGTGAGCCTCCTTATAAAATTCCAAGCTTTTGCCCTTAATGCTTAAGCCCGTGATCATGGTGAAATCCTTGGGGGTTAGTGTCATCTCCCCGAATCCAAAATGGAATGTATTGGTGGTGTCCCACCAAAGCTCAGACAAGGCTAGCAAAGCTTGCCTATCACATTGGTCGTTCCATAGAGAATCTAGGAATGGGCCAAAACCGGCCTTTTCGACATAGCCCTTGGCAATGGGTTGGAAGTTTTCCATGTTTCGCCACCATTCAATGAGTCCTTTGACAGAGGACCTAGTGCGCATCTCCTGAAAGTTGGGCTATAGCCATTGAAAATACCATGAGGGTTAGTTGAAAGAAACATAGAAACAATAAACCTACACTAGCAATTGGTTTCAAATTGTTTTCTAAAAGATGTCAAAAAGTGGTTTTTTATTCATGAAATGAATTGCTAATGGATGTTTATGAGTTTTCTTGTTCACATGCCTTAATTTGGCAAGGATTGAACACTTTTTTATCACTTGGGCATTTTATTGAACACTTGGGGGGTGATACTTCCCAAGCCTTGAAACAAAAGAATTTTGTATGATCAATCCTTGCTAAATCATAGCATATTACTCACTTGAGTGTTTACTTGTTGATATACATTGATTTGGTAAAGATTGAACATCTTTATTTCACTTGGGCATTTCATCAAACACTTGGTGGGTGCCATTTTTCAAGTTTTCAAATGAAAAGAATTTGTGTGTTCAATCCTTGCCAAATCAAGGGATATCACTCAACAACCCAAGGGGTATTCAAAAAGAAGTAGAAGGGAATGCAATTTCATCGAAAGAATCGAAAGATTCAAAAGAAAAGTGTTAAGTTGGGTAAACTTACTTCTTGTTGGGAATGGATGAATGAGAGATGCTTCTCGGGTTCAAGCAACACCCTAGCTTGTGGAGCATCATAGAGTGGTGCCTTGTATGTGCTTTTGATCCCATAGAATGGATACTTGGTGCTTGAGTCCTTGCTTGATGACATTCTTGATGATGGAGTTGGGTTTGTGAAAAATGGGTTTGATTTGGTTTGATTTCCAAAGATGATGTCAATTGGTTGTTTTGATTGCTAAATGGGCTTGATTTGTTGTTGTTTGATGTGCATTTGATGTTTGGATTGAATGGTTTTGAAGTAGGAATGAGAGAATGAGAGAAGGAGAAGATGGGATGAGAGTTTAGAGAGAGAAACTCTCTAATTTTCGAGCTAGGAGAATGTGGGAATGAGGATGCAAGTGTTGGGTTTTTAAAAACCCAGAATTTTAGATGGTGGGCTCGGGTAACCGTCCCCCCCTGGACGGTTAGCCGTCTTGCCCTGGACGGCTGACCAACTGAGGGCAGTTGGTCATCCAAACCCGCTTTGCCCGTTTGCCCCGTCTCGCGCGCTTGCGACCTCTAAACTTCTCCAAATTGACTTCTTATGCAATCCTTGAGTTATGGGATGAATATATCCCTCAAGTTTATCAAGTTTCAATGAAATTTTTGAATCTTGGGTGATTGTATTCGCCCGCATAACGAGGAGTTGCAATGGCCATGATAAATGGCTTGCTCATGAAATGAGCTTGGTGTTGAAATAATTGACTTTCAAGTCTTGGAATTCAAGTCTCTAGGAGATGATAGTGATATCATATCATGTGATTTCACATGAAATGACTTGCTAATCATGTGATAAAGATAACTTCACATGAAATGATGATTCATAAGTTATGCTAGTTACGAAGTAACTTGCTATCTTTGTGAAGAGGGCATGAAATGCACTTTGTTTTTCAATCAATTGACTTTCGAAATCAATGTTGTATCATGGGATAAAGATAATTTCACATGAAATAACATGAAATAAGCTTGATTTTCAATTAATTAACTCTCAATTCAATGTCATTTCATGTGATAAAGATGATTTCACATGAAATGATAAGTAATGAACTTGGTTTTGAGTTGAATGACTCTCAATACATTATCATTTCATGTGATAAAGACAATTTCACATGAACTGAACTTGATTTGGAGTTGAATGACTCCCAGTACTTTGCCGTGTGATAAAGTTAACTTCACATGAAATGATAAGAAATGAGCTTGATTTTGAATCAATTGACTTGCAATCAGGTCTCATATCATGTGATAAACACAGTTTCCCATGAAATGACGATTCATGAGTTATGCAATAACTCCCCGTCTTTGTTACTTCCACAGAAAGTGGCACAATTTCACATGAAATGACGATCCATGAGTTATGCAATAACTCCCCATATTTGTTGTTTCCACAGAAAGTGGCACCATTTCACATGAAATGATACATGAGTTATGCAATAACTCCATACCTTTGTTGTTTCCACTGAAAGTGGCATGAAATCATAATTTGATGAGTTACGAGATAACTCACACCCTTGTTATCCCCAGTGAGACTGGCATGAAATGCCCTTGTTTTCGAATTGATGGAAATTCAATTCAAATTCACATAAAAGGATGATTTATGAGTTATGAAATAACTCGTTTGGAGAATGCCAATGAGATTGGTAGGATACCTTGTGATACACTAGTGCAACTAGTTTTGCATCATGAGAAGACCATGTGGATATCACTAATGCAATTAGTGCATGGTAAAGGCATTTGCATGAGCGCACCAACGAATGTTGGCATGCATAGCCATACAATCAATTCTTTGCTTCGATGAAATCGTCGCATGCTTGGATATGACGAAGTCTATCCCTTTTGGTTCCATTTGAGTTTGTTGGTATTAATGAGATTAATCCATCAAACAAAAATGGGTTGTTCTTTTATCATTGGCTCGCAAGTGAAACTTGTTCACCAATGAGGGGCTTCTGTCACACCCCATTTTTGTCACCTTAGCTAGGGCATATCACTTCATGTAGGATTTTGAGTCCTTTTTGAGTCTAGTCTTTTGCATTGAGTTTCTATAGCATTGAATATCATGTGTATGAATTTTGAAGTGATTTGGAGTTCATCTCGATGGTCAATAAGAACTTTTGCGACTTGAAGGGCATAATCGTCTTTTAAGCCGTATATTTTCCATTTGACCTTGAAATGAATCTCGAGTCATTCCCATGAGTTCATATGGTTATATAGAGTCCATATATAGGTTCAATTTCATGAATCAGTGGTTTAAGATCAATTCGGCTCGTAATGGTTCGGGTTGGCTAAAAGACCCTTTCTTGGTTTGCTCAAATCGACTCATAAGACCCAACCAATTTTCTCTCATTTGACTTCAATTGGGCTTTATTTATGTCCTAAACATGTTTAGAAAGATCGATTTTCGATTGGGAAAGCATTCGGTTCGACCTTGTGTACAAACCCAGCTTAGCGACGGTGAAGCACCATGGTTAACCACTTTTGTAAAACCTAACCATGCACCCATGGTTGAGTATTTTTGTCCCAAAATACTTAAAAATGTGTTCCCCTTCGAAACACGGTCGTTTTGGTTTTTATTTCGTCAAAATCGGACTTAATTTGAGCATTTTAGGACTTCTACAGCGAGTAGGAGTCAAAACCGGAGTGAAACAAGGAAACCCCTCGGGTAACCGTCCGAGGCTGGACGGTCAGCCGTCCAAGCCCAGACGGCTAACCGTCCAGGCCTAGTTGGTCACCCGAGGAATCCTCGTTTAACTCAACTTCTGACTCTATCTTCCCTCTTTTGACGGTTTCCTCCGCCAAAACAACTTGTCTGAGCTTAGGAGTGTGTAGGTTTGAGTTGTTTGAGCACCAAGAGAGTCTCTAATAGCCCTAGGATCATTGTTTAATGAATTAATCCTAGCCATTGGTTTAGGGGGTCAGTTCTCTATATAAAGGACATGATATTCAGCACATAGGGGAGGTTAATTTGCACTTTACACCTAGAGAGAGAGGGAGCTACGAGTCGGGAGAGCTAGAAGGACTTCAAGAGGAGGCTCTTCAACCCCAAGCAAGCAAGGAAACAAGAAGTTTGAAGACAAGGAAGAGTCAACAAGAGGTAAGCCTATCCCTTTAGTGCTGAACATGCTTTTCCTGCTTCTCTTTCTTCTTCTTCTTCTATGGTAGTTCTAGTGCATGATATAGCTCCACATGTTAGGTTAGTTCAATGTTTTTAGGATAATATATGATTGATTTTAGGATAGTTCATGGCTTTATATGCTTGATAATCCCTGGTTTACCAAGGATTTGATAGCCTTATTCGTTCTATCCTCTTAAATCATGCATAGTTCACATGTTTAGGTCGCTGTGATAGTTATCATGCGTTGATGTTCCTGTTAGTTAATATATGCTATATGAATGATATTCATGATAATTTGAGCATGTCTTAGAGTCATTTCATAGGTTTGAATGCATAGTTGTGAAATTAGGGTTTCGATAACCCTGAAATCGCACAAGTTTCATACAGCATGCTTAGCTTAGCTTTTTGAGTTGTTGCTCATCATAGTCATTCTATATATGCTGCATATAGTTGAATCATGCTAGGTTTGCATACATATAGTATGTTTTGTAGGGTTTTTGGATACATTATCCTTTTCTAAGGATAATTATCCTTTTCGTTGAGTAAGGTTTTGCATGAGAGTCTTCTGTGATGTGTTTAAGCATGAAATCTTTTCTGTTGTGTTCTAGGGTATATATTTTACGTAGGATATGTTGGTTGCACCTCCCCATAACGTCTTTTTTACGTGAAATTATTCTAGGATAGTTTTGCTTAAGAAAGCTCGCCGTAGGGAGGCCTATTTGCATATTTTACATGAAATATTGTCTTTTTGGTTAGAATTGGCTTAGTTATCATGTTTATTGATGTTATTGGAGTCTCTTATGCTTGTTAATGTGTCTTTGATAGGTTTTTTATGCATGTTAGTCGAGTCATTGCATGTAGGATTGAGTTAGAGTCCTTAGTTATTAGTTATTCTTGTTATTTGCATGATAGATGGATGATTTTAGGCCTTGTCAAGGTTCTGTCCAGATTTGCATATTGCTTTCTTTGCATGATTTGGTGCACTTGTAAGGGTGCAAACAGGTACAATGCTTGTCCTATTGCAAATAGGGCTGCTATAGTCTGAAATGGCTGATGTTTGGAGCTTGTGCGCTCAGGTAAGTAGGGTTTGAAGGTGCCCCAATTCACCTTTCTTTTCTTTCTTTTCTCTTCTCCCTCCTAGGGTTACTTTTTAATACAAGCTTATGGTAATAATCAAAGGTTTCCTTCAATATAAAATTCTGGTTTTTATCAAGGTTTTCCTATTATGGAAGTTTTCTGTTTTGGATTAAATCAACATATTTTCAAATGAGGAAACCTAGGGTTTTCACCATAGGTTTGCATTAGGTTGTAACCCTATTCTTTTCGAACTATGTGGACTTTGATCCATGTATTTCGCTGCATGGTACGTAGGCGCTCTTCGTGAGGCTCAAGTCCGTCCTAGGATCCAAGTATCCTAGGCTTTTCTTTTCTTTTCTTCTTTTTTCTGTTTTGTTTGAGTGATTATGCATGGATGATTAGATGGAATATATGATATGCATGCTGCCTTGTGATGATATATGTTGATATTTGAGTGAAAAAGATATTAAGTTAGCCCAATCAAATTAAGAGACCAACTCGGGCGATGTGGGTGCCTATGGGTTTTTGCCCAGAACCTTCCCACGTCGTAACTTAGCCCCCGAATCCAATTCTGGTTTCAAAGACTTTGCTTTTCCTTTAATGGAGTCATGTGGTTTTGAAAATAAAACATTTTTGTGATTTTCCTCTTTTCCCTAAAAAATGAGGTGGCGACTCCTTCCTTGTTTGTTGTCTTTCAACCTATATGCCCTATATTTTTTGCCAAACCCTTGTGGGCCGTTTTCCGGGGTTCACAGACCTTATTTGCAATAAAGCGATTATCACCCCTGTTTGCACCCTTACATGTGCTCAAAACAAACCAAAAGAAGAAAATACAAATCTGGACAGAATGGTATAAGGGCCTAAAATCATCCACTAATCATGCATATAACACAAACAGTGAAATAATATAAACCCTAATGCAATCCTAGAACCATGACATGCATAAAACCCTAAAATCAACTAACATGAATGCAAAAAATCATCATAGCTATTCTATATGCAATACATATACAGCAACTATGAAGAAAAAGCCAACAAAAAGCCTAAACTACTATGCTATATGCAACACACCTAAAACAAGGGTAAAAGAAATCCTAAACTCACACACATGCTTTAAACTATGTGAAACAGCCCTAAATCATGCAAAACTAAACATAAATGACATTCTAATCATATGTATTAACTAATGAAAGCATCAACACATGATAAAAATGCAAGCTTGAACATGAAATAATAGCTATTCAATGTAAAACCCTAAAAAAGACACTAGAAACCCTAGAATCACAACTATGCATAAAATCACATGGAATAACATTATAACATGCATAACTCCTCAAGAATAACATTTTAGTCATGAATATTAACCAATAGAAGTATCAACACATGATAAAAATGCCAACTTGAACATGAAATAGAGCTATTCTAATTTCAGCACAATAGAAATCCTAAAATCCCAACTATGCATTAAACCACATGAAATAATCCCATTGCATGCATAACTCATTATGAATAACATTTAAACCATGTATATTAACTATTAGAAGCATCAACATATGTGTGGACCCCGGAAATTGGGCCCACGAGGGATTGAAAAGAAAATGGATTTGAAAAAGAAAAAGGAAAGGAGTCGCCACCTTATTTTTTAAAGGAAACAAGGAAAACCCTAAAAATAGTTTGTTTTAGGAAAACAATTTGAATGACTCCATAAAAAAGGAAAGGCAAAAACCAATCTTTTGAAAACCAAAGAAATCGGGGATTCGGAAGCTAAGTTATGACATGGGAAGGTTCTAGGCAAAGCCTATAGACACCCATGTCACCCTTTCGGTCTCTCAGTTCATTTGGGCTAAATCAAGATCTTTCCATACAAAAATCAGCAAGTATATCATCACAAGAATTGCATGCATATCATATATTTCATTCATCCATCCATGCATAATAAGCAAATAAAAACAGAAAAAAGAAAGAAGAAACAGAAACAAAAAGAAACCTAGGATGCTTGGATCCTAGAACGGACTTGAGCCTCACGAAGAGCGCCTACGTACCATGCAGCGAAATACATGGATCAAAGTCCACGTAGTTCGATTTAGAACTAGGGTTAAACCCTAATACAAACCTATGGTAAAAACCCTAGGTTTCCTTATTTGATCAAAAGAGTTGAATATGATAGAAAGTTTGATTTTAGGAAAGAAATCCACAAAATGGAAACTTTAATAAAAACCAGAATTTTATTTAGGAAGGAAACCTTTGATTAAACCATAGACTTGTATTAAAAATTAACCCTATATAGGGAGAAGAGAATGAGTTAAGAAGAAAGGTGAATTGGGGCACCTTCACACCCACTTACTTGAGCGCAATTAGCTCCAAGCATTTAGCCATTTCAGACATAAGCAGCCCTATTTGCCATGGGACAAATACCACACCTATTTGCACCCTTACAAGTGCTCAAAACCATACAAAAACACTAACATGCAAATCTGGACAGAATAGTATCATGGCCTAAAAATCATCCACTAAGCATGCTAACAGCAACACAGCGAACAATAATAAGTCCTAACACATTCCTAGAACCATATCATGCATAAAAACCCTAGAACATACTAATATGCATGAAAAACTATCATGTTTACTCTATATGCAAGACATATACAGCAAACACGAAGAAAAACCAAATAAAAAAGTCTACTTTATCATGTTATATGAAAACAAACACAAAACAATGACTCTAAAACCCTAAACTCACAAATATGCTTAAAAACTCACAAGACATACTTTAATCATACTAAAACCAAACTAAACAGAAATTAAATCATGCATATTAACTAACTAAAGCAATATAACATGATGAAAATCCTAACTCTAACATGCAATGACACTAATCCTAGCACAAGGACAAACAGGAGTGTCACACCCCATTTTTGCCACCTGTCACCTTAGCTAGGGTTTGTCATTGCATGTGTCTTTTTGTTTCCTTTTTGAGTCTAGTCTTTTGCATTGAGTTTCTAGGGTCCTAAGGATGGTGTGTATGAATTTTGGTTCGATTTGGAGTTAATCTTAAGGGTTAATTAGAACTTTTGTGACTTGAGGGGCATAATCGTCTTTTTGGTCACAAACTTTCCATTTGACCTTGAAATGATCTCCAAGTTGCCAATTGGAGTTCATATGGTTGTATTTGAGGTATTTTTGGGATCAATTCGATGAATTGAAGGTTTGGGATTAGAATGGCTCGGCAAGGCTCAGGTTGGCTAAAAGACCTACTTCGGGTTAGCTCGAATTGGTTCATGATTTTCACTCTATGACTACTCATTTGACCTTGATTAGTCTTAATTTCATCCCCAAATGTGTTTAGGGAGGTTGAATTTCGAATTGGAAAGCATTCGGTGCGACCCTATGTGCATACCTAAGCTAAGCGATGGTGAGGCATAGCGGTTAACCACCTTTGTAGGACCCAACCATGCAGCCATGGCTATGGTTTCTTGCCCTCAAGTGACTCAAATTACATTCCCCTTCGAAACACGATCGTTTTGGCTTTCGTTTCGTCAAAATCGGAGTTGATTTGAGCCCGGAAACGCATTTAGAAGTCGAAAGGGTCAAAAATGGGCTTAAGCTGACATGGCCTCGGGTGACCACCCAGGCCTGGGCGGCTAGCCGCCTGGGCCCAGGTGGCTAGCCGCCCAGCCCCAGGTGGTCACCCGAGCCACTTTCCTTTTTTGAGCCTTGACGCGGCTCCCATCCTATTTCCTCGGATTTGCACGCCTCCAGCCGCCATTTAACCCTAATATCAGCCCTATTTGACCTACTTGAGCCCCAAGGGAACCTCTAAGAGCCCTTGGATCAATCCCTAGGGTTTTAATCCCAACCATTGAGGGTTTTCCCTCAATCCCTATAAATACCCCCTTATACTTCAGCAATGGGGAGGCCACTTGGAGGGAATTTCTGAAGTGAGAGGGACATTGGAGGCTATGGCAGCCATCCTTAGGGTAGTTTAACCTAAACTTTGAGTGAGAGAGTGTGAGAGAAGGCTTGAAGGAAGGCTAGAGCATTGCTTGAAGGCTTGAAGGAAGGAATTTCCAGCAGCACATAAGAGGAGGAGGACTCTCTACAGCAGCCACCATAGGTATGCCCCTCCCCCTTTCTCTCTTTCATTCAAACTAGGGTTTTTTACATAGCTTTGCATTACTTCATGATTAAAAGCTTATTGTTTTATCATGTGTTGATGCTTCTAATGCTTAGAATGCATGATTAGGATATTGTCTATGGCTGGTTTTGCATGATATAATGTCATTCTATGTGGTTTTATGAGTCTTTGTGTTTTTAGGGGTTTTTAGAGTCTTTTCTAGGGTTTTACATGGAATAGTCATTATTTCATGTTAAAGTTTGTGTTTTTATTGTGTTTTGCTGTTTCTATTAGCTAGTATGCATGATTAGGATCATATTTGTGGGCTGTTTAGTATGCTAGGATGTTATTCCATGTGATTTACTGCATGTTTGGGACTTTAGGGTTTCCTTAGTGCTGAAATGGTTTTCTGCATGAAATAACTCTTTTGCATATTAAAGTTTGTGTTTTTGTTGTGTTTTGCTATTTCTATTAGTTAGTATGCATGATTAGGATAATGTTTGTGGGCTGTTTAGTATGCTAGGATGATGTCCCATGTGATTTACTGCATGTTTGGGATTCTAGGGTTTCCTTAGTGCTGAAATTGAGTTTATGTTTAGAATAGCTATATTTCATGTGCAAGCTTGTATTTTTCTCATGTGTGGATGCTTCTATTGATTAATATGCATGATTAGCATGATGTCTATGATGGGCTTTGCATGATTTAGAGTTATTTTATGTGATTTTGAGCACAATTGCGATTCTAGGGTTTCATTCATCCTTGTATTAGGAAGGTTGCATATAGCATGATAGCTTAGGGTTTTTCTTTGTGTTTTCTTCATGGTTGATATATATGTGCTGCATATTTGATAACTATGATATTTCTAGCATTCATATAGTTGATTTTAGGGTTTTTTGCATGTCATTGCATGTAGGGTTGAATTAGGGTTTTAGTTAGCTTATGATTCATGTTGTTGCATGACTTGTGGTTGATTTTAAGCCTTATTTCAATTCTGTCCAGATCTGTTATTTGTCCTTGATATGATATTTCGAGCATGTGTTAGCCCATGTTTGGGCATGATAATAGCTTGATTTGGAATCTAGCTTGCTTGGTTGGTATTTTGGTATGTTTTGCATGGAAATTGCAGGTGCTTTGACAGGTACAACAGGTGCAACTACCCCACCAATGTGGGGTGGTTATTTTGGCTATTGTGAGATGAAATCTTACAAATAAGGTAATTACCCTATGCAATAGGGTGGTTACTTTGACAGGTTGCTTTTGCTAAAGGTAAGTAGGGTATGAGGGTGCCCCAATTCACCCTTCTTTCCTTTCTTTGAAACTTTCCCTTTCTCCCCCCTAAGGTTGTTTCCTAATAGGGGAATATGGTGATTCCTATAGTATCCTTTCAATAAAAAATACCTTTTAAATCAAAGTTTCCATCTTTTATCAAAATTCCATATTTTACCAAAAATCTTTTGAGAATCATTTATTTTGGAAACTTACCATGTTTTACTTTAAAGGAAACTTAGGGTTTACCATAGGCCTTGATTAGGTTATAACCCTATTCCTTTTCGAACTACGTGGACTTTGATCCATGTATTTCCATACATGGTACGTAGGCGCTCTTCGTGATGTTCAAGTCCGCCCTAGGATACTAAGTATCCTAGGTTTTCTTCTCCCCCCTCTTTCTTTTTCTGTTTTTCTTTGATTTACTTGATTATATGGATGAATGGATGAATGATATGCATGCTGTCCTGTGATGATAACTGTTGATTTGTGTGTGATTAAGACTTTGATTTAGCCCAATTAAATTAAGAGACCGTTTAGGGCGATATGGGTGCCTATAGGCTTTGCCTAGAACCTTCCCATATCGTAACTTAGCCTCCGAATCCCCGATTTCTCTGGTTTCCAAAAGATCATTTGCCTTTCCATTTTTAAATATGGAGTCAATCCTTTGTTTTCCTAAAACAAAACTGTTTTTTAGGGTTTTCCTTATTTCCTTAAAAAAATAAGGTGGCGACTCCTTTTCCTTTTTCAAACCTAAAACCCCCCGTGGGCCTTAACTCTTTTTAGGGTTCACAAGGAGCACAAGAATCATAACTATGCATTAAAAACCTAAAGGACAGCCCTAAAGCATGCTAAACAGTAGATAAAAAATAGATATTCCATGTATATTAACTAGCTAGAGTGTTAATACATGATAAAAAAGTCACCTTTAACATGCAATAGGCCTATCCTATATGAAAACCTAGTTTAAGCTTGAATAGAGAATGAGAATACCTTAGGAAGGGCCTTCCTTGTGTTTGTAATTGTTCGTGGCTCCTCAGGTCTTTAGAGTGAATCAAACCAACACGAATCCTCCTCTTTGTCAAAGTGGTATCACAGCAAAGAGATCAAAACTCACTCAACTTTGAAAAGAAATAGAAAACAAAAAGAGAACAAGAGAAAAGAAAAGTGATTTTCGTCACTTTGCAGCAGCAGCAACTTCAATCGCGTTTTTGGGTATGAAAATGTTGGATTTGGACAAAGCTTGTGAAATACAACGTTGTAGAGAATTGAATTATCTTTCTAACAAGACCAATTTCATCAAAATTCTGACTTTGGATGAAAAAGTTATGATTAAAATACAACTGCTGGTTTTCAGAAAATCTGCTGCTGAATTATGACGAATTTCACTCCCTCCAAACCCTCTTCTCCTCTCCCTTGTTTAAAGACATTAAGAGAGTATTTATAGCTGAAATCTGGAGTTTCCCTTTCCTTCCTGGACTAGGTTTCCTTGGAGAATAATCCAAAGGTATTTTATAATGATAAAAGACTTCTAATCTGAATAGGAAAAGGAAATTGTCTTTTATAAAAATTGGGAGACTGACCGCTAACACGCATGCACATGTATCGTATGTGCGTACACACACTCATCACATACGTACACGTGTTAGTGTCATGATAAAAATGGCTAATTTAATAAAATAATTTTCTTTTCATTTTAACCAAAAATCTCATGCTGTGATTCGCACTAATTCTTCAAGGATAATCCGTAAATAACCACACTAAACTCATCATCAGGGCCACGGGACTTAAGATGACAACCGGTACAAAATGGGGTGAAATGATGACTAATGAAAGTCAATTTGAAAAGATTTGGTTGGTAATTGTGAGTCAATTAGAGCTAACCCAAAGAAGGGTCAATTAACCAACTTGAACTACATCGAGCCATTTTAATCCCGAGCCATTGACTTACCAAATTGAACCTAGAAATACCTCATATGCATCCATATGAACTCCAATTGACAATTTGGAGATCATTCCAAGGTCAAATGAAAAGTTTGGGACTTAAAAGACGATTATGCCCCTCAAGTCACAAAAGCTCTTATTATCCCTCAAGATCAACTCCAATTTGAACCAAAATTCATATCCATTGTCCTTGTGACTCTAGAAAACTAATGCAAGTGACTAGACTCAAAAACAAAACAAAAACATGCATGAAATGATGAGCCCTAGTAAGGTGGTGCAAAAATGTGGTGTGACAGAAGCCCCTCATTGGCGAACAAGTTACACTTGTGAACCAATGATAAAGAACAACCCATTTTTGGCCAAAAAGCCCGGAGAAATCACACACTAATACCAACAATGATGGGAGGTTGAAAACCTGAGACTGAAATAAGGAAGTGTACTCAAGTCATGAGTATACTTAAACCACTGGGGGTTGATGATTGTCAAGAGAAGCATATTCAAGCCACTACGAATGAACATACTTTTGAAATGGAGAAATATATATTCTAGTCACGAATATATTTAACCAAGTGATGAGAATGAGATCTGAGAAGTACGTTCAAGTGATGAACATACCTTTGAAATGGAGAAGTATATTCAGGTCACGAATATATTTAACCAAGTGAGTGACAAAATATCTGAGAAGTATACTCAAATGATGAGTATACCATTGAAATGGAGAAATATATTCAGGTCACGAATATATTTAACCAAGTAATCTGAGAATGAAATCTGAGAAGTATACTCAAGTGGTGAGCATACCATTGAAATGGAGAAATATATCCAAGCGATGGATATCTTTAACCAAGTAGGATAAGAATAATCTGATAGGTGTATTCAAGTGATGAGTGTACTTTTGAAATGGAGAAATATATTCAGGTCACGAACATATTTAACCAAGTGATGAAAAAGATGCTGAGAAATATACTCAAGTGATGAGTATACTTAATGATTGAAAAAGACTGAGAAGTACGTTCAAGTGATGAACATACTTTTGAAATGGAGAAATGTATCCAAGTGATGGATATATTTAACCAAGTAAGCTGAGAAGTACACTCAAGTGATGAGCATACCATTGAAATGGAGAAATATATCCAAACGACGGATATATTTAACCAAGTAAGATAAGAATAATCTGAGAAGTGTACTCAAGTGATGAGTACACCATTGAAATGGAGAAATATATTCTAGTCACGAATATACTTAACCAAGTAAGTGACAAGTATGTTTGAGTGATAAATATACCATTGAAATAGAGAAATATATCCAAGTGATGGATATACTTAACCAAGTAAGTGACAAGTATGTTTAAGTGATAAACATACCATTGAAATAGAGAAATATATCCAAGCGATGGATATACTTAAGCAAGTAAGATAGAGAATAATCTGAGAAGTGTACTCAAGTGATGAGTACACCATTGAAATGGAGAAATATATTCTGGTCATGAATATATTTAACCAAGTAAGTGACAAATATTCTGAGAAGTTTGTTCAAGTGATGAACATACTATTGAAATGGAGAAATATACCCAAGCGATGGATATACTTAACCAAGTAAGTGGCAAAATATCTGAGAAGTATACTCAAGTGATGAGTATACCATTGAAATGGAGAAATATACCCAAGCGATGGATATACTTAACCAAGTAAGTGACAAAATATCTGAGAAGTATACTCGAGTGATGAGTATACCATTGAAATGGAGAAATATACCCAAGCGATGAATATATTTTACCAAGTAAGTGATAATGAGGATCTGAAACTAGGAAGCATATTCAATGGGCGAACATGCTTTTGAAATGGAAGAATATATTCAAGTGATGAATATATTCAACCAAGTATGATAGAAAATGAGAATTTGAAACTGAGAAGCATATTCAAAGGGTGAATACACTCTTGAAATGGAAGAACACATTCAAGCGATGAATATATTCAACCAAGTAGGATGAAAAATCAAGATTTGAAATGAGGATATATGATCAATTTATCAAGATTGAACAGGCATGGTGCAAGAGGAAAGTGACTTAACACATTGTCACTTGAGTTGGCATGACACAGGGGAAATATATTCAACCCTTTTGAACATAAAATCAATTCAAGGAATTGATTTCAAGATGGAATTTGATTGATTTTAAGCTCAAAAAGTGTTGAATATCTCATTTGGAAGGAGGTTTGATCACGCGTCAAGGCGAGACAAAGCGAGAAGCAAAACCAAAACAAAGTGGCTTGGGTGACCACCAGGCCTCGGGAGCCTAGCCGCCCAGGCCTGGGTGGTTACCCGAGCCCGAAGCGGAAATCCCACTTTGAATAGGAAACTTCCTATTCTGATGGGTTTTTTTCCTATTTGAACTTGGATTTGTGACCTTTTCCCTATAAAAACACATCCAAGAGGTTCCTAAACCTACTTGTATTCATTCATTAGAAATTATGGAGGCTCTAGACAAATTTTTAGGAGGGTTTTTGAGAGTTATGAGTGCTGAAGCAAAATCTGAGTTCAAGTGCTTTGGCTTGGATCCATTGCTCTCCTTGAGGCATGTGAGGCTTGAAACGAACCTCTTCACTGCTGCTACATATTTTTGGGATCCTCAAGTTCATGTGTTCCGCTTCAACTATGAAGAACTGTGCCCAACCATGGAGGAATTCTGTGCATTGTATGGAGTTTCAACGGTAGGTCCTTTCATTCTCCCTACTCCTCGCCCAAGCTTTCTTACTTCTTTCTCCAATCTACTTGGGATTCACTCACAATATGCCTCTACGTTTGTAAAAGACCATATGGTAGACTTGATGAAATTGGCAACCTCTTTTTTAGCTTGTGATAGTAAAGGTATTCTGAATTTTACCTTTCCTATTAAGCATGCTCTTGCCTTTTGCCTCATTGGTCGTTTTCTTATTTCCACTGGTACTCCACATGTTCCCGTTCAAATCTGTGACTTGATTCCTCTCCTTGCCAAGGGCCATAACTTGATTCCCATGGTGCTAGCTGAAACCCTGAATGGTTTGGATAAAGTCCATGAGGACCCAAAGGTTTCCTTAGGAGGTAGCCCCATTCTACTGCAGATGTGGTTGCTTGAAAGACTGAATTTCTTGTCACCAGTTGCCATTACATCATACAAGCCCCAGCATTACTGTCTTCGCCGCATTGAACTGCCTGGGCAATTTTCATTGAGAGATTGGCTAGGTTACTTCCAAACCCTTTCATGGAGGAACATCAAGTGGTTTGTCTTTATATGGGGCTGTAGTGAACAGGTGCTTCTGCGAACTTCTGGATGCACCATGGTGAGACTCATAGGACTGAGGTCTACTTCCTTCTATTGGCCTTCAAGGGTTCTTCGTCAGATGGGCGCCATGCAAACCATACCCACTTCCTTGAAAGGTGACTATCCTGTGGTGCCCACGGGTCTTTCTGTAGTGACTTGGGCGAAGGACCGATGGCCTAGCAAGTTGATACTAACCCAAGTTACGAATACTGATGGTCCGTATATGATGAGCCCCGAGTATAAGGAATGGTTGAAAAGCAATTTAGGTGAGAGAGAGACTACTCGAAGAGAAAGGATTTTTGGACTTATCAAGAATAACGAACTTGGATCTTGCAGAGAAGATATTATGGAAGCAGTGACAGCAGCTTATGAACACGACTTGAGGAAGAAAAGAAGACATGCAAGGGAGGAGAAGAAAGCTGAGGAGCGAGCTGCAAAGGAGCTCAAGAAAATTGAAGACTCAATAGAATAGGATATTTATGGCACTTTTATAGTTCTTTTACTTAATACCAATGAATTGCTATGTCAATCAATTTAGTTTTGAATAAATTTCCAATAATAAATTAAATTTGGGATTTTGTTGTTTGATTTAGACCGCACCCAAGGTAACTTTATGGGTTGCCTACGTATCTCCATGATTTTTCTTTTTTTCTTTCTTCCTCTTTTTTTTTGTTTTTTGTTTTTTGTTTTTTTTTTTTTTTTTTTGTTTTTGAATGGAGAATCAGGTCTTACGTAGTTCTTATGCCTTAACTTTTGCCTAGGCCACCCTTACGGGTTTTCAACCTAGCAGGCTTCAAACATGATATTTCTCCAATTGATCCAAATTAGTTGGACGAGCGAACTCAATTCCATCTAAATCCATGAGGCGAACAGCCCCTGCTGGCAATATCTCTTTGATAATGTATGGTCCACCCCAACTTGGCTTGAATTTTCCCCGCGGATCGAACACTGGAGCTCTGATTTCTTTCAGCACTACATCCCCTTTCTTTAGACCTCGATCTTTGACATGCTTGTTGAATGCTCTGGCAACTTTCCGTTGATACCCCTGAACATGATACAGCGCCCTTAACCGCCTTTCATCGAGTAAAGCTAACTCGTCATAACGGCTCTTAACCCAATCCACTTCTGCTATCTGGCTCTCCACAGCAACCCTTAGTGAAGGAACCTCCAACTCAACTGGCAACACGGCCTCCATTCCATAAACTAGAGAATAAGGGGTAGCCCCTGTTGACGACCTTATTAACGTTCTGTAACCCCATAGAGCCAATGGCAACTTCTCATGCCAGTCTGTATGTGAGTCCGCAGTCTTCTGTAGTATCTTCTTGATGTTCTTGTTAGCTGCTTCCACCGCTCCATTAGTCTGAGGACGGTATGGTGACGACAGATGGTGGGCTATGCCATACTTTTGCAAGAGCTCATGGGTTTCTTTCTGAAAGTGCTGGCCATTGTCTGAGATAACTTCATGCGGTACCCCATATCGATAGATGATGCTGTGCTGTATGAACTGTGCTACCTTCTTGGAATTCAAGGTCTTGAAGGACGCTGCTTCCACCCACTTAGTGAAATTGTCGATGGCGACCAGGATGTATTCATGCCCATTTGATGCCTTTGGCTTGATCTGTCCGATGATATCTATCCCCCATACCGCGAATGGCCAAGGTGATGACATACTCGTTAAAGGCATAGAAGGCAAATGTTGTCCACTGGCGAACAGTTGGCATTTGTGGCACTTCTTGACATGTGCGTGGCAGTCTCTTTCCATGGTGGAACAATAATAGCCTAACCTCATGATTTTCTTAGCTAACATATAGCCATTCATATGCGGAGCCCCTGTCCCTTCATGGATTTCTTTAATCAGATGCTCGGCTTCCTCCTCGGTGACACACAGCAGGTGGATCCCGTCGTATGATCTCCGATATAGCTTTCCTCCACAAAGTACATAGTGACTCGCCAACCGCCTTAGGGTTTTTCTATCGATACGAGATGCTCCTTCTGGGTATTCCCTTTCTTCAATGAACTTCTTTATGTCATGGAACCACGGACGGCCATCATTTACCTCTCCTCCTCGGATTGCACAACAGTACACAGGCTTGTCTCGGCATTCTATCACCAACGGCTTCACATTTCCCCCTTCAGGTATCTCCACCATGGATGCTAGGGTCGCCAAGGCATTGGCGAACTGGTTCTTGTTTCTTGAAAGGTGGTTGAACTGTATCTCTGAGAACTCCTTGGTTAGAGCTTCCAGATAGGCATGGTAAGGCAACAATTTCTCATCTCGAGTTTTCCATTCCCCTTTTATCTGACAAATGATTAGCGCCGAGTCCCCGAACACTTCCAATTCTTTGATCCCCAATTCAAGTGCCGCTTCCAATGCTAGGATACAGGCCTCATATTCAGCAATGTTGTTGGTGGCTTCGAACCCCAACTTGACCGCCAACGGTGTAAATGCCTCTTCAGGTGAGACCAGCAGGACTCCTATCCCATAACCTTTTTTATTGGCTGCCCCATCGAAGTATACTCTCCAAGTTTTTCTACCAATCTCTAGCACGTCCTCATCTGGGAATTGATCATTGAACGGAACGGATGATAACACCAGGCAGCTGGCTAGGTAGTCTGCGATGACGCTTCCCTTGATAGACTTCTGATTCACGTACTTAATGTCGAATTCATTGAGGAGAATTGACCATCGAGCAGTTCTGAATGACAATACTGGCCTTTCTACCAGGTACTTCAACGGGTCCATGCGACTTATCAAGAACACTTCGAAGGACATCATGTAGTGCCGGAGTTTCTGCGTCGCCCATACTAGTGCCACACAAGCCTTTTCAATTGCATTGTACTTCACTTCATAGTCTGTCATTTTCTTGCTTAAGTAATAAATGGCATTTTCCTTTGTAGACCCTTCAAGATATTGAGCTAACATAGCTCCCGTCACGGTTTCAGTGACCGTTAAGTATAACAAAAGTGGCGCACCTTGCCGTGGGGGAACTAAGATTGGAGGATTGCTCAAGTATCTCTTAATGGTCTCAAAGGCCTCTTGGCATTCTTCGTTCCATACTTTTGGCACACCTTTCTTAAGCAATTTGAAGATTGGTTCGCAAACCATGGTCAAGTTGGCAATGAATCGGCTTATGTATTGAACTCTTCCCAGAAAACCCCGAATCTGCTTCTCCGTGCTAGGTGGCTCCATCTCCACAATAGCTTTTATCTTCCCTGGGTCTACTTCGATGCCTCTCTGAGTGATCATGAACCCTAATAGCTTGCCTGCAGTGACACCAAAAGCACACTTCTATGGGTTTAGACGGAGATTGTACTTCTTTGCTCGCTCTAGGAACTTCTCTAGCGCCTTGAAATGCCCTTCTCTATCCACGGACTTCACGATCATATCATCGACGTAAACCTCAACTTCCTTATGGATCATATCATGCAATAGGGTCGTAGCTGCTCTTTGGTAAGTAGCCCCAGCGTTTCTTAAGCCAAAAGGCATTACTTTGTAACAGTACGTTCCCCATTGCGTGATAAAGGCTGTTTTCTCCATGTCTTGAGGCGCCATCTTTATCTGGTTATACCCGGAGAATCCGTCCATGAAGGAGAGGAGTGCGTGTCCCACCGTGCTATCTACCAACACGTCGATATGGGGTAAAGGAAAGTCATCCTTAGGGCTCGCAGCGTTGAGATCTCGGAAGTCGACACACATCCTCACTTTCCCATCTTTTTTAGGCACAGGCACTATATTCGACAACCACTCGGGGTACTCCACAACTTGAAGGAAACCCGCGTCTAGTTGTTTAGTTACCTCTTCTTTTACTTTTAGGGCCCATTCTGGTTTTAATCTTCTGAGTTTCTGCTTTACCGGCTTCTTTAGGGAATTGGTGGGGATATAGTGTTGCACAATATCGGGGTCAATGCCAGGCATGTCTTCATAAGACCATGCAAAAGCCATAATGTTGGCTTTCAAGAGGGAGATCATCTTTTCTTTTTCAACGGGGGAGAGGGTTTTCCCAATTTTAACTATTCTTGGCAATTCATTCGTCCCTAAGTTGATTGATTCCAATTCATCCATATTAGGTTCGGTGACGCCCCTTTTCCTTTGCTCAACGAGCTCCGGGGGGACATCGTTCCTAGGATCTATATCCATGCCATAAATATCCATAGAGGAGAGAAAAGAGACACTGCATATATAGAGAAAGAAAGCACACTTTATTGACTAGGAATAATGGGAATGACACACAAAAGAAAGAAGGAAAACAAACAAATCTGTATCAATACTATGACTCCACAAAGTGAGTAAAGTAGATACATCTTATTGAATTAGGGAAATATTACTAAACTAAGACACCTACAAGCTGCTATCAGGTAGGCCAAGGTCTTCTTCTTCATGGATCTCCACAATGACACCACATTCAAGGTACCAATTCAGGAATGGCACGGTAGCATGGCTAATGGATGAACCCTGGAGTTCTTCAATGGTCGAGTCTTCCACGGTGAGGATCATGTCTTGGAACATTTCAGTCATAGCCCCCACATCAAGGTTCTCTGCCCAGTCTTCCTCTTTCAAGCTTCCATATAGATCTTGGATAGAGTGGTACCAACTTGTCAAACTTTGAGGATTCGGCCCTTCTGTGAAGTATCTATCACCAAAACTTTTATCTGCCACGGCTGGGTCGGAAAAAGTATATGGGATGTACTGCTTTATAGAAGAGTAATGGCGTGATGATTCATTCAGCTCTTTCTCAATGCATTAGACATAATCAAACCCAGATAGCGGTATCGCTGCTGATTCAGGTTGTATCTCACATATAGGCACACCTGCGAGTTTCAATTCATAGTCCCCTTGAAGTGTTACTATGGCTCCTTTATAAGGAAACTTCACCTTTTGATGGAGTGAAGATGGCACAGCCCCAGCAGGATGGATCCAAGGTCGGCCCAACAACAAGTTGAAACATGACGGCACATCCAACACTTGGAATTCTACCCTAAATTCAGTGGGTCCCATGATAAGAGGCAAAGTAACTACCCCTATTACTTCTCGGCGGGTGTTGTCATAAGCTATTACGGTCTGCCCAGATGGCGTGAAATCAGTGGGTCCCAAACCCAAAATAGTGGCAGTTCGGAGAGGACATACATTCAATGCGGACCCATTGTCGATAAGAACGGTGGGAACCCTCTTCCCCATAGTGTCAACGGTCACATAGAGAGCTTGAGAATGGCTTGGCCCGCTTTTAGGTAGGTCTACATCGGTGAACACGATGGTTGAGTTCTTGGGAGTTGGATTCACCAAATGTACCAATCCCTCGGGGGATGTGTCAACAGGCACTTGTATCTGATTCAACAGTTTCAACACGGTCTGTCTGTGCTTATGCGAGGCCATGAGCAAGCCCCAAATAGTAATGTTGGCATTGGTCTTCTTCAGCTGCCTAAGCACTTCATCCTCTTCTTTTTGCAAGCTAGGACGCCTCTGCCCTTCCAAATCTTCCAACAGATTTTCAGATTCTAGGTGGGGGGGCTTGAAATGACGACCCCCTCTGGTTATATGGTCCAACTCATCATCGCTAGCCCATATGTCATGGACTTCCTCGGAGTCATTCATCAAGTCATCCCATTCTATCATGTCGATGCTCTCCATCTCTGTCGGCAAGTCATCCCAACCTGAAGGGACTATCGGCTCATCTGATATCGGACTTGGGCTTGAGTACAACACATAGTAATCATATTTCCCCGACGCTTCACTTAATAGGCCAACCTGAGGATCCCCTGCTTCATATCTTTCTTTCAGCTCTTGTTGGATAGATTTCTTTGGCAACAACAAAACCTTTTGGTCAATGAGGTCTTGGATGATCTTCTTTAGTATAGAACAAGCCTCGGTGTCATGGCCGGGTGCACGATGGTATTGGCAATATTGGTGAGGGGTTGATGGTCTTGGCTTTGGTGGAAGTGGCATGATAAGGCTGTTATTGCGGCAAATGGTGAAGAGACGGGTTAAGGTCATGGGGAGCGGAGTGTATTGTCTTATGGGATGGCGAGGGCGAGAGGATTCAACCCCAATGGCATTTATGGTGTTAGGTGGGGGTGTGTTGTTGTGTGATGGGAGAGGATTACGGGTGACATTTGGACGGGTTAGTGGTGAAATGACTTGCTTGTCAATGAGATCTTGGACTTGGTGGCGAAGGCGAATACAGCGATTGGTGGCATGGCCTTTGGATTGGTGGTACTTGCAGTACTCATTCTCATTGTAGCTCTTGGGTAAGGGATTTGGTGGAGGTCTTGGGTCGAGTGGCTTCAATAGGTCACGACTTATGAGCTTTTCAAGGACTCTTTCGAGTGGCATGAATAGGTCAGTGAATTGGCGAGGTGGGTTGACATCATTGAGAGAAAAGGGTTGGATTGGTTGAGTTATGGTGTTGACCTCGGCATTGTTCTTCCCAGTAAAGTTTGTCTTGCGACTCCTCACTTCCTCAGTCTTGATTGTCCCATCATTGATAGCATCTTCAACCTGCGTGCCAGCCCCAATGAGAGCTTTGAAATTTGGGAAATAGTGGGCAAATAGGTGCTTGTGATACACGGGCAGCAGGTTCTTAACCACTAACTGAATTTGGTCCTCCTCATTCGGCCTATCCGTCATTCTCGACGCCTTTTGTCTCCACCTTGTAATGTAAGCGGAGAAAGTTTCATGAGCCCCTTGCTTGGTAGTTTCTAGGTCCCTTCGAGTAACGTCCACCTCTGTGTTATACTTGTAGTGCTCTGAAAACTCATTGCATGTGTCTTCCCAAGTCCGGGTTCTATTCTCATCCAAGGATAAGAACCATTTCAAAGCAGAAGTGGCCAAGGTTTCATGGAACATTTGAGCTAAAAGCTCGTCAGTAGCCCCTCGAGGGTGCATAGCTCGCACGTACATCTTCAAATGAGTCTTAGGGCAACCCGTCCCATCGAACTTTTCTAACTCCGGCATCTTGAATTGTAGTGGAATACGAGCCGTTGGAAACAGGGATAGAGTCCGCACATCGACCATGTCATCAGCCCTGCGAATCCCTTTTATGGTTCTCTCCAAAGCTTCTACCTTGCTCGCTAACACGGAATCACTGCTAGTACCTTTCCCCTTGGCTTCCCCTTCTAGGTTGGTGACCTCAGGTTTCGAGCTACTTTCCCCCCTTGTCTTGGTGTTCTCATTGGATTGAGGTCCCTCTTCGGTGCCAGCCCCATGAGGTATACCCGAGGAATGGGCCTTAGAGCCATTTTGTTCAAGATCCGCCATCTTCTGTTGGTTCTCTTGAGCCATTTTCAATGCGGTATCGGATGTCTCGGCGGTATGGTCAAGCTTGGCCATGATGGCTTTCAGGCAAGCCTCAAGGTCAAAGTGCCCCTCACTAGTTCTTTCGTCGGCCATGTCTGTCTGATGGGTAGACTCAACACTCACTAGACGCTCTTGTGGATTGCGGATCCAAGCCAGCACGTCTTTGGATAGAAAAGTTTTAACCTTTAGCCTAAGGATCTGTCCTAAACCTCCATATTTTCCTTAATGAATTCGGTCTCTACACCATGTTCAATTAATTCATTCCTTTTATCCAATTACCTTTACAGGGGTCATGGATTAAGGGTATGTTTTAAAGAATAGGGCATAGAGTCCTTCAATTAGGTTTAATTAATCCCCTAGGACTAGCACATCACAAACATAGCTTTACATCCTATTTCCTTAATTTATTCCTCCTAACCCATGGCCTTAACGAAGGCTAGGGTTTAAAGGTCTATATTAAGGGCATAAGATATAAAGCCTCACACCACAAACACAGCATAGCATCATTACAAACAATTGTGGGTGCATAAAGGTGAGACCGTAGTGTCCTACAAGTCTGTCTATATGGACTAATGATAAGGGTAGGCTAGGGTCCTTCACTTGCTTGAGCAATCCTTATACCTAACCACATGTGGCATCAGGAACGCCGCGTGGGTCCAGCAGTACGTGATTAACTCATTTAATATACCCAAGGGCAAGCCCAAGGGTACTAGGCAAGAGAGGTTGATAGCTTTCGCCCCAACACATGGAATCAGGAAAACCAAGGTTGAGACTAGGCCGATCGTTGGCAAGGATACATCGAGGGACATCGATCCTAACATGCAAGAGTTTGCGCACACAATGCAATAAATGAAAGCACACAATCAAGCGGATGCAATGTGATTGATTTTAATTAAACATAAGAAATTAACCTAGCCCAATTAAACTTTATAGAGTCTAGCCCACAAATCCCCAGTGGAGTCGCCAAACTGTGGACCCCGGAAATTGGGCCCACGAGGGATTGAAAAGAAAATGGATTTGAAAAAGAAAAAGGAAAGGAGTCGCCACCTTATTTTTTAAAGGAAACAAGGAAAACCCTAAAAATAGTTTGTTTTAGGAAAACAATATGAATGACTCCATAAAAAAGGAAAGGCAAAAACCAATCTTTTGAAAACCAAAGAAATCGGGGATTCGGAGGCTAAGTTATGACATGGGAAGGTTCTAGGCAAAGCCTATAGGCACCCATGTCACCCTTTCGGTCTCTCAGTTCATTTGGGCTAAATCAAGATCTTTCCATACAAAAATCAGCAAGTATATCATCACAAGAATTGCATGCATATCATATATTTCATTCATCCATCCATGCATAATAAGCAAATAAAAACAGAAAAAAGAAAGAAGAAACAGAAACAAAAAGAAACCTAGGATGCTTGGATCCTAGAACGGACTTGAGCCTCACGAAGAGCGCCTACGTACCATGCAGCGAAATACAAGGATCAAAGTCCACGTAGTTCGATTTAGAACTAGGGTTAAACCCTAATACAAACCTATGGTAAAAACCCTAGGTTTCCTTATTTGATCAAAAGAGTTGAATATGATAGAAAGTTTGATTTTAGGAAAGAAATCCACAAAATGGAAACTTTAATAAAAACCAGAATTTTATTTAGGAAGGAAACCTTTGATTAAACCATAGACTTGTATTAAAAATTAACCCTAGATAGGGAGAAGAGAATGAGTTAAGAAGAAAGGTGAATTGGGGCACCTTCACACCCACTTACCTGAGCGCAATTAGCTCCAAGCATTTAGCCATTTCAGACATAAGCAGCCCTATTTGCCATGGGACAAATACCACACCTATTTGCACCCTTACAAGTGCTCAAAACCATGCAAAAACACTAACATGCAAATCTGGACAGAATAGTATCATGGCCTAAAAATCATCCACTAAGCATGCTAACAGCAACACAGCGAACAATAATATGTCCTAACACATTCCTAGAACCATATCATGCATAAAAACCCTAGAACATACTAATATGCATGCAAAACTATCATGTTTACTCTATATGCAAGACATATACAGCAAACACGAAGAAAAACCAAATAAAAAAGTCTACTTTATCATGTTATATGAAAACAAACACAAAACAATGACTCTAAAACCCTAAACTCACAAATATGCTTAAAAACTCACAAGACATACTTTAATCATACTAAAACCAAACTAAACAGAAATTAAATCATGCATATTAACTAACTAAAGCAATATAACATGATGAAAATCCTAACTCTAACATGCAATGACACTAATCCTAGCACAAGGACAAACAGGAGCACAAGAATCATAACTATGCATTAAAAACCTAAAGGACAGCCCTAAAGCATGCTAAACAGTAGATAAAAAATAGATATTCCATGTATATTAACTAGCTAGAGTGTTAATACATGATAAAAAAGTCACCTTTAACATGCAATAGGCCTATCCTATATGAAAACCTAGTTTAAGCTTGAATAGAGAAGGAGAATACCTTAGGAAGGGCCTTCCTTGTGTTTGTAATTGTTCGTGGCTCCTCAGGTCTTTAGAGTGAATCAAACCAACACGAATCCTCCTCTTTGTCAAAGTGGTATCACAGCAAAGAGATCAAAACTCACTCAACTTTGAAAAGAAATAGAAAACAAAAAGAGAACAAGAGAAAAGAAAAGTGATTTTCGTCACTTTGCAGCAGCAGCAACTTCAATCGCGTTTTTGGGTATGAAAACGTTGGATTTGGACAAAGCTTGTGAAATACAAAGTTGTAGAGAATTGAATTATCTTTCTAACAAGACCAATTTCATCAAATTCTGACTTCGGATGAAAAAGTTATGATTAAAATACGACTGCTGGTTTTCAGAAAATCTGCTGCTGAATTATGACGAATTTCACTCCCTCCAAACCCTCTTCTCCTCTCCCTTGTTTAAAGACATTAAGAGAGTATTTATAGCTGAAATCTGGAGTTTCCCTTTCCTTCCTGGACTAGGTTTCCTTGGAGAATAATCAAAAGGTATTTTATAATGATAAAAGACTTCTAATCTGAATAGGAAAAGGAAATTGTCTTTTATAAAAATTGGGAGACTGACCGCTAACACGCATGCACATGTATCGTATGTGCGTACACACACTCATCACATACGTACACGTGTTAGTGTCATGATAAAAATGGCTAATTTAATAAAATAATTTTCTTTTCATTTTAACCAAAAATCTCATGCTGTGATTCGCACTAATTCTTCAAGGATAATCCGTAAATAACCACACTAAACTCATCATCAGGGCCACGGGACTTAAGATGACAACCGGTACAAAATGGGGTGAAATGATGACTAATGAAAGTCAATTTGAAAAGATTTGGTTGGTAATTGTGAGTCAATTAGAGCTAACCCAAAGAAGGGTCAATTAACCAACTTGAACTACATCGAGCCATTTTAATCCCGAGCCATTGACTTACCAAATTGAACCTAGAAATACCTCATATGCATCTATATGAACTCCAATTGACAATTTGGAGATCATTCCAAGGTCAAATGAAAAGTTTGGGACTTAAAAGACGATTATGCCCCTCAAGTCACAAAAGCTCTTATTATCCCTCAAGATCAACTCCAATTTGAACCAAAATTCATATCCATTGTCCTTGTGACTCTAGAAAACTAATGCAAGTGACTAGACTCAAAAACAAAACAAAAACATGCATGAAATGATGAGCCCTAGTAAGGTGGTGCAAAAATGGGGTGTGAAAATATGATAAAAATACTATCTTGAACATGTAATAGAATTATTCTAAGTGAAACCTTAATTTCAGCATAAAGAGAAAAGAGGTATACCTATGGTGGATGTCTCTTTGCTGCTGTAGAGACTTCTTCTCCTCTTGAAACACTTTCTTTCAAGCCTCCACACAAACCCTAGCTCTCCTTTGGAACTCTCTCTTACTCTCTTTCTCCAGAAATTAGGTTAAACTACATAAGAATGGTTCTAGTTGCCTTAAAGTGGCTCCTCTAATACTGAAGTATAAGGGGGTATTTATAGGGTTTGAGGGAAAACCCTCAATGGTTTGAATTAAAACCCTAAATATTAATCCAAGGGTCCTTAGAGACTTCCTTGGGGCTCAAGTAGGTCAAATAGGGCTGAAAATAAGATGGAATGGCGGCTGGAGGCAAAAAATCCGTCAAAAATAGGAAGGAATCCCACTTCAGCATGATTTTAGGAAGGTGGCTCAGCTGACCACCCAGGGCTGGGCGGCTAACCACCTAGCCTTGGGCGGCTGATCACCTGGGCTGGGCGGTTAGCCGCCAAGCCCTAGGTGGTCACCCGAGCGCGCCGTCAGCAATTGCCTTATTTGAGCTCTTTTGCCTTCCAAAAGTGTTTCAGGGGTCAAACGGAGTC
Organism: Liquidambar formosana; assembly: GCA_039720395.1. Taxonomy (NCBI): domain Eukaryota; kingdom Viridiplantae; phylum Streptophyta; class Magnoliopsida; order Saxifragales; family Altingiaceae; genus Liquidambar; species Liquidambar formosana. The sequence continues at coordinate 190,321 of JBBPBK010000072.1, read as the reverse complement.
CGATTTTGACGAAACGAAAGCCAAAACGACCGTGCTTCGATGAGGAATGTAATTTAAACATTTTAGGGCAAAAATCCCTAGCCATGGCTGCATGGTTGGGTTTTACAAAGGCGGCTAACCGCTATGCACCACCATCGCTAAGCTTAGGTATGCACACAGGGTCGCACCGAATGCTTTCCAATTCGAAATTCAACCTTCCAAAACATCTTTGGGAATGAAATTAAGACTAATTAAAGTCAAATGAGTGGGAATTGAGTGAAAATCATGAGCCAATTCGAGCTAACCCGAAATAGGTCTCTTAACCGACCTAAGCCATATTAAGCTATTTTAATCCCAAACCATCAATTCATCAAATTGAACCCATAAATACCTCAAATGCATCTTCATGAACTCTAATTGACAATTTGGAGATCATTTCAAGGTTAAATGAAAAGTTTGTGACCTAAAAGACGATTATGCCCCTCAAGTCACAAAAGCTCTTATTATCCCTTAAGATCAACTCCAAATTGAACCAAAATTCATATCCAATGTCTTTGTAATTCTAGAAAACTAATGCAAGTAACTAGACTCAAAAACAAAACAAAAATATGCATGGAATGACAAACCCTAGTAAGGTGGTGCAAAAATGGGGTGTGACACCCTCCTAAGGTTTCTTCTTAATATGAGTTTATGGTAATTATCAAGGGTTTTCTTAACCAATAAAATTCTGTTTTTACCAAAGTTTCCATCTTGTGGAATTCTTTCTAAATTCAAACTTGGTTTATTCAATTCTCTTTTAAATAAAGAAACCTAGGGTTTTTACCATAGGTTTATATTAAGTTTTAACCCTAATTCGAATCGAACTACGTGGACTTTGATCCATGTATTTCGTTGCATGGTACGTAGGCGCTCTTTGTGAGTTTGAAGTCCGTTCTAGGATCCAAGTATCCTAGGTTTTATTCTTTCTTCTTTTTTCTGTTTTATTTTGTTATTTTCTTTATTTGATTGTGCATGGATGAATGGATGGAATATATGATATGCATACTATCTTGTGATGATATATGTTGATTTGTGTGTTGAAAAGACTTTAATTTAGCCCAAATAAACCGAGAGACCGAAAGGGTGGCATGGATGCTTATAGGCTTTGCCTAGAACCTTCCTATGTCATAACTTAGCCTCCGAAACCCCAGTTTTCTTTGGTTTCCAAAAGACTTGTTTTTGCCTTTCCTTTTTAAACATGGAGTCATTCAAATTGTTTTCTTAAAACAAACTGTTTTTAGGGTTTTCCGTGTTTCCTTTAAAAAATAAGGTGGTGACTCCTTTTTCTTTTTTTCAAAACTAATTCTCTCTTTTTCGTCAATCCTTGTGGGCCAATTTCCGAGGTTCACAGAACCTAACCTCTTGCATTTGATATATTTATCTTGCGAGGAACGATATGGCCAACTATAGTGGTAATGGATTCACCGAAGGACAATCGTCCAATAGACCACCTCTTTTTAATGGAGATGCTTCTCTATATAACTTCTGAAAAATTAGAATGCAAATCTTTATTCAATCCACTAGCTATGAGTTGTGGAACATTACTTCTAAGGATCCTTTGATCCCTACTAAAGTGGTAGATGGAGTTAAACTTCCTAAAGTACCATAAGAATACACTACTGCTGATCACAAGTCACTTAAACTCAATTCTAAGGCCATTGGGTTATTATATTGTGCTCTAACTAATGATGAATTTAGCAAAATCTCTAGGTGCACTAGCGCCAAAGAGATATGGGATACTTTAGAGGTCACCTATTAAGGAACCTCTCAATTGAAAGAAGCTAGAATTAACATGCTTATACGTGAATATGAAATGTTCAAAATAAAAAAGGATGAATCTATTAGAGATATGTTTGCTAGATTTAATGCTATCATTAATCCTTTGAATTCTCTTGGAAAAATTTACACTAACTCCAAATTGGTGAGAAAAATTCTTAGGATTTTGCCTAAGCAATGGGATGTCCTGACTACTACTCTACTTCAATCAAAGGAGCTATCAATAATGACCTTGAGTGATCTTGACGGCAACCTAGTCACACAAGAACTCGCATTCAAAGCTCGTGAAATTGATGAAGGCAAGACTTCCAAGAGCATGGCTCTCAAAGCCTCACAAAATGAAGAAGAACCACTAAATGAAGAATGTGAAAATGATAAAGATGAAGATGAAGATATTGCTTTCATATCTCATAAGCTCAAAAGGTTCTTTACTAGAAGAAATCAAGGAAGGAGATTCAACAAGGGTGACTCCTCCAAAAGGGTTTCAAATAGAGGAGAAACCTTAAATAGAGAACCACAAGTGTGCTTTGAGCGTAAAAAGCCCAGACATATCAAGATAAATTGTCCTCAACTCAACAACAACTACAACAAGACAAGCCACAACAACAACAATTTCAAGGACAATAGAAAGTTCAAGAAGAAAGCCTTCACCGTTACTTGGGATGTGTCACACCCCATTTTTGTCACCTTAGCTAGGATTTATCATTCCATGTAGGATTTTGAGTTCTTTTCGAGTCTAGTCTCTTGCATTGAGTTTCTACAGCATTGAATATCATGTGTATGAATTTTGAAGTGATTTGGAGTTCATTTCAATAGTCAATAAGAACTTTTGCGTCTTTGAGGGCACAATCGTCTTTTAAGTCGTATATTTTCTATTTGACCTTGAAATGAGTCCCGAGTTGTTCCTTTGAATTCATATGAGTATATAGAGTCTATATATAGGTTCAATTTGATGAATTAGTGGTTTAAAATCAATTCGGCTCATAACGGTTCAGGTTGGCTAAAAGACTCTTTCTTGGTTTGCTCAAATTAACTCATAAGACCCACTCAATTTTCTCTCATTTAACTTCAATTGGGCTTTATTTACATCCTAGACATGTTTAAAAAGGTTGAATTTTGAATTAGAAAGCATTTGGCTCAACTTTATGTGCAAACCCTAGCTTTGCGACGGTGATGCACCATGGTTAGTTGCCTTTGTAAAACCTAACCATGCACCCATAGTTAAGGATTTTTGTCCTAAAATGTCCAAAAATGTGTTCCCCTTCAAATCACGGATGTTTCGGCTTTTATTTCATCAAAATCTGACTTAATTTGACCCTTGTAGGACTCCTAAAAGGATTAGAAGTCAAAACTGGAGCGAGGAAAATAGGGGCCTCGGGTAACCGTCTGGGGCTAGACAGTCAGCTGTCAAGGCCTAGACGGCTAACCGTCCAGGCCTAGTTGGTCACCCGAGGACTCCGTCTTCGTTTGGGATTCTGACCCCTTCTTCCCTCTTTTGACGGATTCCTCCGCCCCTGCAAGTTGTTTCCTCTTAGGATTGAATAAATTTGAGTTGTTTGAGCACCAAGAGAGTCTCTAATAGCCCTAGGATCATTATTTAATGAATTAATCTTAGCCATTGGTTTAGGAGGTCAGTCCTCTATATAAAGAACATGATATTCAGCACATAAAGGGGCTGCAAGTGCACTTTATACTTAGAGAGAGAGGGATCTACAAGGTTAGAGAACCAGAAGGACATCAAAGGAAGGATTTTCAACCCTAGACAAGCAAGAGAACAAGGATTTTGAAGGCAAGAAGAGCTCTACAAGAGGTAAATAGACTTCCAATTGCTGAACTTAAGCTTTTCTCCTTATTCTTCTCCTTCTTTCTTTATGATAGTTCTAGTGTATGTAGTAGTTCCACATGTTAGGTTAATTCAATGCATTTGTGATGTGATATGAATGATCTTAAGATGATTTATGGTTTTATATGCCTTAAAAACTTTAGTTTACTAAGGTTTTGAAGGCGTTATCTTTTCTCTCTTCTTAAATCATGTATAGTTCATATATCTTAGTTGCTGTAATAATTGTCATGAGTTGACGCTTCTGTTGGTTAATATATATAATATGAATAATATTCATGATGATCGGAGCATATGTTAGAGTCGTTTCATAGGTTTTAATGCATAGTTGTGAAATTAGGGTTTCGGTAACCCTAAATTCATGCAAGTTTCATACAACATGTTTAAGTTAACTTTTTGAGTTGTTGCTCATCATGGTTGTTTTATATATGCTACATATAGTTGAATCATGCTAGGTTTGCATTCATATAGTAGGTTTTATAGGGTTTTTTGAGATATTATCCTTTTCTAAGGATAATTATCCTATTTTTGTTAAGTAGGGTTTTGCATGAGAGCTTTCTGTGATGTGTTTAAGCATGAAATCACTTCTATTGTGTTCTAGGACATATATTTTACGTAGGATATGATGATTGCACCACCCCATAACGACTTTTTTACATGAAATTATCTTAGGATAGTTTTGCTTAAGAAAGCTCGCCGTAGGAAGGCTTTTGCCATATTTTACATATAATATCATCTTTTTAGTTAGAATAGACTTTGTTACCATGTTCATTGATATTATTGGATATTCTTATGATTGTTATTATGATTTTAGTAGGTTTTTATGCATATAGGATAGGTTATTGAATGTAGGATTGAGTTAGGGTTGTTAGTTATTCATTATTCTTGTTGATTGCATGATTAATGGATAATTTTAGGCCTTAATGTAATTCTGTCTAGATTAGTATTCTGTTATTTTTGCATGATTTTGAGCACTTGTAAGGGTGCAAACAGGTGCAATAATCGCTTTATTGCAAATAAGGTTGTTATCGCTTAAGCTTGCTATTGCTTGGAGAGAATTGCACAAGGTAAGTGGGGTATGAAGTGCTCCAATTCACTTTTCTTTCTTCTCTCTTCTCCCTCCTAGGGTTATTTTCTAATAGAGGGATATGGTGAATTCTAGGGTTTCTTTCCACCCCTTTTTTAAAAAGTTTATATCTTTCATTGAAATCCAGTTGAGAATCATTTGTCTTTGAAAATCTCGATGGAAGGAAACCTAAGGTTTACCATAAGTCACTATTACGATTTAACCCTATTCACTTCGAACTACGTGGACTTTGATCCATGTATTTCCATGCATGGTACATAGGTGCTCACTTTGAGGTTCAAGTCCGCCCTAGGATACTAAGTATCTTAGGTTTTCTTTTTCTTGTGTCCTTTTATCCATCACATATGATTGCTAGTGGAGTAGGATGGATTCATGCTTGTGATTGCTAATGGATTAGGATTCTTTTATCCATCATATATGATTGTTAGAGGAGTAGGATGGATTTGTGATTGATTTGCATGCTGTATTTTGTTTATTGATATTGATTTGCATGTGATTAAGTTATTAAGTTAGCCCAATCAAATTAAGAGACCAACTCGGGTGATGTGGGTGCCTATGGGCTTTACCTAGAACCTTCCCACGTCATAACTTAGCCCCTGAATCCAATTTTCTGGTTTTAAAGACTTTGATTTTCCTTTTAATGGAGTCATGAGGTTTTGGAAATAAAACATTTTTATGGTTTTCCTCTTTTTCTTAAAAAATGAGGTGGCGACTCCCTTTTCGTTTGTTGTCTTTTCTTATATTTTGCCAAATCCTTGTGGGCCGTTTTCCTGGGTCCACAGGATGATGAAACAAATAGTGACGAAGAAGATGAGGAGATCTCTTGCTATCAAGAAGTTGCAAATTTTTGTCTCATGGCATAGGAAGATGAGGTAATCAAATTTAACTCAAGTGATTATCCTATAGAAGAAATTCTTACTTATGAAGAATTGCAAGATACACTTGAAGACACATTTGTTGAATTAAAAAGGTTTTCTCTCAAAAATAATGATTTAAAAAAGATTATCACATCTCTTCAAGAAGAATTAAATGTTTTGAAAAATGAAAATTTAGAATTAAAAGGTAGGATAGACTCACCCTCTACCATCTCTCAATCTAGTCTTGAAAGTGAAAACACTTCATTGAAAGAAAAGATTAAAGACTTGACTAATACCTTGGCCAAGTTTACCAATGGAAGGGATAACTTGGATAAGATATTAACTAGTCAAAGATGGTGCTTTGATAAAGCCGGAATTGGTTATCAATAACATGTTAAACAAAAATCTTACATAAATTTCTTTCCTAAATCTAATATCTCTAGCACACCTAAAGTCTCATGTACCTATTGTAACAAGGATAGACATAATTTCTACACTTGTAACATAAGAAGAAGACCTAAAGGTTTTCCTAGGAAGGTGTGGGTAGTTAAGAGGACTTCACCACCTATGGCTAACACATATGGACCCAAGAAAGCATGGGTACCAAAGAAAGTTACTTGAGATTGCTGTGTAGGTATGCTTGAAGTCTTCAAGCAATGAGAAATGGTTTCTTGATAGCGGATGTTCAAGGCACATGACGGGTGATAGATCAAAGTTCATATCTTTGAAGCCTAAGGATGGAGGATTTGTGACATTTGGAGACAATGCCAAGGGTAAGATTATTGGCATTGGCAAGGTTGGTAAGAATTCCTCTCTTTGTGTTGAAATGTTTTATTAATTGATGGTCTAAAGCATAATCTCCTTAGCATTAGTCAATTATGTGACAAAGGTTATAGAGTTACTTCTAAATCCAATAAATGCATAATTGAGGATGATAATAAGACTCTATTTGTTGCATATAGGATTGGTAACATCTATGCTATAGAGTTCAAAGAAATCGCATTACAAAATTTACATTGCTTCTCCGCTTTAAATGAAAATCATTAGTTATGGCATAGAAGACTTGGACACGTTAGCATAGATTTAATTTCAAAACTTTCTAGGCATGAACTTGTAAGAGGTTTACCAAAAGCAAAATTTTCAAAAGATGGAATTTGTAGTGCATGCCAATTTGGAAAACAAACCAAGTTTTCTTTTAAAACAGAAACTCATATTTCAACTACAAGACCTTTGCAACTTATTCATATGGACTTATTTGGACCTATTGCTATTGCAAGTCTTGAAGGAAAGCACTATCCATTTGTGATTGTTGATGACTACTCTAGATATACATAGGTGTTCTTCCTTGCACACAAAGATGAGACTCATGCTACATTTGTTACATATTGTAGAAGAGTCCAAAATGAGAAAAGCTATACCATTACTTATGTTAGGAGTGATAGGGGGAGCGAATTTGTCAATAAAGATATTGAACAATATTATGATGAGAATGGTTTTGGTCACAATTTCTCCGCACCTAGAACTCCTCAACAAAATAGTGTGGTTGAAAGGAAGAATAGAACTCTTGAAGAAATGTCTAGAACAATGCTTAATGAACTTTATTTACCTCAATATTTTTGGGCCGAGGCCATCAACACCGCATGCTATGTTATGAACTGAGTGTTATTAAGATCTAAACTTGGAAAAACTCCTTATGAATTATGGAATGATAAGAAACCTAATATAGGTTACTTTAAAGTCTTTGGTTGTAAATGCTTTATATTAAATGATAGAGATAAAGTTTCTAAATTTGATTCTAAATCCGATGAAGGTGTATTTCTAGGATATTCTATGAAAAGTAAAACAGATAGAGTTTTTAACAAGAGAACTTTAACCATTCAAGAATCTATGCATGTTGTATTTGATGAAACTAACCCTCTTGTCCCCAAGAGAAATGTGGATGATGATAATGATGTAGGTACAAGTTTGCAAGAACAAGTTGAGAACATGAATCTTAATGACAAGCAAGATTCTCAAGACAAAGGCAAAGAAAAGGAAGAAGATGAAGTCATTGAAGTCAAGAAACCAAAAGAAAAAGTAGAAATTGAAAACACTCTACTTCATTTGGATGTCACCAAGACTTGGAAATTCATGAGAAATCATCCTAAGGATCAAATCCTAGGTGAACCCTCACGTAAGGTAAGAACTCGTTCTTCCATGAGAAATATTTGTGATCATCTTGCATTTTTATCTCAAATTGAACCTAAGAATATTAATAAAGCCGAAAATGATGAATTATGGATTCTTGCTATGCAAGAAGAACTTAACCAATTTGAAAGGAACAAGGTTTGGACCTTGGTTCCTAGACCTCATAACCATGGTGTAATAGGCACCAAGTGGGTCTATAGAAATAAGAAAGATGAATTGGGTACCATTGTAAGAAACAAGGCACAATTAGTTGCCCAAGGTTTCAATCAACAAGAAGGTATTGATCATAATGAAACTTATGCACCAGTTGCAAGACTTGAAGCCATTAGGATGCTACTTGCATTTGTATGCCATAAAGATTTCAAATTATTTCAAATGGATGTCAAGAGTGCTTTCTTAAATGGTTTTATTGAGGAGGAAGTTTATGTTGAACAACCTTCTGGTTTTGAAAGTCATGAATTTTCTAACCATGTGTTCAAATTATCAAAAACTTTATATGGTTTGAAACAAGCTCCTAGAGCTTGGTATGAAAGACTTAGTGGTTTTCTAATCAAAAATGGTTTTAAAAGAGGAAAACTTGACACCACACTTTTCATCAAAACCATTGATAAGGACATGCTAATTATTCAAATATGTGTTGATGATATTATTTTGGTTCTACAAATGAAAGTTTATGTGAGGATTTTGCTAAAGTCATGCGAGAAGAATTTGAAATGAGCATGATGGGTGAACTCAACTTCTTCCTTGGATTACAAATCAAGCAAACAAAGGAAGGAACTTTCCTAAATCAATCCAAATATGTCAAAGACGTAATCAAGAAGTATGGATTGGAAGATGGAAGGAATTTTGCCATTCCTATGAGCACCTCCATCAAACTTGAGAAGTATGAGAAAGGTAAACCTGCGGATCAAAAGAAATACCGATGTATGATTGGTAGTTTACTTCATCTCACCGCTACTAGACCGGATATCATGTATAGCGTATGTTTGTGTGCTAGATATCAATCATGCCCTAAAGAATCTCACATGCTTGTCGTTAAGCGCATATTTAAATATCTTAGTGGCACAATTAATCTTGGCATATGGTATCCTAAGTTCACATCATTTGACATGCTTAGTTATTCCGATACAGACTTTGCCAGATGCAAAGAAGATCGCAAAAGCACAAATGGGACTTGTCACTTTCTTGGACATTCCCTAGTTTCTTGGTTTGGCAAGAAATAAACTTCGGTTGCTCTTTCTACAGCCAAGGCCGAATACTTAGCGGCCGGTAGTTATTGTGCACAAGTGTTGTACATGAAACAACAACTTAAGAACTTTGGACTTCATTACAATCATATTCCCATAAAATGTGATAATATAAGTGCAATTAATCTAACTAAGAACCCCATACAGCATTCACACACTAAATACATTGAAATTAGACATCATTTTATAAGAGATCATGTTCAAAAAGGAGATGTTGAGATTAACTTTGTTGGTACGGAGCACCAATTAGTGGACATCTTTACAAAACCTCTTCAAGAAGATAGGTTTAACTTCATAAAACGTGAATTGGGTATGTGCTTAAGTGATGACATATGATGACTTGCCTAATTTGAGAAATTTATTTTAATTTGTGTTATATTCTTTCTCTCTGAGTTTTTGAGCCGGTTGAATTAATTTTCAGACGACTAAAATTTACCTCATGCGTCCGAAATCACAGTTTCAGACGACTGAATTATAAATTCATCCGACTGAAACCTAGGGCCGGATTATCCCTTTTTTCTTGCTCTCTGTCTTTTTCAGTCGAGTATTTCAGACGATTGAAACCCTACTTAGGCGTTCGAAATGCTAGTTTCAAACGACTAAAACAAGTTTCAGCCGATTGAAACTATCAGGGCTATATATATGAGATTCGAGCCTTAATTTTTAAAAACTCACTTTTTGTGCACTTTTTCTCTCTCCACTCCATCTCTCCATCTCTCTTCCTCCGAAACTCCTCTAAACCTTCTCTACTATCTTTCAAACCTCTTCCATGGCAAGATTGAAGGCTACAAACTTGGGATTTCATGACAAAAACCCCATTGCTGACCCTCCACTGCCGAAAAATGTGAAGAAACGAAAGAACTCCGAGCAAGGGGAGTCATCCAAACCCACCAAGGCTAAGAAAACCACTGTGGCTCGCACTTCTCGCAGTCGGCCTCACTCTAAGAGACTCGCCACTCACGTCGTCAAAGACCGTGAACCAACTCCTCCTTAAGAGCCTCCACAGCATGTTTCTCCTCCTCCACCTTCTCCACAGCTTCGTGCTCAACCAGGTGATCCCGCTTACGACCCCAGCAATGAACCGGACGAGGAAGATCTCCTCTATGAAGAACGCACCAAGGCACGCCATGATGCCCCTTCCCTAGGTTTTGATTCCCTCAATTCCCAAACCCCTACACTCAAACTTCTCTATGATTCAAAATTTAAAAACAAGAAAGTTGTTTATCCTAAAATCATTGAGCAGCCATTTCTTGATATGTATCACTTTTGTATCCCCTCACTGCTCAAAGACATTGGGCTCTTGGATTTTGCTTCTCTCTCTCTCCCATGCTATTCTATTTTAGTCCGTATTTTTTACACAAATTTCACCATGCCAAACCCTGACAAAATCATTTCTTTTGTTAATGGCAAACACATTATACTCACTGATGCCATTTTAAATGCCATTTTCAAAGTCCCTCAAGGTGGTGTCACCATTTCGGACACTCATGCCTAGCCTCGTATCGATGGATTCCACCACATCACAGCCCTCAATCTTATCTTTGGCCGTAATGATATTTCCAAACCATTTAAACCACCCCTCAAAGATCTCTCTCTTGAAAATAACCTTTTGCACAAAATCATCTTTTATAATCTTGTGCCTAGGGGTAGTGGCAAAGATCATGTGTCCTACATGGACATTTGCCTACTTTGGTGCATTTTGACAGGAAAGCACATCAATCTAGGCCACCTGATGATGTATCACATGAAATCTTGTGTGGACAAGACCAAAAATGAAGCCAAAAGTAAGAAAGGTGAAGGCAAGAGTATTTTGCCCTATGGAGTCACTCTCACAGTAATTTTTCAGCATTTTAGGGTGCCATTGATAGGACATGATGAATTCAAGCACAGCTTTCGGGACTACATCAATAAGACCATGCTTAGTCTGATGAAGTACGAAGTTCGTGATGGTATTTGGGTAAAGCAAGGCACAGCCACTAGCGAGCCCTTAGGTGAAGAAGCTAAGGATGCAGAGATGGATGTTGACACCATTCTCCCCCCTGATTCCAACATTCCCCCACCTACCACCACTACTCCTTCCACCTCCACTATCCCTCTTGCTACTCCCTTTACCACACCACCCACACCATCCATTCCCATTGCACCTATTCCCCTTTCTCCTTCTGCTACCATTCGCGACCTTTTCTCCTCCCTCTCCCAGCAAATAATCGACATGCAGAAGTACTTCACTGAGAAGCTGGAGGGTCTGCATGATCGTCTCGATATCATGAGTACCGATATCAATGATATCAAGCAGACTCAATCCTAGATGCAGCAGTAGCTTTGAGACTCTTTGTCTACATTTCATTTTTGATTTTCTTTTGATGATGCCATAGGGGGAGATGAGATGTATGAGATGTTTTTGGGAGATGTTTCTACATGTTTTTGATGTCTTTTGGTACATGTATTTGATATACTTGATAAATCTTTGTGGTTAATTTGATATTTTTGATATCTTTTTGGTTTATAGTAGAATATTGGTATATGAAAGCATCAAATTGTACTTAAAATGATTACCATTTATGAAATGAATTTTTTGTTTGGTGCCAAGCTTATTTTTGTTGCTTAAAAATTCTCATATGTGAATTCCTATTGTGTAAAATTGATAATTGAATACCATGCATGTTGATAAGGGGAGCAAATTAGCTCCTATAAAGATTTATTTCCCCAAATCATACATCTGTAGATTGTCATCATAAAAAAGGGGGAGATTGTTGACCTAAAAGGTTTCAATCCCATGATTTTGATGATAACAATGTACTAGATGGCCTAATGAGCAGTTTAATTCAATATGAGACAGGTAATTAAGGAATTCAAGCTACCAGGACATATCTGCCTAATCAAAAATAGAAAAGCAGTAAAGAACACAAGTTAACATTGACCAACACTCAAACAGACTTCAAGCGAAGGGATTAGCTTCTATTAAGAGTGTTAGGATCAAAATTATAAGATTTGATCTGAATCTTTGTTTATATGTGATTAAGGGCTTAGGATCATTCATTTAAGTCTTAAATGAACCTTTATAACGATCCATAGAGAAGGGATTTTAATCCCAAGGCCAAATGACTTAGAATTTTATACATGTCTATGAAAAAGAAATTTCAGACGACTGAAAATAACTTTAAGTCGACTGAAACATTGTTTTAGACGACTGAAAGAAGTTTTAGACGACTAAAATGGAATTTCAGCAGACTGAAAAGTCTTTTAGCAGACTCAAACTGTCTTAGTCTAAAAACATCTCTTTGTAAATTTCAGACAACTCATTTGAGTCGACTGAAAATATATTTGAGACGACTAAAAGAGAGTTTGAGACGACTGAAAGTCATATACTAAAAGACCCAAATTACACCTTCTCTAGTATTTTCAGTAACCTCATTTCAGCTGACTGAAAAAAGTTTCAAACGACTAAAACCTTCAGGCTGTCACATAACGACTAGTTTTTTAAACGGTCTTTTGAGCATTAAATGCCCACCAAACCATCTTTCCCGGCATTTATTGCTACAAAAAGGTCACTTGGACCCATTGAGCTATATATACATGAGTTAAACTCATTAATGGGCATTCATTGAGCTAAAAACAAGATTATTCATTTACAAGCCCTAATTTCACTTGTGAGCATTTATTAAGATTCAATCAATAGTTGTGTGAGCTTTAAAATCTCTGTGTATCCACTCTTTTGATAGAGTTTCTTGAGCACAAAAACATACTCATTTCATCTTGTATCCAAGGCTTGAGAGAAACCCTAATTTGTAAGCACTTGAAGAGTGTTTTTGAACAAGTGTTGGTGAAGAACACTTGGTGTTGTAAAGTTTTACTGCTCCACCTTGAAGGAGAGTGATAGTAGATTGGTGAATCCTCAAGCGAGTTCTTGAGGCGAGGACGTAGGCAGGAGGCCGAACCTCGTTAACTTCGTTTGCATTCTCTTCCTCTTAATCTCCTTAAATTTGCTTATTCTTACATATATTGTTGCTTGCAACTACTTGTTTTTAAGTTTCCAATTAAGTTTTCATTTGGTCAATAACCCTATTCAACCCACCTCTAGGATTATATATTTGGGACAACAACAAGAGATATAAAGAACATAAAAATGGGGCAATTTTGTCAGTAAGGAGCCAAATGGTCTAAATAAGTTAGAAAAAATGTTAGTTGACTAATTACTAAATAAGTGTTATTTGCTTGACCATTGGCTAAATCCCCTAAATTCTTCTCCTCCTAGTCCTTATGTTAAATTTTGTGCAAAGGTATGACTTTAGGATAGCTCTATCGTCATACCATTATATCTAGTTGCCAACAAGACATCATACACACTAACAAGTTCGAGTGTATATAACTCACTGTTCCTTGTTCATCATTCCACACATAAAGACATCGATTTGGGGGATTTTTTTTCTTTTGGGGAATTATAGATTGGTTCGGTTCCAAACAAATAATTAAGGATAATAGTAAGTACCTGTTTGGTCGTCCAATTCGAAATTAAACAATTTAAGAAATTTTGCATAAGGTTGAAGGCATAAATTTATCATCTTGAATTATAATATTTTAAAATATTAGAGTTATCACTATATTCGATGTTGTAAAATCAATTTTAAGGAATTCATGAAATGCTACTATTTTAAAGTTTCACTATTATTTGTGATGATAACCATCATTTTCTTAAATTTGTTAATTCAAGTTTATGGAATGTACCTTCAATATTAAGTAAAATTTCTTAAATTATTTAATTTCGAATTGGACAACCAAACAGACCCTTATTTATTACAAATTTAGTAATCATTTGCCAATAACGAGACCAATATGTAATGCCCTTTATTTATTTATTTATTTTATTTTTAATATTCAGCATTGCCTTGTGGAGCTAGTGCCAGATTATCATCGTCGGGAGTGAGTAGTGACGTTTACTTAATCCATTTTAGTGGATTCCTAAGCCTATAAACTCTGTATTTTTTTTTTTTTTTTTTTTGATTCCTAAGCTTAGTGAAACGAGAAACCATATCCACTGCCAATCTTGGCTAGCTCTGTCCTAATCAGGTTTCAATGCAAAAGCTTCCCAAAGACCTATAATAACATAGGTAATCACATCTGGATTCGACCGATTATTCGGAGCAGTTTAAGCCCACTAATAACATACTCGATTTTAGCCAACATCCATTAAGACCCATTGTAGGCCATGGTCATGTAGCTTAGGTGGCATCTTTTCGAGAGTTTGAGTCTGAACAAGAATTCTCAAAAAATTGGTCTAATAGGAACAAATCTTATGGGGTAGGTATAGAACTGTTCTATGATTGTAAAACAAGCGCTAGCTTTATGAATGCCAATAGTGTAGGTCATTTTTTCCGCTTCTGTATCTTTACATGATCGTACAGCAATAGTCCAAAGATTTCTACACTTTAAATTCCAAAATCTTTAGGGATCAGGCGTTTAATAGGCCCACTTTCAGATAAAAATGGTTTCATTTTTCATCTTTTGTCACTTCTGCCGTGGCCATGGACACAATTGATGGACATCTTCACTCGACATACGTGCAAGCAACAAAACCGTCCCTTTCAATAACCCAATCCAAAATCTAAAATTTGAACTGGCCATTTGGAAAATTCACTTGGGTGTTGTAAAACCAAGAATTTAGAACAAGTTATGAGGAGAATAAATTTCTCATTCATCTTCTTTGATTTCCATCTGAATGTATAAACATTATACAAGGATCAGCAAAACTCTTTGAGACACACTGTCTCAGTCTCCTCCCTTCATTCTCTCCGAATTCTTCTTCTCTTCTTTCTCCCCTTCCCCTTTTATCTTTGTTTGCATTAGGTCCACATGATGGGATTACCTAACCCACTTATGAAGTGGTGTTCCCATTATCAAAAAGTGGAGGGGGTGTGGACATCCACTCAATGTCCACTCAATGTTTAATATTTATAACACTCCTCCTTGGATGTCCACCACACTAAGATAATGTGCCTCGTTAAAAACCTTACTAGAAAAACCCAGTGGGAAAAAACTAGTGAAGGAAAAAGAGTACAATATTTTTGTAAATCTTAGAGTGGTGTTGGACGCACTAAAGAAACTGCCTCATTAAAACCTTGCCAGGAAAACCCAATGGGACAAAACCTAGGCGAAGGAAAAAGAGTACAGCGTGCATACGTCCAAAAATGAATACTCCCCCTGATAAGAAGATAAGTATCAACTTAACTGATCGCAAACCCGACGCATTCCAATGCCATATACCAATTTCTTAAATGTTGACGATGGTAAGGCCTTGGTGAATAAATCCGCAAGATTATCAGTGGAACGTATTTGCTTCACATCAATTTCATGCCTCTGCTGGAGTTCATGAGTGTAGAAGAACTTTGGTGAAATGTGTTTGGTTCTATCACTTTTGATGTACCCTCCTTGAATTTGTGCAATACATGCAACATTATCTTCATAAATTGTTGTTGGCATACTTTTAATCAGAGGTAACCCACATGTGTCTCGAATGTGATGGACTACAGATCTTAATCATACACATTCACGACTTGCTTCATGGAGTGCAAGTATCTCAGAGTGATTAGAAGATGTAGCAATTAAAGTCTGCTTTGTAGATCGCCAAGAGATCGCTGTATTGCCACATGTAAATACATACCTTGTTTGTGAGCGAGCTTTGTAAAGATCAGAAAGGTATCCAGAATCTGCATATCCTTTTAAACAAGGACCACGGTCTAATTCCTTTGAGTAAAATAATCCCATATCTGTAGTTCCACGAAGGTAGCGTAAAATATGTTTAATACCATTCCAGTGTCGTCGAGTTGGAGCAGAACTGAATCTTGCTAATAAGTTGACTGAAAATGCTATATCAGGCCTAGTGCATTGTGCTAAATATAACAAAGCACCTATTGCACTAAGATATGGTACTTCAGGACCAAGTACCATTTCATTATCTTCTTTGGGGCGAAATGGATCTTTCTTAATATCAAGAGATCGAACCACCATGGGAGAACTTAGTGGATGCGCTTTATCCATATTAAAATGTTTCAATACCTTTTCGGTATAAGCTGATTGATGGATAAGAATTCCATTTGATTTATGCTCGATCTGCAAGCCGAGACAATATTTTGTTCTCCCTAAATCTTTCATCTCAAATTCTTTTTTCAAATATTCAGTAGCTTTCATGAGCTCTTCAGGAGTCCCAATTAAATTTATATCATCAACATAGACTGCAATGATGGCGAATCCAGATTCTGATTTCTTTATAAATACACAAGGGCATATAGGATTATTAATATATCCTTCTTTAACTAAGTACTCACTGAGACGATTATACCACATTCTTCCAGATTGTTTTAATCCATACAAGGATCGTCTCAGTTTAATTGAGTACATATTTCATGGTTGTGATGTATTTGCTTCAGGCAATTTGAATCCTTCAGGGATCTTCATATATATATCTGCATCTAACTTTCCACATAAATATGCAGTAACTACGTCCATAAGACGCATGTCAAGTCCTTCTGAGACTGACAGACTAATTAAATATCGAAATGTAATGGGATCCATTACAGGTGAATATGTTTCTTCATAATCAATCCCAGGTCTCTGCAAGAAACCTTGTGCTACTAAACGAGCTTTATATCTTACGATCTCATTTTTATCATTATGCTCTCTTACAAACACCCATTTGTAACCCACGGGTTTCACATCATTGGGTGTTAGGACTACAGGTCCAAATACTTTACGTTTTTCTAGCGAATCCAATTCTGCTTGGATTGCTTCTTTCCACTTTAACCAATCAGGTCTACTGTGACATTCGTCTACAGTGCGTGGTTCAAGATCATCATCATCTTTCAAAATTTCAGTAGCTACTGCAAAAGAAAATACATCATTAATAACCACTTCTGAGCGATCCCACAATTCTTTTGTACATGTATAGTTTATGGAAATTTCTTCATTTCCATGTACATATGCATCTTTATTGTTTTCTGTCTCTTTAGGGACATTTTCCTCTTCAGGAGTTATTAAATCAGAATTTGTGGGAATATTTATTTCTTGTTCAGTAGCCTCTTTCGGGGTACTATTTTCTATATTTTGTTGCCCTTTTATTTTCCTCTTCCGGGGAACTAAATCTTTTGAACCCAAGGGTCTACCACGCTTCAGGCGTGTAGTAGATGATTCATTTGTTGCAATAATAGTAGACTTACCAATTGGTACATTGATCTTTGCTGGTGTACCAATAGATGATTCATTAATAACCACTTCTGAGCGATCCCACAATTCTTTTGTACATGTATAGTTTATGGAAATTTCTTCATTTCCATGTACATATGCCTCTTTATTGTTTTCTGTCTCTTCAGGGACATTTTCCTTTTCAGGAGTTATTAAATCAGAATTTGTGGGAATATTTATTTCTTGTTCAATAGCCTCTTCCGGAGTACTATTTTCTATATTTTGTTGCCCTTTTATTTTCCTCTTCCGGGGAACTAAATCTTTTGAACCCAAGGGTCTACCACGCTTCAGGCGTATAGTAGATGATTCATTTGCTGCAATAATAGTAGACTTACCAATTGGTACATTGATCTTTGCTGGTGTGTTTGCAGCCGGTATATAAGACTTAGTTATTTTTGCTGCGTCTGTAAATGCATCAGGCATTTGATTAGCAATCTTCTGAAGATGAGTGATCCTCTGTACTTCAGTTTCACATTGAGCAGTACGTGGATCAAGATGGGACAAAGATGGTACATTCCAAGAAAGTTCACGTCGTTCTTCTATCAGTGGATTTCCTCCTCCTAACGACGGGAACTGTGCTTCATCAAAATGACAATCTGCAAATCTTACTGTAAAAACATCACTTTGTGAGTTTGGGTGTGTGAATTCTTACCATACTGTGATTACCATCCCTTACCATCATTGTGATTATGTTAAAGTATAAAGATCTTTATGTTAGAGCACTTCTGGTGCGCTACCACACGTGTTTCAATTGTGCTTATAATCGTATAGAAGAGAAAATATTTAATATGAGCTTCTACCCCAAAATCATAGAGGTAATATAAAGATATTCCTCATTTCCATTGTTAATGGTTTCAATATGATAACTATTTACGATGTAAATTTTAAAAACTCAATAAATTTCTTCTACTTCTGGTAGAATATAAAGAATTGTCAACATAAATTTTTGTTCTTTTTGACAATATTATATTTGCTCTTCTGGAACCTTCAATTAGGTTAGATGAACCTCATATGGTATTGACAATAGTTTTGAATAATGATAAATATTGGAAATTTAATGATTGTGTGAGTTATAGCACTGTCTTCTAGACATATATTTTTAACAATCATCTTAAAATTAGATCTGCAATATCATATTGCAATTCATATTTGATTTCCCATATACTAGTTTATAAATTATGCTTGTTTTCAGGTGAGTATATAGGGGAACATATATTCACTAGATATAGACGTGAAGTAATTAGTACACCTACAATAGTACTTACAAGGCAAGAAATATTAAAATATTTTCACAATCTTGCCACTCTGTTCAGTGTATTGTCACATTTTGATATCTTGAAAATATTTATCTATATAAGATTTTGCAATAAATCGATCATTTTCAAAAGAATCAAATATCAAAAGAATTATGGTCACAAATATTTAATTTCAATGGTCATCAAATTTAATGATGAAATGGTTTTGATAATAATCAAAAAATTGGCCAACAAATAATTTCAAACTCATAAATCAAAATTGATTGTTATCACGTAGTAAGTAAAACCAATTTACTTGTTTTATAAAGCTTTATGACCATTTTTTTTTTTTTTTAATATTATAGAGAAAATAATTCCATATTGATACATATGCCAAGGTATCTTTACCACGGTTAGAGTAACTTACCCAAAGCACTAGTACTTCTCCAATGGCAGAATAGAATTAATAGATAGCCTTTCATCAATTCTTCAAGGTTTGCTTAGGCAATTGGCACTATTGGGAGTGCCTTTAATTAAACTAACGCATGCCAAAATGGGGTTAGGATTCTTAATGGGCTGCAGAGACAATCTCCAGTTGGTCTCTCTAGTTCTCAAAATGCTACTAATAAGTAGCAAAAAATCTGTAATCTGCTCCAAGTACAATGACCAAATCTGAAATTTTAGTGAAAACAATTTGTGATGCGTATAAATGAATTTTTATATGTTCAATCCAAAAAGAAATGGGCTTTGGGGTTTATATCACTTAAAAGCATATCAAATGTACTTTGTAACCTCAAAATTTGGTAGAGAAATACCTAGCAAAACCCATTCAAAAATATTTTTCAATATTGAGTTAGTGCTGTCTAGCAGAAATCCCAGATTCAGGTGTACCACGAAATAATTACGCAAAAAATATCAAATGGTCACCCAATGACATGAAAATTGGTAGGATGTTAGCCCAACAAGTCAGTGACAAAATCCAATTCATTTCATTTCAAAATCATAACTAGAACTAAAGTTATGAATTAAATGGTAAAATGGGTTCGTGCTGTCAACACAGTATAACACACAAAACCTCAACCAAGTATTTACTTAAAACACTTATCTCGTAGGTTTATTCTATAAACCGATGCTTATTTCTTCAGTGTCATTCCACTTCTAGTGGTTTGGTATTTTATTTTTCCACACCAAATATATTCATTCCACTTCTGGTGGTTTGATATTTCATTGCTCCATTTCTAGTGGTTTGGTATTTCATTAATCCACTTCTAGTGGTTTGGTATTTTATTACTCCACTTCTAGTGGTTTAGTATTCCACTTCTAGTGGTTTGATATGTCATTAATCCACTTCTGGTGGTTTGATCTTCCATTATTCCACTTCTGGTGGTTTTTTATCATATAATGACATATTTTAAGCAGACACAGTGAAGTTACCAGTCAATCTGAGAGAAGTTGACTGACAACAGAGGTGACGTTGACAGTCAATTTGTAGTAAAACAAGAGCAGATTTTTGTGTGTTCTTCTATGCTAACTAAAGCAAAAGTTAAGACGCACCCACGAATTTTCACCAAAATTTTACAAGCATCTAAAGAAGTTGCATAACACATAATAGAGAAATATATTACTCAATTTAATTTGGTCATCATTGACCATCACTTTATTCAATTAAATTGAGACTTTATTCATTATTTCTAAAACTTTAGGTTTTGAAATTTGTCTCTTACTTCAAGAAGAGAAATATGAATAATAACCCCTTTCTTATAATAGAAAACTTTAGGTTTTTATATTTACCTAATGACATATTTTAAGCAAACACAGTGAAGTTACCAGTCAATCTGAGAGAAGTTGACTGACAACATAGGTGATGTTGACAGTCAATTTGTAGTAAAACAAGAGCAGATTTTTGTGTGTTCTTCTATGCTAACTAAAGCAAAAGTTAAGGTGCACCCACGAATTTTCACCAAAATTTTACAAGCATCTAAAGAAGTTGCATAACACATAATAGAGAAATATATTACTCAATTTAATTTGGTCATCATTGACCATCACTTTATTCAATTAAATTGAGACTTTATTCATTATTTCTAAAACTTCAGGTTTTGAAATTTGTCTCTTACTTCAAGAAGAGAAATATGAATAATAACCCCTTTCTTATAATAGAAAACTTCAGGTTTTTATATTTATCTCTTGCTTCAAGAAGAGAATATATGAACTACAACTTTTCTTATAGAAAATTTTGGAGATTGAAATTTGTTTCTTCCTTCATGAAGATAACATGTAAATAATAACTTTTCATATAGAAAACTTCAAGTTTTCAAATATTTCTCTTACTTCAAGAAGAGAAAATGAATCATCACTCCTTTTATTTATTTATAAAACTTCAAGTTTTATTTTTAAATCTTCTCTTGCTTTAGGAAGAGAAGATAGATTCATCCATTCAAGTATATAATTTAGAGAAAAAAACCAATCCACAACCAAATTGGTTAAGAGCATACCAACTTACCACAATCAAATTGGTTTAGAACTTACCAACTTACCACAACCAAATTGGTTAAGAAAGAAGATGGTGGTAGTATGATATTGCTCACAAATTCCTTGAGCAATTCGTGCTAATAACGTGTTGTAAAACCAAGAATTTAGAACAAGTTATGAGGAGAATAAATTTCTCATTCATCTTCTTTGATTTCCATCTGAATGTATAAACATTATACAAGGATCAGCAAAACTCTTTGAAACACACTATCTCAGTCTCCTCCCTTCATTCTCTCCGAATTCTTCTTCTCTTCTTTCTCCACTTCCCCTTTTATCTTTGTTTGCATTAGGTCCACATGATGGGATTACCTAACCCACTTATAAAGTGGTGTTCCCATTATCAAAAAGTGGAGGGGGTGTGGACATCCACTCAATGTCTACTCAATGTTTAATATTTATAACATTGGGAACAAATTGGGTTTCATTTTCATATTTTGTTGGTTCTATCATGATCAATTTTCCTTTTTTTTTTTTTTTTTATAAAAGGTAAAAATTGATGGACGACATCCCCACATCCTTTACTCCGCACACTAGCAAGCATCAAAATCATCTTTGGTAGTAACCCTGCCAATCTTTTATCAGGACTAGTGTAAGTCCCACGTCATGTGTAAGTCTCACCATAGGATTGAACGCACTTATTAGATGATAAATTCCAAAAATAAAAAATAAAAAAGTGAATTACAACAAATCTTCCTAGGTCATGCCCCAAGTCATGTGCAAGCCTCACCATAGGATTGAACGCACTTATTAGATGAATTGTTTAAAAAAAAGAAAACAGAAGAAAAAAATGTGAATTACAAGAAACCCTCTAAATATTTAGTTATTTTTCATGTAAACCTCAAGGAAAAGAAAGTTGTAATGTTCTTTCAAATAGTTAACACATTTAGCAATTAACGTCACTATTAATTGTCATTCATGCAATTAGATGGAAAAATGTCATGTGATTATTATTAATTTTATAAACAATATATAATTAATGGTAGTGCTAATTACTCAATGTGTAAACTGTTTGGGGGAGATTGTAATAATTTTTTCTTTAGGGGATCATATGAAAAATGGCTAAATCTTGATATAGTAATCTTAATCACTCAATTTTAATCGAATTTATAAATGGTCTAATTCGGGACACTTGGCTTATCTTAATTACTTACGAGAGATCAACAAAATGTCACTTATTTTTAATAGAGAGGTGGGTCCAACAAACTATAATGTTAAAAGTGAGACCCACAACTGATTGTTAATGTTGACCTATCATCAGGGCCGATTCTGAGATTTTTGGGGCCCTAGGCGAATTTTTTAAATGAGACCCTCCATATTCAATTTTTTTTTCCCTAGTACAAACATAAAGTTTGTTCACACATTCCACTGATTTTAATTTTTTAAGATTTTAGAAAAATATAAAAGGTTTTAAGAAAATTAACTACGCTATCCTCTAAAAAAACATAATTTTGAACAACTTTGCAGTAAAAAGTTTTTACAAAATTTTTCGTTTAAGTTGACTTTTTGGCTTAAAATTAACAAAGATTGTAAATGATCAAAAAATCCACTTAAATAATAAATTTTGAAAAAACTTTCTTCTACAAAGTTGTTCAAAAGGATGTTTTCTAGTGGATTACGTAATAGATTTTAATAAAAACCTTTTATATTTTTGGTAAAATATTGATAAATAAAAATTAGTAGGATGTGCAAATAAAATTAAGGGCTGCAATAACCATTCTCTTTAGAAATAAAAAATAAAAAAAATCAAACGTACTACAAGGGTTAGTCCCAAAATGGGGCCCTCATTTTTTAGCCAAAATGTGGGGCCCCAGGCGGTTGCCCCAAAACCGGCCCTGCCTGCCATTCAAACATGAAAAACTAGAGAATCTAAAGATTAAAGGGAAGACAGGAGAGAAAAATATAAAATGAAGGTGAATTGGGATTCCAGCATTAGAGAAAATAAAGAAAGAAAAAGAACTAGTCTCAAAAATAATAAAAAGGAGAAAGATAAAAAAATGAAAGTCAAGAAGACAAACAAAATAACATTAATTTTTTTTTTCAAGACAATAATTTATGATGCAAATTATGTGTAGATAAAGTAATTTATTCTGGACAAGACAGTAATCCACAATGCAAAATGAGGATAGATAAGATAATTTATAGTATCTATTTATACGTGTACTCTCCATTATTCGCACCACGTGGAGAAAAGTGATCCCATTGACGAAAAATATAATTTTTTTTAAAAAAAAACAAACAAAAAAAGCCCTTGAAAAGTAGGAAGTAATAACCTGCAGCGACGTGCGACACTCCGACCCTACCTGCAGCATGATGCACATAAAAGTCCCGCAAAAGATTCCACTGGACGATCAAAATGAGCACGGATTCACTGCTGAGCTAAAACCCGTGTTGGGTCATCAGTATGGATGGATGACGGCATTGAATCTATGCTCCAATCACAACGTCTAGATTTTGACACATTTTTGAATCATAACGGTGAAATCTGTAATTATGATATGATCAAGTGATGCTACAAGCCAATAAAAATCAAATAAAATGATATTATCAATGCATTTTTTAATCCCATATTCTTACTTTACTTGATCGCTTATGGGACCACCTGACCGGTTCAATGCTACATGGAAGACTCACTCCAAAGGTACGATTTGCAGTTGTTCTGAAATTAGCAGTACTACGAGTATATCGCACCTGGACGCATATTCAATTATTTTTGTACAAAAACCGTGATCTCCGCTCCCCCAGCCAACTCAACACAAAACGGCATGTCACTCTCACGTGGCCGAGAGTGACCATCTTGTATGTATATCTGAACGTCCCTTTAACTCTCTCACTGCTTATGTGCTTTTACTATTTGAGAGAGAAGATAAGAGCAAGAGCTTACACAGAGTCAGAGAGAGAGATGGCTACGGACGTTGCTGTGTTGAAACATGGTGAGATATCCGAGAAGGTTAGCCATGGTTGCTGCAAGAATGGACCTGGCTACGCCACTCCACTGGAAGCCATGTCTGGTCCCAGAGAAGGTCTGATCTATGTGACGTGCGTCTACTCAGGTACTTTGCCCTTCATTTTCTTCTTCAATTGTTCAAATTAGCTAATAATCGTAGGACTGTGTGATTATAGTTACAGGGACATAGAATGTATACAGAGCCAGTTTTCTTGTTCCCTTTCAGTGGGAAATTAGTTTTGTCCTTTCTTTAGATGATTGGTTTAGATCATTAGATGAATTCTTTTTTCCTTTTTTTTCCCCTGAGTTTTAATCAGTTTATTATTTGGTAAAGAATGTTTGATGGGTTTTTCTTTATCTAGTGAACACAAGGGGGTTTGTGTTTTTTCCTTTTTTATTAACCATGTTTTTTAGTTCATGATTGATGGGTAATTTTTATTTTCTTTGGGTATACTTAGGGTACTAATATTTAGGACAACTGTTCCTTAGGTTCTTTCATGTATGTAGGAAGGTGAAACAGAATTGATGACTGTTGGGGTCAGAATAGACTGAGGCTTTATATCTATAATTGGGATCCAAGAAGAGAAGTTGCTTGGATGTGTGATTTTAAGTAGGGGAAGGGAAAAATAATTAGCCAGCAGAGAAAAGTGGATTTTTTTTTTTTTTAATAAAATTTTTAATTTTTGATTTTTGATTTTTAAATTTATTTATTTATAATAAAAGCTTTTAAGAGTGAGGGAGAGGTAGAGGTATCCTGATGGGCCACCTAATGGCAAGAACGGGAAAGCAAGTTATGATAACAAAGAGAAGAAAAGAGAATCTTCTCCACAATCTGGGAAATGGAGGAGATTAGCCTCCTCACATGAGATGGATTGGGATATGGGAGAAAAGGAAAGTCGGGTAAGCCAAAAGGAGAAGCTATTGGGTCAATTCAACAAAAAAGAAAACCCAAAAGGGTGGCCTTCAAGAACTGGTAAATCCAAAAGAAATAAAGAAGATAGAGAAAGGGAATAAGAAGGGATAATGGGGAAACAAGGGTAGAGTCTTGCTACTCTCAAGCTCAACACTTGGATAGTATTTCATCACCTTAAGTGATCGTTTTCCACAATATAGAGAATGAAAAGAGAAGGGAAAAAAAAAATCCTTAATAACATTCATAAAACTAATCAAAATGTTACGTAAATTAGTCTTTAACAAAATTTTGAGAGTTATCCAAAAGTGTACTTTGTATTCCTTAACTATAGAAATAAAATCGGCAAACTAGGACTTACAATTGGGCCCCTAAATGAAATATGTAATGGTCTAGGTTGGGCATGGTAATACTAGTTGGGCCTTAACTTGAGTCCATATTATAAATTTTTTAGGACTTAAGAGCATGGCTTTTGTTTTATTTGTTTTGTCATACGTTATCTCTTCCCCTGTATGAGAGGTGCTAACCTAGGGGACATTCCTTAGGATATTACATGAAATATTTCATAGATGCATTTCATTTGTCTCAATTCATGTAAAGTCACTTGGATTTTATGCACCATGGATAGCGTATACCCTCAATTTGATATGATTTATAACAAGAAACTATTCATTTTGTGCAAAATAAAAATTTCTTTTGCAACTGGATGTGGGACTCCCTCCATTGTTGTGGTGAGATTCCATAGGCCCTAAAATCTTGAGTGGTGAGATCTACCAGGGGTATGGATGAGTGCAGCCTTTTCTCTTTTTCCCTCTTTCTTCTTCTCATGCTTTCCATTTATGGAGAATCATCTTGTAAAGCTCTCCTTAGGAATCTCTCTTTATTAGGGAGGTATTTTTCTTTACCACCATCTCTTGATGGAAAACATGAAGCAAACAGTAGTAATAATACTCTTATCACCTCAACTTAACTGCCTTTTCATCACTCTAGGCACAAGGAGTGGAATCCACATGGGTGTGGGACCCACTTCATGTGTTTGGAGTGATGAAAAAGCAATAAGTTAAGGCAGTTGCATGATTGTCTTGGCCAAGTGATGACTTATGCCTACTATGGAGTGGATGACATGAGTTCCATTCTACCTAATGGCAAAAAGAAAAGGGTTAATTAGGATGGTAGAAACATGTTTTTGCCGATAATAATAATAATTATAACAATAATAAGTAAAAAAATAAGTAACAAAAAGCACCTTCTTCTTCTCATTCCTTCTTTTTCGCTTAATATGGAAAATACTAAAAATGAAATGCAAATCAAGGCCCTAACAGAGGTATTTGTGTTCCTTAAGTTGTCACACACTAACTTCAGAAATAACGAAAGAAAAACTATGCCTTACAATCGAGCCCCTAAACAAAATAAAATATGGTTTGGGTTAGGCCTATTGATGCTAGTTTGGCCTCAACCCATTGGAAATTGTTTAGGGCTCAAGTGCATGGACTTGGTTTTATTTTGTCATAATTTATTCTTTCATGGTATGTGCCAACTTAGGGGATACTCCTTTGGATATTACATGAAATATTTTACCAATGCATAATTTTGTCTCAATTCATGTAAATCTCATTATAATTTATGGCACCCCTAAGGAACAATGGACCCTCTATTTACTATGGTGTATAAAGGGAAACATCTTGTGCAAAATACAGACTTCTTTGTGACCAAACATGGGACTTCTCAGTGTTGGTGGTGAGTATGCACCACAACCCATGAATCTTGAGTGGTGAGACTCTACTTGGAGGCAAGGAGGAGAATAGTGAGACTTCACTCTCATCCTACTTTGCCTGTCTCTATCTTTCTTTCCATTTCTACATAGAGAAATTGCATGTAAAGCTTTCATAGGGGAACTGTTTTTGTCAGTGAAAGGTTTTCATCTTTGTGCTTTGATTACACCACCATCTCCATGGGAAAAAAAAGGATGATTTAAAACGTAATGTTACAAATATCACATCGACCTAGCCGCCTTTTCATACCTCCATAAACAAGGGGTGGCTTCCACACAGGGGTCACACACTCACACGTGGGTATGGGACCCACTTCAAGTGTTTGAACTTTGCAGTGATGAAAAGGC
This sequence comes from Liquidambar formosana, assembly GCA_039720395.1. Taxonomy (NCBI): domain Eukaryota; kingdom Viridiplantae; phylum Streptophyta; class Magnoliopsida; order Saxifragales; family Altingiaceae; genus Liquidambar; species Liquidambar formosana. The sequence continues at coordinate 163,334 of JBBPBK010000072.1, read as the reverse complement.
AATAAGTTATGGTGGTAAGAAAGAATTAGCCCCCATCTTCCCCCCCCCCCCCCCCCCCCCAAAAAAAAAAAAAAAAATGGTATTTTGTTCTCTTTCCTTATTTTCCCTTTGTTTGGGGTGGGTTGCTTTCTCCATTTACTATATTTGGGAAAAGATCCTTTTTTCTTTTTCTTTTCGTCCTTATTAAATATATTTTCTATTTGTAGAATTCTAATTTTAATTGTGGAAGATTACCCTCAAATTTCATGAATAGTTACAAACTTGCTAGTTGTTGCCCCCATCACACAAATTCATTTTTGTTTCTAATTTGAAGCCCTGTTTGGTTTCTAGCTTATATTATGCATACATTTAAGTTTTGCTCTTATTTAGGTTTTCTTTTATGATATGAGTATATGAGTATAAAATTCATCGAGGATAATTGGAGAAGAATGTTCACAAATTTTATGTAAAAAAAAAAAAAAAAGATAAAAAAAGAAAAAGAAAAAACGAAAAAAATGGAACTAAGCAAAAAAGTGACAACTAGAGATTCATAGACATCACCCTTAAAAAATCATAGGAAGAAATTTTTGCGAAGTCAATAAATTCTAAGCACCAGTTGAAGATTTCTCTTTCTCCTCCTAGCCTCCTTGATTTTGAAAATCCTTGAATTGTGTTTCATAAATACACCATAGCACTGTAAAAGCGCAAACATTTCAATCAAATTTCCCTTTGTATGGCCATTTTTGTATCTTCAACACCCAAGAAGACATAGACCAACTGACTCCTAAACATGAACAAATTGTGCCATCCATGGCTAACATTAACTAACATGCAATCTATGATAAATCATCCACATTTCTCATCCTCACACATGATGTGGAATGCCAATATTCAAGTTTTATGAGTTTGTTCACCATTTGGGGTTTGTCTGAGCTTACACAACATAAAGACAATGCCACTCTTGACAACATATATACGAGCCTTTACTGTGGTCAATGAACCTTCCCAATTGCTTTACAAGTGAGTTAATCAGGAAAACACATTTTAAAGGTCCTTCCCCTGTCTCCTAATATCATCAACAACAGTTTCATCAAATTAAATTCCTACAATTCAGTACATGGACTGTTGTTGGTTTTTCAAAATTTTGGAACCCCCACAGCATGACTCTGGTTTAGAGAAATGAAATAATCAACCACTGTGACACTTTTATTCTTGCCTATAATATAGAGATTTTGAAAAGGTGCTGAAAATTGGCATTCCCTAATGTCACAAGATCTTCTCTCTCTCTCTCTCTTTCTCTCTCTCTCTCTCTCTCTCTCTCTCTCGCTATATATATATATATATATATATATATATATATATGTATATGTATATATATTGTTTCCATGGCAGAATTATTTGCCCAGGAGCTAACATGTGGCATTTTAATTGAATTAAGCCTATCTTCTTTAGAAGCTTATTTGTGCCTAAGGTCTCTTTCTTTCAGGGGGATTATTTGGGTCTAATATCTCTCTCCCATGAGCTTATTAGCTATGAGGGCAACAAAGGCGTGGGTAATTTGACAGCTCAGAGGCTTTTCCCTTATAGTTTCTCTGCACCATGACACTCACAGCCTACTTGGGCAGGTGGAATGACCTGGGGGGCTAATTAGGGCTTGGTGTGGGTCAAAGCATTGAAACTTGCTACCCCGTGTCCTTTTTTTTTTTTTTGGGGGGGGGGGGGGGGGGGGGTGGATATCTTGAGGTTCTTGGATTGGTGGGTAGAGCAAGGGTCAGCCGAGTTAGTCGAGTGGCTCTTCCTATAAATGGGATGGCATGCCTTCTGCCTTGGTCACCACAGGGGGGGGACAAGGTACTTATTGTCCATTAGACATATGCTAGCTTCCTTTTTAAAACATTTCAGTACTGGATCCTAAATTCGAGAGAACAATGAGATGTTTCATTACCCTTTTGTGTACATCAAAATTTATTCCTTTCTGTTGGCCATTTAAAGCTGTGGGTGTGCCAGAACTATACCATTTTGTGTACATCATACTTTTTTTTCTTCCTAGTGGCCAATTAAAGCCGTGGGTGTCCCAAAACCATGTGGTTCTAGTGATCAACTTTGACCCATTGCGCCAATTAACTGGATGAAACCAAGAAATCATTCTCGGCTGGCTAATTAGCTGCTAATGAGTGAAATGGATCAAGTGATTGTGATGAAGGGTTCGGCTTCTTCCCTTCTTCGGCTTGTTTCTTAGCCTTTTAAGATAAGAAAGGACCTTCCCAATGAACACATTAATTTCAGTATCAACACAACACAAACAAATCGAGGAAACTTGGTTGTATTAATTTGAATTCAACAGTTACAATAGGAAATTCACAATTAACGATGGAACAAAGGAAAGATTGTAACTACAGGAACAGCTAAAGAAAACTACTGCCACTCTTAAGTTAGAATAGGCTAAACTAGTTTAAGCAAAGGATATGCTAAGCTATGCTGAAGTTGGGTTGGTGCAGGACCTCTTGCACACTGACCTTCTTTTGTTCTTAATAGTTCTTATAGATCTCACACATACACCTGCAGCTATTTTCCAGTTCCCTTAATCATATAAAATGTGTTTTGACTTCTAAAGATCATGACAGAAACCTTCTTGCACATTTTTCCTCTTGACGTGTAGCCGTCTTCAACTCCGAATTTTTGTGACAAGTCCTAGCATTAGTAATGAGTTTGTTGACTGCAAAAGGCAATCCATCTAGATAGGTCCAATTCCATCAATTTTTGTTGGGCAATTCTTACATGTTCACCTCCTTTCTTGATAGCACGTCTTCATTTGATAACTGCCATTTGTCAGCCAGGACGCCACGTGGCAACCCTCATATGTTTCTTGCATCAAACTGGACTGGACTGAGCATTTCCATTATAAATTTATAAGGCCATCCATTGGGACACTCCTGCTTGTAAACACTTCTTGTTCTGATAAAATGGAAATCCCCGTGCTGCATTGTAAATGTGGATGCCTGAATGCCCTGATAATGCTACTTGACATTCACTTATTCATATCTTTCCAAATGTATATTCAAGAAATTGTCTTTGTCATTCGCTGGCTTCTTGTTTCACTGTTCTGTTCAATAGGAAGTTGAACCTACTTGATGACCTTTCTTGAAAGTATCGATCCATGTGTTTTCCCCCCTGGTCTCTTGTTGGATGTTGGGAATTCTCAGCTATATTGTTTCTGGACTAAGTGTATGAAAAGCGTGTAGATGTATTGCCACTAGGGGTGCAACTTGGTTCTGGGAATTCCGAGGACCGGACCGTTCCGAGCAATTCGGTCCGGGACGGGACGGGACAAACAGTGTTCGGGACAGGACTCGGGACAAATTTTAAACACCGAATTTTTTCGGGACGGGACTTGGTTTAGGGGTGTTCAGTACCGTCCCGTACCGAATTCCCGAACCGAATTCCTGGACCGAGTACCGATTAAATATAATTTTATATATATATTTATATATATATAATATATAATTATATATTACTAATATTTCGGAATATTTTCGCCTTTCAGCCCTTTCCGACACCATTTCATTGTAACTTAACAAAACAAAAAATCAATCAAACCCATTTTGACATTTTGAATTTTTTACTTTTTCCTAAAAACAAAAAAACCGGTATGAATGAATGAATGAATTATAATTAATGATTATGTATTTATGATTTTATGTAGCCTATTTTGTGGAAGAGCAAGTATATGTAGCTCATTTTGTGACTAATCAAGTTGACAATTTTTAATTGGAAGTATTTATTTTTAATTTTTAATTCAAGGAAAACAAATTGATAAATACCGAGAACCGGACTGTTCCGTCCCGGTATTTTTCGGGACGGGACGGGACGGGACGGGACAATATTAAATTCGGTTCGGTTCCGGTATTGATTTTCAAGTCCCGAATTACTTCGGGACGGGACGGATATACCCCTGTCTCGGACCGTCCCGGACCGAGTTGCACCCCTAATTGCCACGGTGTCTTTCTGTTTTTCCCAGACTACATTCTTAAATTCTCCTCAAAGTATCTGGTCAGTTGCTATAAGGGGTTCAAATGAAAAATGAACCTCAACAACAAGACAAGGATATTTTAGAAATTCTTTTCACTTGAAGTAATCAGTATTGATGAATTCTTTTAAGTTATTAATGGTAAAGAGTTGCACTGTTGGTTTCCAAATTTGAGAGGATTAGGCCTTGAGGGCTTGCCTATAGGTGAGACTCAAGGGAAGTGCTTTAATGTACATCTTCAAGGTCAAATGGCATGCTTTAGGCTTTTAATGTCACTCTGTTCCATAGGCATGCTTTTAGTGTTAAAAAGAGTATGATTCTTGATTTGGACAGGAAAGTCCTTATTTTTTATTTTTTTATTTCTAATGCAATTTTTTCAAGTAAAATTGATTTTTAATGCATCAAGAATTTAGGGTTCTTGACAATATTTATTAATCCATGATTCAAATTTAGGAAATTGTGTAGTGTATATTGAAAAAATTTTAGGCTGCAATTCTGGAATTTGATCTCTCATATGACATTTTGTTGATTAATTGTTGGAGTCAGAACCCACATATCAATAAAAAACAATGAATTTATTTATTATTATTATGTAAAAATAAGTAGGAAAAAGAAATAGAAAGAGGTTGAGCTTCAATTGAGCAGGTTACTTCCCATCCATAATTTATTCTTTTCCTTATGATGACAATAATTTTCATATCATTCTATAATTAAATTCTTTCAATTAACCTTTTAATTCTTTAGTTTTTTGTTTGTATCTTTAATTTTGTGATTTTTCCCTTCTAATTTTAAATCATGAGGATGTGTGAGGCCTAAACTTCAAAGCCAGAGGCTTATATACCTTCTCTCATGATTAAAAAATTGAGTCAGGCCTATGTTCCTTTATTAATATATTTTTTTTATAACTTTAATTTTTGTTTTTCCTATGTTAAGTAATATCTTTGGACCAGTTTTCTTGGTTTTAGCATGCCATGTAGTGAATTTGTAATGTTTCAGTATTTGTACAGGAACAGGAAGAGAGAAGCCTGACTACCTGGCCACAGTGGACATAGATCCAAGCTCACCTACTTATTCGAAAGTTATCCACAGGCTGCCTGTGCCTTATTTAGGTGATGAACTACATAATTCTGGGTGGAATTCCTGCAGCTCTTGCCATGGAGATCCATCTGCAGATCGGTGTTTTCTTATCCTGCCTTCATTGATGTAAGACACTGCAATTTATGTTGCCTTAGATGCCACCTTTTAGGCTTGCAACTGATATTTAGTATAAAGCACTGGCGTTAAGAAAAAAAAAATACAATGAATATATCGGTTTAGAGTCTGGTACAGGCTGAGTTCATGGTGGATGTTAAGGAAGCAGAAATTATGGTGATTGAGGTTCCTGTGGAGGAAAAAAAATTGAATTTGAGGAACTTAACAATAACAATTTACGATTTGATGTTGAATTGCAACATTTTGATTTTATTGGAGTGGAGCAATAAAATTTTATTATTATCTTTGTTTGATCGACCTCATCAATCAATGGAAGGCTAGAGAGACAATGGTTGGAGTAAAAAATATATTAGAGCACGAATTTCAAAGGAGGACAAGGTATTTGAAGTACTTGAAATATTTGCTTCTATGTAATGGAAGAATTCAAGCCCATGCAATGAACTCGAGGGCAAGTTGTTTTCAAGTGGAGGGGACTGATGTAGGACACACCCCATTCGCTTTCGTGGGTGGTGCTGCTGGGTCACTCCAGAAAAGTCTCAGTGCAAATCTAGTTATGTTCATAAAAAGGGTCACCAAATCAAGTTATGTTCATAAAAAAGTCGCACACCATGTGGCAAATCTAGTTATGTTTAGAAAAAGCTGCACAACGACAAGCTTTGCTTATTCCTTTCCTATTTTATATTTTTCTAAGTTTAGTAGAAGTTAATTATTTCCTTCTCCTGGTTAGTTTAACTTGTTCTAGTAGAACTAGGATTTCCTATTTCATAGCTCTAGTTCTTTATAAATAGGCTTGTAGCCTATGGGTAATAAGCTTATGAGTTTTCTCTGTGTTTGTGTTCTTCTCATGGATTTGAGAACCTTAGGCTATCAACGTTGGTCATAGTCATATCTTTCTAGTTTTCCGCTGCATTAGATATAATAATATTGATTTAGAGGACATTTGCGCATCTTCTAAAAATGAAAATTTTTCTTTATGCTTACTTGAAATTTGCAAATGTCCCACCGAAGAAACATAGCTTTGAAATGGGCAGATCTGTTGCCCATGGCATTTGAAATTCAAAATCAATCTATTTAGCAAAATGTGTAAGAGATTGAAGTGCTGTATCTTCAAGGTTAAAGATGGGACTCCTGGAGTTAGTTTGTGAGTTGGATGTGAAGAAAGGTCTATGATCATGTGAATTAGAGTTTCCTTTTGTATTTGTTAGAAAGAAAGGGTTTTGGGGAGTGTTAAATTCCAACCTAAAATCCTAAGCTTTTAGGTGGAGGGCCCAAAGAGGTGTACGAAGCCTTGTCAAATTTTAGATTTAGGCGATGTGAGTAGTGGTATTTTCCAATAGGGAGAAATGGGGGAATTGGATGGTTGTGTGTCTTTCTTTGGCTTCTTTTTCAATCTTGGTGAATGACTCTCCTTACGGCTTTTTTAGAATCTTCAGAGGTTTGAGACAAGAAGACCTTCTTTCTCCTCTTTTCCTTATTTTGGTGATGGAGGCACTTGCATAAGGTTTTGAGGTAGGTCAAGTGGTCAAGGGGCATGTTATTGCCAACTCTAATATGACAATATTACTTTGATCCTGAATCGCCCATGAATCTCAATGACCAAGAATTGGCAATTGACACGGGAAGGAACTATGGAATACTTGGAATCTCACAAAAGCATTTATATTTATGAATTGTTCATTCAATTAATTTCGAACTTTGTAATAAAAATCAGAGATAGAGTTTTGGAAGGTGACCTAACCTAAAGTTAAAGTTAGGTTAGGTTAACCTCATAAGAAGGGGACTCTATATATATATATATATATCTTTTTTCCTCTTTCGTTGCACACCCCAGTATATTGGTGTAAGGCATTTTTTTCTAATAAAAAAATAACTAGTAAAAAATTCCGTGGTTTCTATGCATCCATTTCAAGGGTGAATTTGTGTCTTCAAAGTTAAAATGATAGGGAAAACAAATGTAGAACAATTCTATATCAGGATGTCCAAACATGCCCTTTGTATTTATTCTTTTTAGAGAATCTGTGTACCTGAAATTTTAATATTTAATTAATTGGATGGTTCATTGAATTGTTAAAAAAGTTTCAATCTTTGTTTTCCTTTTGAAATTTGTCCATTACAAAGCATTAATAAGTTTCTTTTTTCTCAGATCTGGTCGCATATATGTGATTGACTCACAAAAGAATCCAAGGGCTCCCTCTTTGCATAAAGTTGTGGATCCTGCAGATATTCAGAATAAGACTGGATTGGCATATCCCCACACATCCCATTGTCTTGCTTCTGGTGATATACTATTGTCATGCCTTGGAGATAAAGATGGAAATGCTGAGGGAAGTGGATTTCTTCTCCTCGACTCGGAGTTTAATGTGAAGGGAAGGTACTATTTTCTATTGTTTGATTTTGACACATACACCTACGGATAATTTAAAAAAAGAAAAAAAAAAACAGAAGAACAACAACAAGAACAATGTAAACATGGATGTTCGTGCTCTGCATCCTATTTCTCTCCACTTTCTTTTTTCCTTTTTCTTTATTTTTCTCCCCAGGAAAAAAATAAAAAAACTTTGTTTTCAATACGTCAAACACGATTTTGATTAAAAATAAGTAATATTGCTAATTGATTTGATGATTTCTAGGGAATGGTTTATGGTTTTATGATTCATCAAATGTGATTGCACAGTGGATTTAGTTCATTAACCCTTCAAGCTTTTCAGATGGGAGAAACCCGGTCATAGTCCGCCATTTGGCTGTGATTTCTGGTACCAACCGCGACACAAGACAATGATCAGCTCATCATGGGGTGCCCCTGCAGCTTTCACCCAGGGTTTTAACCTTCAGCATGTGTCAGATGGTCTGTATGGGAGGCATCTGTTTGTGTACAGCTGGCCCAATGGTGAATTGAAGCAGACACTGGATTTGGGAAATACAGGGCTCTTACCCTTAGGGGCGAGTATTATAGCATACTTAACAACCTCATGTCTTATCGCTAAATTATGTTACATGGACACTTCAAAATGTGTGAAGTACCTGTGTCATACCTGTGTGACATGGGTGTCAGTAGTCCAGCCAGATACTTCAAAATAGTGAAAAATCTTTGGAAAGTAGACAAATCCAATACCTGGACACATACGCACACACGACACCTGTACCCAAGTCCATGTGACATAGAGGTTAAAAAGTGTCCAATGCTACTTCGTTATTGTTAGTCACTTTCCATTGTTTTTAAGACATTGTGTGGCAATGGTTGATTATATATCTCAATCTTCTTTGCAGATAACGTTTCTGCATGATCCTTCTAAAGATACAGGGTTTGTTGGTTGTGCCTTGACAAGTAACATGGTGCGATTTTTCAGGACCCCAGATGGCTCATGGAACCATGAGGTATCCACATAAAACATCTGCATATATCCGTGTGTGTTCGTGTGTGTTTGTAATGTTTTGTACCAGCTTGTATTGTCCTTTTATAAAGGCAAAATGGTCTAAGATGCCTTGTAACTCCCTTATTAACTTTTGTAGGTTGTCATATCAGTGAAACCACTGAAGGTGCAGAACTGGATTCTTCCTGAAATGCCTGGGCTTATAACTGATTCTTTGATCTCTCTCGATGATCGTTTTCTTTACTTTGTGAACTGGCTTCATGGAGATGTAAGACAGTATAATATTGAGGACCCTAAGAATCCTGTATTGGCGGGCCGAGTATGGGTTGGGGGACTGATTCATAAAGGGAGCCCTGTAATGGCTGAGGCAGAAGATGGTAAAACATGGCAATTTGACATTCCAGAAATCCAGGCCTGTACCTTATCAACTTAAGCTGTTAATTATTACTCTGAACTGTCATGCATAAACCTCATTGCTGCAGGGTAAAAAGGCCTATTAAGGTGCTAATTTCAACGATGTTTTAAAATGTAGAAATCTTGGCATTAAACCCATCATTGGTTTCATGCAAATGGCATGTATTAGTTTTGATGCGGTAGTTAGATAATAGATCACCCCTTGACCATTTTACACACTAAGAGTCAGGCTTAGTTGTTCTTTTTGTGACGAGATGCCGTAACAAATCATTATCATTGATTGACAAACATTGATTTTTGGTATGGGACTGATCAGTAGTGATCAGAGGATAAACTGTGTGAGTGGCAGGTCAAATTACATAGGACTTGTCATGACATGGCATCATGCATCAACATGAGACATATTACCTCTTCCCACGGATAGCTTACAACTGACTGGGCTAGACCCCAAAAAAACCAAGACATTTCTGCACTTTACTATCCATAATTTGCTTTAGGAATTTATAAATGTATAATGATGTGGTGCATCATTAATCCCTTAAGGTATGTTGGCACTTACCATTGCTCAACTTATGTTAACCTGAGATAATTTCTGCCTCATGGGGTAACCCTTAATTTACGACGTGGAAGATTGATGGACTTCATATCTCCTTTTCAGGGAAATCAATTACGAGGGGGACCTCAGAGCATTCAGTTAAGCCTAGACGGGAAGCGGCTCTATGTGACCAATTCACTGTTTAGTACATGGGATCGTCAGTTTTATCCCGTACTGCTGGAGAAAGGATCACACATGTTGCAGATTGACGTTGACACACAGAAAGGCGGTCTTGCAATAAACCCTAATTTTTTCGTTGACTTCGGAACTGAACCTGATGGTCCTTCTCTAGCCCATGAGATGAGATATCCCGGCGGTGACTGCACCTCAGACATATGGGTTTAAGCATCCTGCTTCTTATTCGGGAAATAAATTTTCTAGTCCATCTAAAATATGTAAATTGCAACTGCAGCTTGTTGAAGGCAATGCGGTCTCTGTGAACTTACATAATAAATTATGTTGAGATTTGGTCCATTTTGAACTTCCAAGTTTGATGGTAAAGCGTGCGATTGTTATATTTCTTGTATGGGTTCAACTCCATATAGGGGCTCTTGTCTAGTTGTCTTTATCGAACCACCAACTACTTTTGAACTAGGAGTGCAACTCGGTTCGGACCAGAGATATATCTAGATTGAACCGGTCCAATTCTTTGTTTTTAGTTTTGTTTTGTTTTGTTTTTTTTTTTATGTTTTGGTAATAGGTAAGAAATTTATTGAATAAGTATTATTATTCAATGAATAAGTATTATTATTTATTGAATAATACTTAGTTACGGAGTATAATATATTAATATTACCATATAGTTATATATACTAAATATAGCACACTTGCGTTGCACGTAAATATTTTTAAATAATATTAGTTATACAAAATAATAAATACATAAAGATTTTATATTTTCTCATAAAAGGTAAAGTTTAAAATTTAAAAGTACATTTTTTTTTTTTTTTAATAATCAAAATTGTCAACGAAAGATTAAAAACTCTTTAGATATATATTCAGAATTTTTTTTCTTCATAAAACATAGTATTTAAAGAGTTTATATTCATATATATTATTATGCAATTTGACAGTTGTTTTAGGAAAAAGAATTTGTCTAAGAATCTAACTTTAATTTGTTACGAGTTTGAGTTAAAATTTAACTTTCATTTGTTACCAAATGATAAGAATGTTTACTATGTGTTCCAATTAAAGGAATGGTAGATATGTATTTTTTTTTTTTTTAAATAAGGGTATATTGGTCGTTCAAAAGTTTTTATGAGATTCAGTTTTTTATAGGTAGTATAGATATAGATAAAGCTTTGATCATGTGCGGGATATCTAGGATATCTCATTTGATCACAACTGTCCGTGAGCGACACGCGTGTGCACGTGAATGCGCGCGTGTTACTCACAGACAGTCATGATTGAACGGGATATTCCGGGATATCTCGCACATGATCAGCTTCCCGCACATGATTAAAGCTTTATCTATATATATATTGATATTTCGGAATTCGGGAATTCGATTCGGTCCGGTTCTAAAACCCCATAAACAGTGGATCGGATCGAACTAATTCATGACTTTAAAATTTGAATCGAAATCGGACCGGTTACTATTTGGATCAGATCGAATTGATCGGACTGATTATTGTTTGATTCAGATTGAATTGATCTGACCGGTCTGGTCCTCGGGTCTACCTGAACCATGTTGCACCCCTAATTTTTGTATATGAGTTTGCCAATAGGGAGTGCTATATGATCCACAAGGTCTACAACGTTGTGAATCATGACAAATAAACTTCTTTGCACATTGTTTTGTTTACAAGAGTGGTGAGACCTGTGTATCTGCACAAGAAAAATATCTAATAAAAAATACTATATAAAAATATGATGCCTTTGAATTATAGAAAAAAATAATAAAATGACAAATTTATAAATTTATTGTAGAAAACCCTAATAAAAAAAAAAAAGAAAAAAAGGTTGCATAGATGATGAAAGTCAATTAAAGAAATGTAATTTAATAGAGGTTTTTTTTTTTTTTTTTTTTTTCAGGTTTAAATTATAAATTTGGTTTAGGTCTCTTTGTAAGATAATTATTGAGAATATTAGATTAGTTTAGGTTTTTTTTATAGGGAAAAGATTTATAAGATCACTCACGTTGAACGAAATGTGAGCTAATCGTCCAAAATGAAACTTGCTGCCACCGTCCAAAATGTAACTTGCTTCGAAAAAAAAAACAAAACAAAACAAAAAGGGATAAAAGGCAGAAACTTCTTGAAGAAGTTGAAAAATCTGTCTACTCTCATTTCTCTCTCCCAAACTGTACACAAAGGGCACATTTCTCTCTCATCTCTCTCCATGAAAAATTTGACACATCTCCCTTCTCTCTCTTTCCTCTATCTTCTTGTACTTGTATCCAACTTTTCTTCTCTTAAAGAAACAAAAAAAAAAAAAAACATTAATTAAAAGGAAAAAGAAAAGGAAGGGGACGTTTGGGGGCCTAGGGCAGTGTGCAAAGCGTCTTGAAGACGCTTCTTTTCTTTCTCATATGTGTCCTGTGTTTATGATCTCAGTCATTTCTCTATCTTTTCACTATCTGCCATCTTTCTCTACAAGATGCTCTCCCCTCTCTCTCTTTTATCTATTTTTTTTTTCTTTCAATCTTCCTATTCCCCTCGTCTATCTCTTTCTTCTCAAGCTGATCAATTTCTGCAATTGTCCTCTATCTTCTTAATAGTGGGAAGCTATGGCAGTATGTAGTGGAGGCAGCAATTAAGCTTCTCACTGCCAACCAAAAAACCTCGACGAAAGTTCGCCATATGTAGTTATGGTTTCATCTATAGCAGTCCTTTCTCTCTTTCTCTCTTCTCTCAAACCGTGGAAGCCATAACAGTTTGCTTAGTAAAGTTAGCTAAGTTTTTGGTAAAGTTAGCTAGATTTTGGTAAAGTTAGCTAGGTTTTTGGTAAAGTTAATTAGCTAGATTTTTGTAATGTTAACTAGGTTTTCCATTGAAAAAAAAACTAGGTTTTCTAAGTTAAAATTGAAATTTTTTTGTAAAATAATTTGATTAGGGTTAGATTTGCTGGTTCTTCACACCCCTTTTTATTTATTTATTTATTTATTTATTTATTTCAAATCTAGCTTTGTTGAAACACCTTGCCATAGACAAACCTTTGCGATTGTTGTTGCCGGCGATTATGGTCTCCAACAAATGAGACCAAACTTAGGAGGAAAACTGGGGAAAAAAAAAAGTGAAAAAAAAGAGGATATAGGAAAACTGGAGAAAAAAAATGAAAACAAGAGACGGAAAGAGTGAGGATACAGAGGGGTGAGTTTTGGTGTTGCCCTCGGGGAATGGGTTTTGAAAAAAAGGAAAGGTCATGTCAAAGGCATGGAGTACTGTTTGGATTAAGCTTACTTAATGCTTTGACTAATAGGCACTCTGCTCGAGGTTCAAAGGAAGCTTTTTTCCTTGATAAATAACAGTGGAAGTGTAAATGACAGATTCGGCTTACCGAGGGTGGGCTTACAGGGTTCGGCCCTCTAGCACCCCTCTTTTTTATAAGATAATAATTATTAGGAAAATACGTTCGTTTAGGTTTATTAAGATAAAATTATTATAAAAATAAAATAATATAGAATTCAAATAAGGTGTCACGTGGTTGCACAAAAAAGCATCATGTATGTGGTTGTCTTGAATTTTACTTTATTATATGCTAGTGGTGAGTCCATGTAATGTAGGATAAAATACAAGAAAAATAATATAAAAAAAATTATAACAAATAATAGAAAATTAATTCTAAATAAAAATTTAAGAATATTCTATTCAAAAAAAAAAAGTGATAGTATAAGCTAATAATAGTTTTTAAATTTAATAAAAATATTTTATTCATTTGATTTTGTTCCCCTTAAGAGAGGATGGAAAAGTTATGTCATTCTTTTAAAAAATGGGTCATCTCATATTTTATTGATCTAATATATATATATATATATATATATATATAGAATGATGATCGGGTAAACATGTACTGATATAACTTATATCAACACCCGCATTGTAAATTGTATCATGTGCATTAGTGGGATATAAGACATTATATCCCTTGCATTGGTCCAATGTACCTCATATCCCACTAATGCACAGGATACAATTCATAATGCGGGTGTTGATATAAGTTATATTAGGATGTGCTTACCTGATGATCATCCTATATATATATATCAGTTATGTTCCCATCAGCATGTGTTGATATAGGTCATATCAGCACCATGCATTGGGGGTTGCACCCCTTGCATTGGTCCAATATACCTCAAATACCACTAATGCACATGGTACAACTCTCAATGCATATGTTGATATAAGTTATATCAGCACGTACTTACCTGATCATCATCGATAGTCCCCTTCTTATGAAATTAACCTAATATAGCATTATATTAGGTACATTCTTCAAAACTCTTCTTGTGATTTGTATTTTGTGAAACCAACTATTGGATTAGATAGTCATATCATGTAGGTGATGCATACCAAAAATTAAGTTGATCCGAGAGTAATTGCATGCTATTCAATATAAAACTTACATTTTTTAATCAATGACAATCGCTCCTTTTGGACATTTATGGATGAAGCAACTCTTAATTTCAGATCAACTTAATTTTTGGCATGCATGACTTTCATATAAAATTGATCTAATCCAACAGATGGTTTTGCAAAAGTCAAGTCACTGGTAGAGTTTTGGAGAGTGACCTATCACAAAGTTACATTAAGGAGACTCTATATATGTACATATATAAATAGGGGAAATTAGCCAGAAGTACACTATTTCAATAACGTTAAAGCGTTAGGTCCTCTCACTTTTCTTTTCATGCGTTAAGTCCTCTTCTTATAAAAACGACCACGTTTTTTACAGCTGTTGGCAACCATATTCTCCAGAATACCATACATGCCTTTTATTCACATATTCCTTTTGATCTCGTCAACGATGTGGTTAACGGTTCCCATTTTTGGGATGTCTTCCAACGATTTCATTCTCCAACTCAAAAACCCCATCTCTATCAACCCCCGTCGGAGAAGGACCGCCCACAGAAACCCATCACCACTAGATTTGTAAAAAAAAGGGATGAGTTTTGCTGAGAGGAAGAGGAGAACCATGGCCGGTGACAATGGAAGCAATGGCCATGGCTCTCTAAAAAACATACATTAAAAAAAGGAAAAAAAAAACCATAAAGAGAGACCGGAGAAAGTCAGAAACCCATTCAGTTACATGGAATTTCCAATTCCAATCAGTTACATGGAATTTCAATCAATTACATGGAATTTTAGAAACCCCAAAATCAGAAATCAAATAAAAACCATGTCTTTAGTTACACGAACAACAAAAATCCCCAAAATCATAAACTCTTCCAATTAGTTACATGAAATTTCAATCAGTTACATGTAATGTAACTAATAATGCAAGAAATTTTAGAAACCCCATTAACAATGTCAAAATCCCCAAAATCATAAATCAAATAAAAACCCTAGGTTTAGTTACACGAATAGCAAAAATTCGTTCAAAAGGAACGAAATCTCCAACAATCCAACACAATCACAGAAGGAAAATGATCTTACGTTTTTTTTGCCATTTTTTTCACCGATTGCTGCTCGTCTTCTTGCTTGACAAGGACGATGAGGCCATTTTTCTCCGATTGAACAATGCTGGAAGAGTTACACGACGAACACCACTACTGCTTGTCTTCTCTCTTGACGGGTACGATGAGGAGAGTCGAATGTGCACTGGAGTTTTGCTGGCGGGTCGAACGTGCACTGGAGGTAATCGCAAGGCGTGTTTAACGGGGTTTTTGAGTGTTTGACGGAGCTGGTTGTGTTTTTATTTCCCTCTTAAATGAGTTGTGTTAGAAGGGCATGATGGTCTTTTGCACAAGTATGTGTACCTAAGGCTGGAAAAATCTTTCGGGATGTACCTATGGCTGCAACAGTCCACATTTGTGGACTGGAGCCCAAACGCCCCATATAAATATCTATACTATTGTATAAAAGTGAGAGTGTGCTGTATTTTATGCTTTCCCTCCTTTCACTACGTATTGACACATATGGTACACCCTTATAATTTTTTAAAATGTTTTTTTATAGAGTGTTTTTTTTTCCAAAATCCAAATTATCTTTAATTATTTGGTGGGAAAATAAATATGTTAGGAAAATCACCAATTACATGATTGTTGATCAATGTTTTTTTTTTTTTCTTTTTTTTTTTTTTTTTTTTTTTCGCCAAGGGTAAAATGAGAAAAGTCTTAGGACCATTCATCGACACTACACATCGATTATGTCGCATGTCGCTACTCAATATATATATATATAAAAGTAATGTTTGCCCTACTTGGAGCTCAAAGCTTTTATATTAAGCCATTTCATCGGGTGTGGATGTTTATTTGTTTTTTTTATATTTTACTTTTTTTAACTATTTATTTATTAGAACTATTTAAAAATTAGGAATTTATGAGGATTGATTGCCTCATTAAAATAAAAAATAAAAATAAATAATTAATGCTATTCATTAAAGTTTTAGAAATAAAAAATTTCTAATCAAATAATGCTCTCGTATTACCATTTATAAAATATAAAAAAACATTTAATTAAAATCTTACTTGATGCTCTTCTATTAAATTTTTTTCTTACTGTTATGTTTGTATAATATCTCCTACTCATTTGAATTAATAATTTAATTAACTTGACCTTTAATTTTATTTTCCAATCTTACTCTCAGTTACCCAACCGGGTGATTTCAAGAGATGTCTTCAAAAGGTATTACAGGGATAAAGATTTTCATTGTAAGAATAAAGTCTTCATGGTTATGATTTGATTGTTTTCTACCAAATATTATTTTTGTATGCACATATATGCTTGGTTATGGAAGAGTATTGTTATTGAAGGCATACAATGAATTAAAAAGGTTCCTTATAACCTATGAGTAAAAGCTTGTTATCTTAAGAGTTAAGACATTCAAATCTCATCTTAAGAGCTTCCATGAAGCTTAAGGATATTTTGCGGAAATCATAAGATTAGCTTCATGCTAGAAGCTTAAATTTGGACCGAATTTGATAGAACAAAGATTAATTACATTCAATATGCTATCTTCTATATTACATAATCCATATTTAATTTGTTGCAATTCATGTAGACAATGCAAGTATTCTAATTAAGAATTGTAAACATAGAATGATTGTGTCGCAGTATCATAATATTTGTTTAACTAAATCATGATACTGAGGTGTTATTCGCATTTTAATTTTTGTAGCCAATAAAGTTATTCACTCTGGAAAAATGTTTTTATGTTTATAAAATCAATGTTGCCTAGTGAGAGAATGTAAGAATTTTAATAAAAATTCATGTGAGCTTCCACGGATATAAAATAATATTTGTTTATTTATTTATTATTTATCTAAACCTAGATTGATGAGAAATTGAAAACGTAAAATTACTCGAATACTGACATAGGTTGTGATTATAAAGTTGTATGGGTTATGGTACACCTTAGTCATTTGTGATCACATGCTTTAAGATATGGATAGAAATGTGTAGAGGCCTTGTTTTGACAAGGGTTCCTTTTCCTTATTGGAAGAAAACTACTAGTTATCTAAATAAAGTCTTTGATGGGTAAGACTTGTCAAAGGTTATCCATAAATAAGACATTGATTCCCATCCTCACCCAACTTAATCTCTATAAAGTGTAGTCTTGCTCCATTGAAAGACAATTGAGTATGTGTATAGGGTAGAAGGTCATTGCTACAAATACTAGATTGGTATTTCGAGTTTTAATACCACACAAAGTAGTTGCACCTACAGGTATGCGCATATTTGAATCATTGATTCAATATATATTCTATGCATGCTTATGAATCTAAAAAACTAATAGCATTATTACTCAAGGCAGTAGTGTAAACCCATATTCACACGCGTTGCCCTTGGGGAGAAGTTGGGTAATTGATGAAATACCTAAATTGAACATAGAGTCACACAAATGCATTCTTGACCTGGCACTCATGAACATAATTTTTATTTAGCATGATAGTTTTAGATTTTATATATCATCATTTTATAGTTTATTTATGTGAAAATTACATCTACCGAGTTTTACTTAGGTTTATATTATTTAACCATTTTTATAGAGAATACTGCCAAGGCTGGAGAGACGACCCCATAATTTATAGACTCGTGGACATGCTTAGACTTGCGCTATTTTATTTTAATATTGGAACAATGTTTGATTTGGATATGCATGAATTATATTTCATTTTGCCTATCGGCTTTTGGACATTTAATTTATGGATGACTGTAATAGTTTAATTAATTAGGTTTTATTTTACGTAGATAATGATGCAATGTGATGATACTATGGATGGATGATAGGAAATACTTTCATGAAATGTTCAAATAGATTACATATTTATGTCATGGTATGTCCTATCTACGGATGAGTCAAGCATGCCGAAATTTTTATAAATCATGAAATTTTATACGTATCATCTATTGTTAATCAAATGATTTTATTAATTTAAATCCCATTTTAATTTACTTGATCATAACCCGTTAAATTTTAGGTTGATCGTGACAGCTAACTTGTAATCAAACCTCCTTACCCGCAATCTCTAATCATATCTAATCATATGGACCACTATGAGTCACTCCATTTTTCAAATGAATTGAAACTAAAATGCACCACTTTCAAAATGTCTCTAATATGACGACAACCTACATATTCACATCTTTAATCTAGATGACCTTAATTATTCTATATATGCTTGTATGTTTAATCTAAGTGAGGTGGTCTAGACTTAACTAATTAATTTTGCTCAAGTTCAATGCTCTTGTGGGAGGGTGCATGTTTTTGGGGTAGTGAAACAATGGTGGGTACTTTTTCCTCTAAAGGCAATTTTGAAAAGAAAATGTGTACACACACCAAACTCCTCTTCCCTTTTTACATATATACATATATATATACATATATATATATACATACACACACACACACACACACACATATATATATATAGATATTTTTCCGACCATCATCTCTTGTATAGTCTTCTATTCCAAGAAAAAAGAGCTCTTCAAGTTTTGGGAAACAATTATGAAGCCTTATTGTTGGACGAAGAAGAGTGCGTTGAGGGTATATTCAGAAATCCTAGGTCTTGCAACTCTTCTTCTTTGGTTAAATAAACAAAAATAAATAAATTTAATCTTGATCCATGTATAAGGTCTTCACTACTTTTTCTTATTCTTCTTCTTTGAATTACCTTTTCTTTTTTTTGTTGTTCTTTTTTTTCCCATGGTTGCTCTAATTGTTAGAACACTATTTGACCCCAAAAGGTTAAGCTGTTAGGGAATGGGTCAACAATGTATATTAAACTAGTACTCCTCCTCACATACGGCCCCCGCTTGCACATGGAGAGATGAACCGATACACGACAATGAGTTAAACTGAGGTGAATCAATAAATGGTATGTAGGGATAAATGAATGGGGAGAGCAGGTGTAAAGACTTGAAACCAGGACCTCCTAGAGCTTGCCTGAGTGTCATTTATGCTGATTTAGCATATGCAGTGTGGGAAGATCTCAAGCAACTCACAAGGTAATGCCCAAGGATAATGCAAGGTAAAACGGGAAGTTGCTCCATATTTGGGAACTTATTTATTTATTTATTTATTTGGGCCAAATGTATTTGAAAACTTTAATTAGTTGGTATCTTGTATTAAAAGTTAATTAAAATTTATGGTAACCAATTACACGTTTATGAGTAAACGTTTTATTCTGAACCCCAAAACCTATCTCAAACACCACTTTGTGGTATGGGCAAATATGAAGAAAGGGGCACCGAATGGGGCACCAAAAGTGGGCAGAGGATCTTTGTGCGACAAGAAGGCCAACGGCATGGAAGGAGACGAAGGTAAGATTGAAGAGGGTTCAAGACTGGGAATCCGACCTGGTGATTCTTTTCAAAGCTCAGGTTTTGTTTTGTTAAGTTCTATTAGCTTTGTATCTTAGGCATCACCACACACACACACACACACACACACACACACACACACACACATATATAGGGGAGGGATCCGTTTACATCGGTGTAAAACTTTTACTCTTACACTTCTCAATATCTTTTTGTGTAAATAATATTTTGTCAAACCAACAATTGGATTAGGTTCTCTATTCATGCACATCATGCGCGCATGCTAAATTTCAAATAAATCGAATATCGGGAAACGTTTCATCTATAAACTGACTTTTTTTTTTATAAATAAAATTATAATTTAGGATACTTTTTGAATAACATACTTCCCAATATCCGATTTATTTGAAATTTGGCATGGCATACATGATGTGCATAAATAGTTAACCTAATCAAACGGTTGGATTAGCGAAATATTTTTCTCACAAAAATATATTGACGGATATAAGAATCAAAAGTTTTACACTAAGTGTAAACGGATCCCTCTCCATATATATATATATATATACTTTTTACATTTGGTTTTGATAAGTGATTATGATACATTTTTATGTATTTTTATTTTTATTGATTTTTCATACATTGATGCTAGTGATTCAAAGACCAAAATATAAAAAGATTCTATGTTAACAATAGTTTACAAATAAATTATTTTTATATTGATTTTTGAAGAAATTATTTTTGACATCAAAAATTGTGTGCTACAACTACTATATATATATATATATATATATATATATATATATAGAAACAAACCCAAAACCTATTCACCCAAAAAAAACCCAACTCTAGACTCTGTAGAACAAGGAATATCCGAAAAAGGAATACTAACAAAATTGATATATAAAATCCCACCCTAAAAAAAAATTTCTAAACATAAACTAGCCTATTGAAAAAGTCCTACATAAATTTGGAATAGGAAACATAAAAATAATGTAAATTTTTTTTTCTTAAAAATTAGAAAAAACAATGAAATAAAAATCTCTAAAAAAAAAAAAAAAAAAAGGGTAAATTGCAGTCTTGCAGATAACCCCCCTTATGTATGGGTATGGTACATAACCCCCCTAAAGTTCAAAATGTTGCAATGTGCCCCCTAATACAGATTTGCCGTTTGATAAAATACACGGTGTTAACTGACTACTAAAATGTCAGTTTTGCCCCTCACCCTCCCTTGCACATGCTGAGTTTCAGATCCAAGTAAAAAAAAAAAATGTAGAAGAAGATGAAGCAGCAGCAGCAGTAGTAGTAGCCACCATGGCTGCCCCCCCTTCTCGTCTTCTTCACCTTCACGGCGTTCCTCGCCGAACCACGCTACCGCTGGTTTGCTGATGCTCCCTGACGCAGCATCACTGGTATCAACAGCAACCTTTGTTGTTCGTCTAGTACGTGAAGCTCTTCTCCCACTCATCTCTCACTTCTTATTCTCTCTATTTCTCCCACTCAGTTTCTCTTTAAACTCCCAAATTCTCAATCTCACTCGCCGGCAGGTCCTCCAACGAATCCTCTCCTCTTCCTTCCTCTTTTTTTTTTTTTGTGTGTCAAGTTAAGAGAGCCATGGCCATGGTTTCCATGGGCACCGGCCATGGCCCATGGCTGTCTTCTCTCTTTCTTCTTCATTTTTTTTTTGAATTTTTTTGAATTTTGGGTCTTCTTTTCTTGCAGGTCTGGATGGTTATCTTCCCTTTATTTTATTTTAGTTTTTTCTAATTCTTCTTTTTTCTCTCTGAGGAAGATCGCTCCTATGGTTGCTGCTGGAATTTTTTGCTAGTGTTCTTCTTCTTCCTTAATGTATTTTTTCCCCCTTTCCTTGCAAATCAAATTCACTACATGGTAGATTTGAGTCAGTGATTTGCTAGAATAATGGTGAGAGGGACAAAGTTGGGTATTGCAGAGAATGGTTGAATTGGATTTCAGATTTGGTCAAAAAATGGGGGTGAGGTGTTGTAGGGAAAGCTAGGAAAGGGTGGAGCTGGTTTTTGGGTGGAGTTGCAAGTGGTTTCGACTTAAATGTTGCAGGTGATGGTGGCGAACTTGAATTGTAATGAACAATGAGTTCTCTGGTCGTTGAGATGCTGGAGAATAATGAGAAACATTGGCTTGTATCCATGGACGGCCATGACATTGGCAAACAGAGAAGGTAAAAAAATTTTAGGGCTTTGTGAGCAAAAGGGCAAAAATGGAAACATATACCCCTCAAACCATCATGTGACAAGCACGTGACATTTTTCTGTCAAATTCAGCAAACGGGCATTACCGGTGGACCCAATTGATAAATGTATAAACTTAAGGGAGGGACATTGCAACATTTTGAACTTTAGGGGGGTTATGTGCCATACCCCCATACATAAGGGGGGTTATCTGCAATTTACCCAAAAAAATAAAAAATAAAAAATAATAGTAGTAATAAAATCTTTAATTGTCATATATTTTTCCGTTTGAGTGCTGCCTGAGTTTCGTTAGGACATATTCACTTTTCGTCTCTTTTAAGAAAAAGAATTTGAAGTTTACATATGATATACTCCTTCCGTTCTTAAATTATTGGCCTACTTTCTCTTTTTTGGATGTTTCAAAATTATTGTTACATTCTAAAAGTTAATGATTCTTTTTATTTCATTTCCTAAAATACCCTTATAAGGGATTTCTCTCTTTTTTAATGTTTTGTACACTTGAAAGCAAAATTGAAATGTCAAAACATTATTGATGTGAAAGCAATAAATAAGAGTTTTCTAAAAAAACGTCAAATAAGAACGGAAGGAGTATAACGAAATGCACCATAAGCTCTAAGCCGAGATTTCCTATTAATAATAAGATAAAGATAACAGGCAACACAGCAATTCTACATAATAGGCAACACATTAATTAGACATACTCTTTGCTAAAATACAACCAAAAAAAAAAAAAAAAAAGGAGAAAGAAAAAATTCGATAATGATTATAATAATAATTATAATAAAAGGCTCTTTAGCTTTCCCCACTTTATTTTTTATGAAACAGATGGGAGCATGAGCTAGCGAACCACACCATAATATTTAATATTCAACGGAAACCAGTTTTAGGGACGAACTGGCGGACAGGGATCCGCCCAACACGCGATACCATGTCCGGTCGGATTTACATGACCGCCTATTTTATTGACTTCGGTCTCCGCTTGATTACTCATCTTCTCCTCTGCTATGACAATAAAGGTGAAGATAAAGATAAAGATAAAGAATATACACTGAGCAAGGTATATTTAACCATGCTAAGGAATTGTTTAGTGAATCTAAAATTTTAGATAGTTGAAAATAAGTTTGGTCAGTTTTAATTTCACAGTGTTTGGGGAGTTTCTTTTTCTTACTAAGCAGTTTAGCTTTCTTTTGAAAACATCGCATAAACACAGTACTTTTTTTTTCTTTTTTTCTTTTTTTTCCAACCAGTTGTGAGTTGTTTTATTTAAAAATCAATTAATAGTTATGAACTAAACCAGATTAGATCCAATTTTCAAAGTTCCCAAACATGCCCTATGATGATGAAAAAAGACAAAAAAAAGTGATATATCTATACTACCTATAAAAAGATGAATGTGAGAAAAACTTTTGATTGACTAATATACCCTTATTTTAATTTTTAAACACACAACTACCCTTCTGCATATATAGGAAATATAGCAATATAAAACACATACCTTAATAAGAATTCTAAGGAAACTATACAACTACCCTTCTACATATATATAGGAAATATAGCAATATAAAACACATACCTTAATAAGAATTTTAAGAAAACTATAATTCGTATAATAATTAAATAAAACCAAACCCATATAGGAATTCTAAGGAAACGGAAACTATAATTCGTATATCTATACTACCTATAAAAGTATGTATCTTAAAAAATGGACAATATTACCATTATTCATTAATTAAAATATCTAGATTATTCCTAATTCTTTGCTATACATGTTTATAAAAAATTCTTTGGAAAACACATTAGCATATATTTAGAGACCTAATAATAATATACGACCAATCAACCATATGTCTCCCTTCTCCCTTCTACCCATATGCTTCTCCTCTTTTCTCTTTTTATACATTTAGTCTTAATTTACATTATCCGCATATTATCCCATGGATCTCACAAATAATCAACGATGGTGATTCTTGGCATCCTCCCCCTCTTCTTTGTAGGCAGCATTCAAAATTATGAACAAGTTTTGAGAACTACCTTTATTTTTTGTGGCTATCTTTTATAGTATTTATTATTTATTATATAGGGGTTTTTCTTTTCTATTTCTTGACTTTGTATTGGCTGGGCTTAGGTATAGATAGTTAGCATTTAGAATTTTAGAATTAAATACCAGCGTGTTTAGTTATATAATGCTTATTGAGTAACCGTTAATTGGTGCATTAGCTTAACATTAATTCTTTTCTCTTCTCTCTTATAAATTGAGTATTTAATCTTTATCTTTTTCTCTCTTTACAAACTCAAAAACCCGTCATAAAAAGGTACCAATTTTTTTTCTTTTATAGATTTTTCGTTTTGATATGCTCAATTTGTCTGTAATATAATCTTGGAAATTAAAACTCCTTTCGTAAGAGATTAATTTGCTTTATTTTTTGTACGTTACAATTTTTATATTTTATATAATATTTTAGGTTATTTTTTTAGTGATTTGTTGAACAAAATATGTTTGTAAGAAATTGTCATTGTCATGGTTTTAAGTTATTGTTCCCTATAAATTTCACTATTTTTTTTATATATATCAGTTATAGGATCAATTATAGTCAGTAATTTTGTTTCTTAAAATCTGTTATAGCATACCAGTTGTGTAGTGGTTTTTTTATCTTCCAGATCAATGAATTGTAAGTGCATCTTGATTTTTATCGTTCTCTTAATTGAGTGATCATGGGCATGTTTAAAATTGGATGATTAAAGGTGCACACAAATTTTAATTTGGTGGCTGGTTTTTTATTTATTTATTATTTTCTCCATATTCTTGGAAAATTTTATTTTCTTAACAAAGGTTCTTTAAGTCTTTGTGTTATATCTTATAATATATATAGGCACATGTAACATTATGCAAGTTTATGAATCTTCTTATAGTTATATAGCCATCTTTCAAACCCCTTTTTTTTTTTTTTTTTGCTTAAGTTCATCTAGAGGTTAGTTTCAATATTGCATCTCGATCTTATTGGATTGAGAAATAAGCAAAATTAAAATCAATATTATTCTACCCAAATAAGAAAAGAAAAAAAAATTGTTATGTAAGTGAAAAAAATCACAATTTACAAATTTGAGTTATAGTGGGAGAAGGATAAAGGCAATGTGTGGAAACTAAAATTTGAGGAATTCTATCTAGAAGAAAAAATTGTTATATGATTATAAAAAGTTTGGTAGTTATATGAATTAGAGTTGTATTGGGAGTGAGTATAGAAATTTAAATTTAATTTAAAAATTATATTTTACAACGCAAATATTGTCACGTGCAACGCACGTGTGCATCAAACTAGTAAAAAGGAAAAAGGGAAACTGTTTCTTACGTGATGCTTGCTGCTCAGTTAAGGTACTGGTTCGTGATATCCGTGCTGCTCTTGTTCTGGATGGAATCAATTGAAATGAAAGCAAGAGGATGATATAAAGGGTAAGAGAAGCCTTGTGAACCATCTTTCCTACAAACCAAGAAATGGCATGTTTATGTGTGAAGAGCGGGTGATAAACCTGACCTATATATGTAACCATCATGTGCGGATGCGAGGTATGAACCCGAGGATAAAACATGGGACATAGCAGCTGGCAGTAAAATATCTCGATATATGCTTGACGTCACCTCAACAAGATTGCTTGACGTCACCTCCACGAGATAAACTTATACTTTCTTATTTCATTCCTTAAGTCATGTTTGACTAAACAAGCAATTTAAGAAAAATTCTCATTTCATTTACTTGTTATTTATTAAACTCTATTTTTTTAGAATTACCTTCTCTTATTTTTTATTGGGTTTTGAGTTAAAAGTAATTATTGAAATAACAAAGAATATTATAGAAAGTTCAAAAAATTTATGATTTACCTTTTAAAATGAACAAACATTTCAGGACAAAAAGTTACAAGAAAAATTCTAGTTAGCCCCATACTTTGCCCTACTATGAGAGAATAAGAGGATAAAGTTGTGAGACCACTGATATGGTTAAACCCTAAAATTGAAACAAAACTAAATCCACATAGTAGGGCAAAGTATGGGGTTAATTAGCATTTCCTAAGTTACAAATATGACCTATCTTTGTGGGATGGAGGGAGTATGTAACTATGATATGATTAATGTGGTATCATTAGCCAATGAGAGTAGAGCAAAATAGAATATCATAATATTTTTTTATTCCACAATCTCAGTTTACTTTATTCTCATTATCTTGTGACACTACATGACCATGTCAGAATAACATGGAAGACTCACTCCACTTTCGTCATCAAGATGCCAATGTTATGCAACTAACAATTATGTTGGTTGAGAAATTGTGGAAAGAAATCAGGCATCTTTTTGAAACATTTCACACAACCTTTTCTAATAAGATGTCGATCGATCATGACTTTTATTTAAGGAAAAAGAAAAATGATGGAAGATAATTTTTGGTGATCACTTCTGAAATTAAGACCACACAAAAGATATTAATTGGCAGTCAATTTGTAGCAACTTGACAGTCAAAACCCTTTTTTTGGTATTGACTTGGGAAGTGATCACCAAAAGGTAATTTTTCCAAGAAAGATTTTGAAATCCATATGAATCGATGCGTAAATCCAATAAATTTATCCTACACATCTTTCATTTACTAACTATAATTATTTGCCCTTAGCCAAGATCAATATGTAATTCTCCCCTTCCTATAAGGCATGCACAATAAATCACCTTGCATGTAATTGTAATTATTTGCCTGCAGACGGGCCAAAATAGCACGACTTGATGTAAGCTTCACCAAAGTTGCCTTGTAAGTTGTAATGGGGCTCTAGTACAAGAGCAATCTAGTAATTTGAATAAATTATGACGAGGAGGGCGGGCATAGAGTAAAGTAGATTAGGATAATTTAGAGGTCCCCCCCCCCCCCCCCCACAAAAAAAATCTCTTCTCCTAAAAAAGGGGAATGTCACATTAGCCAGTAAAAAAAAATGGAATGTCACATTAATAATAGGTGGATGCATGAGTAGTGTTATATAATCGGATTCATTCAACAGGATGACGTCATATAATTTTTCAAAGTATGAGGGATTTACCTTTTTTGTTAATAACAATTATGCTATTAGCACCTTTAGTTGGCAAGAAAAGAAAGTAGATGAAAGAATGAAACCGTTGAACTTCAACAAACATCAGTAACATAATGAATTTATATTTTTCTGTCACGTTTTGGAATGTTACCGGAGAAAAGGCGTGAGCGTTGAGAACTAGCTTCAACATTTCACTCATCTGTTTGAGGCGGAAGGCATAGGCGATCGAGTGCGTGGCTCACCCAGCCCATGTTGAATTTGGTAGACTCATGCCCTTCTTGGAGAAATTCACGATTTTTAACTACAAACCCACTACTGTCCATCTCTGAATTGAAAGGGTGATGGAGATTGTCTATTGTTTTTCTGTTTTTGATTCTGAATGCAAGTTTGATATTCATATATACCATATTCGGGTCTATTTAGTTGAATTTTAACAGTTTCCATAAAATGAAAATTTGACAGGGTCATGAACTCCTAGAGTGTACTACTTTAAGTTTTTCTATTTTTATTTTTATTTTTCTTAAATATCATGAGGTTTCAGATACTTTGCACCTAAATAGTCTCTCAGGCACATACAATCCTCCGTCCCATATACACCGGGCAATTATAGGATAAAGTACATGAGGGTGGCATTGAAGGAGAGTGGTGAAAATTAAACCCAAGACCACTTACTTGGCAAGAGGCCGTAGGACCACTTGGTCCACCCATCAAGATTGTACTACTTTTAGTACTTATTTTAAGGCTAATGGGCTTGTTTGATTGGAATTGTCTAAATCTGCACGTTGTTATCTAATTGTCTCAATTTATGAATGTATTCTTTTCTAGTGTAGATCTCTACCAATATTTTTTTCATTGATTCATCATCTCCTCATTTTTGGGCTTATAATGTGTTCTGATTTTAAAGCCAAAATTTAGGGATCAAACGAGGATACTCAAAATTATCCGTAGTGTAATTTTGATGATAAATTGTGAACCTTGTTGGGCAATGTCTGGCACGAAAATTATTTGTGTGCCAGCCGTATATACCCCACAAACAGACTCCCAACGATTGCTATCACATGATGCGTCTGTTCTTTTGTTGGATGCTTTTTTGTGGGTCTGTTCTGTTCTGCCACCACTTTTCCCTCAAAAAAATAAAAAAATAAAAAATAAAGATGGAAAAAGGAATAGGCATCTTAAAATGTTTGAAAAGTCTGAACCTATTTCTATCTAGAAATTTCCATCTAGAATTAGTTCCATACCAACCAAATGATGATGGTTTATCCAGTAAGGTTATCCAAACTTTCACCATAACAAATTCTAAGACGCGGGTAAAGTAACTCCACATACTATATCAATTAACGTCAAAGATAAATTTGACTTGTATTTGATCCTAAGAGGGAACGGAGAATCTTTCGCTTCTTAAAACATAAGTATCAAAAAAGCAAACAATGAAACAAAACCCACGTCACAAACTTCACCCCATACACATACCTAATGCACAAACAATGAAACATATTGGATTGGTTGCAAAATGGCTAGTCATGCATTCTGTTATCCATTGGTGTCTCGGAGAGAGAGAGAGAGAGAGAGAGAGAGAGAGAGAGAGAGAGAGAGAGAGAGAGAGAGAGAGAGAGAGAGAGAGAGAGAGAGAGAGAGAGAGAGAGAGAGAGAGAGAGAGAGAGAGCTGTGACTCCGTGAAAGAGATGAGAGATCAAAGAGTGAATGAGAGAGATGTGAGTGTGAATTGTGATAGAGAGGATTTAGATACCAGATTGTCATGTTAAGCTGTGTTTGAGTGAGGAATTTGGAAAAAAAAAAAAAAAAAAAAAACATGAGAATTTTAAAATGATTGGATTTTAAAAGTTTAGAATTTGTAATTAGAATATAAAGTTCCCTGTTTGGCTGAACTTTTTAAATGTTAGAATTTTGAATTAGAAATTTGCAATTTCTTTATTTAAAAGGTGAAATTTGGTGAATTGAACCTAAATTGATGAAATTTCCAAACAAAATTTGACCTCCCAAATGTCAAAATTAAAATTATGTCTAGAACTTTTGAAATTCCTACTTTAACTAACCAAACATAAAATTTGCTTCAAAGAATTTGAGAAATTCCATTTTAAAGGTAATTTTGTCTCAAAATTTCTCACCCAAACACATTCTTAGGTTTTTATCTATTTATTTACATTTTTTTTGTTTATTTATTTTGTGTTTTGAGCTTAATTTGAGTTGGCTCTTTTGAATTTTAGATTTGGTTTGGGGCTCTATTTTAATTTGGACTAGGGGTCCTCATTTAACCTTAAGTACAACCATCCCATGAACACGTATATTGGCCGTAAACAAAACTGATAAACTTAGCATTTTCGTTCATAGTATAAAACATCAAGCACAAGATAATTGCTTGCTCTCTCACACAGACATACAAGCACACACCCGTACAGAATAAATAAATAAATAAATGAGTCAACATTGAAGCTTTCATAACACATAGTAATCAAAGTCGAAAGAATCTAGTTCACAAAACAACCAAACAAGCAAGAGTATCAGTTCACAATGTAGTTCAATTTTATAGGGCTAATTGGCTACGCATCCTATTCCAAGCTCAATTAGTAGGGAAATGGGTCACACTGGCACACCAATATACCATTGATCTGGGTCGTCCAATCAACAAATAGAGAGAGAGAGAGAGAGAGAGAGAGAGGTAGCAGTGGAAAATCATTTTGGATGGAATGAGATTGAAAAGTTTTGGTGAAATCCTTGATGAGTTGATCAATCTAGTCTGGTGGGGTTCTATCTTTGAACTTAAGAATCATTTATGAGCTGGCTGGTCCATTCTGTATACAACAATTGAAAATTGGCTTAATTCCGTCAAAAATTTCATGGTTGGCTGACAAAAGGGCGGAAAGTGATAAAATTCAAAACTTCATGAGGTTATTTGTCCGATTCTAAATATGAAGGGTGAAAAGTGGTTTTAGAACAAAATTTAGAAAGCGAAACTGTAATTTTTTCTTTAAAAAAGAAAAGGAAAAATTTGTTGACAAGTTGCAAATGGGAGTTGAGCATCCAAAAAATCTAAGGAGGAAAATGATGGGTGGCCCTTTCCCTTCCGTTATTTATCTGATCGACAAATTGACCGGGCTGCAAGTGGGTGTCTAGTGTCGACCACCCGAAAAATGTAAGGATGGGTGGCCAAGGTTCGGGTCCATTCCTTGTGTCTATATCATCATTTATCAATAACTGATAACAGAGAGGGAAAAGGCCAAGAATCAAGTAGGCAGAGAGGTCACTCTCTTATCGCTATGAAAAACTTTGTACCATTGTGTGCAATAGTGGCTAACATGGTATCAAAAGCAATAAAATGAAATAAAAATTGTACTACTCCATTTCACATTGATTGTCATGTTTGAAAAAATACATTTTTTTTGGAATCCCTCTTAAATCCATTCACAACAACTTTTATAATTTAACAATTTAATTTTGCCCTAAAGCAAAATACCATCATTAATTGAGTTTGTTTTGTGTATATCATATCATTAGTACCTATTTTTTAACTAGGACAATAATTTTGAAACGGCGCAAATTGAAAAAGAAAGCGATTAATATGAAACAGAGGCAGTAATGAGAAAGATGTGTTAAATTTTAATCAAAACTTGACCCAAGTTGGCCCAAACGAGATGGCTTGAAGCCTTGAATAGATGAGTATTGCTTCGTCCACCAAAAGGTTGTTAGTGACTTGTAACTGGCTCCTGTATTTTGATTAACTCCAAAAGGTGGACCAGTGATTTCTATGACTAATGGCTCAAGAAGCACAATGTCCTGTCTTTGACTTGCCATTCACTCTTGGGATGAACTACTAGTTGGGTTTGTCCTCTCAAGCACATAAAAGTACGTTGATATCTATGTTCGCTTAAGGGTTATGGGAAGGAAAAATGAGTCTGATGTGTAACGCAGGGCCCATTAGGGTCTTCGAACAAACAAAAGATATTTGTGTAGAAGATTTCTTGGAAATCATGCCATCTATATATATATATATGGGAGGGTTCTGTTGATATCTGGTATAAAATTTTTTACACTTACACATGTTAATATCTTTTTATAAAAATCATATTTCGCCAATCTAACCATTGGATTACATATTATTATCTTGCACATCATGCATCCAAATTTCAAGTTGATCAGATATTGAGAAATATTTGATCCGTAAATTTACATTTCTTTTAATAAATAAAATTTTAATTTCAAACACTTTATGAATGATATAGCTCTTAATTTCCAATTAACTTAAAAGCTGGCATGCATGACAATAATATAAAATCCAACGGTTGGATTGGCGGAATCGGGGAGGGTTCCATCGACATCTGGTGTAAAATTTTTTACACTTACAACCATCAATATCATCTTATAAAAATCATATTTCGTCAATCCAACCGTTGGATTACATATTCTCGTCATGCACATCATGCACGCCAAATTTTAAGTTAATCGGATATTATTGAAATAATTTGCTTACGAAAAAACGATTATTATTATGATTATTTTTGGTTCATACAAATAAAACAAATTCAACCTTAAATGAATTGAACTGCCAGGCTAAAGACGGACATTCAAACTTACAAAGTTGTTTATGCATTTCATTGTCTCATACATAATGGGAAATCCTTGAGGGGTAACACATGTATGCCTAACTGACAATATATGTGTCAAGTGCCACAAAAATAGCATAGTACTATACCTTGCAAGTGACTAGGAGTCTCACTATCTCAATCCACTACTCTCTACCGTTGCAATCACAATTGTTCTTGTGTTCAAATAATCACAATCTCCCGACATTGTCGATCTACCACTGTTTGTTTTGCAACCGCCTTTATTAATGAAATTTCACAGCGGGATCGCACGTAACCGAAACCATCATAGTACACGTCTAAACTGAAAGAGAAAACAAATATATTAAAGGGCAGTCGCAAAAATATATTATATATTGTTTTATTTGGGAGGGGTAATGAGTTTAGTTTTAAACCTTGACAAACTTGTTTTCTATGTCTATATGAATAATTTTATTCCGTTGTGATCCCATGGTTTTTGATGTATATGAATGAAGTTTCTTAGGGATACACTGTTCATGCCAAAATTACGAAAATCACAGATTAACCATTGTGTTGAGAACCAACGAGAGTTGACCTGACGGCAAAGGGATGAGTAACTCGTACATCCTGAATTCAAAACTAACCAATCTTTCTTAACTTGGGCATTAAACGACCTCATGCAGTGGTGGCCCCGCATGGAGAGCAGGGATTAGTTGGGCTCTAATAGTTCAAACACCTCGTTGCTTGGCCAAAAAAAAAAAAAAAAAAAAAAAACCTAATGTGTTGAGAGGTGCGAGGGTTTCTTCCTTTTTATTACATATATGCTCTGTACCACACCAACTGCTGCGAAAGCCCAACAAGGTCCATTACATATTTGATTTTTTACTATAGTCACAACTGCTCCTTTGCTCCAATTGATGGATGATGGAAGCTCATCCTCGCTTGGGCCTAGAATACAACACATTTAATAAGCCGATTTGTAGCTAAAATATAATACAATCCCAAAAATTATTCACTTGGATATTCAACTAAGAAAGATTTAATTCTCAAATCAAATACATCTAGGGAATTAAGGACCTCACAACTATATATCCAATTATGGAGCACAACTTAGAGATAAACAAAGATCACAAGAAAAAATGATAATAGAAAAAAAACGAACTGCAGACAAACAAGAAATGCATGAAATCGACAAGTCAAATAATCCCGTAGGTTCATAATTTATATATAATGCTACATCCTAATCTAAAATAGATCCATGTAAATAATTTGTAGTGAAAATTACCATAATTATGGGCCCTATTTTAACCCCAAGCATTTAGCCTAATGACAAGCAAGCCTTGAAATGCGCCTCAGGAAGCATAAATCGAGTGCCCAAAATCTAAAAAAAGGAATTTGATCCCCTTAATTAGGGTCTACCCCTAAGGTTCAAAGGGCCCACAAATTGCCTAGTGTGTATGGGACGACAGGATTGCATGTGCTCGAGGGATTAGTCCAAGTGCAAATCACTCAACCACCCTTGTTATAAAAAAAAATACATATATATATAACTTTAAGACAACCTTAGTTTAAGACTCAATTTTCTTAATTTTCATTTGATGGCTTTTTAAATCTTGGAAGAACTTTTTTCTTTTTGATTCAAGTTCATTAGTACAGTCAATATCAAGCTTAGATCACCAGTTCTTATCCCTAGGCATGATAAGTTCTTTATATGGGCATTTTGGAAATAAAAAAATTGAAAACCAACAAGCTGATCGCTCTGGCTTTTATATACTAGCACAACTATACAAGAGATTAGGCTTACAGAAATGAATATCACCTGTCATTGGCATGTATGCTTGTGCAGTTACTAAGACCTCTTTCCTACACCATTCATTCCTAGAGAAATTTATTGCATTAAAAAGTTTCCCTAGAATATTTTTAAATCAAGTGAGGAGCGAGGTAACAAATTATTTGTTGAGAAGAGAGTAACCTTAATGAGTGTGTTTTGGAAAAATATCAAATCCCACATTAGTTAATTATAAACTTTAAATTAACTAATCAATATCCACTCAACCATTTTTTGCCCAGGGTCATCACACTCTCGTGGGAGGGTGCATCTTTTTGGGGTAGTGAGACAATGATGAGTACTTTTTCCTCCGAAGGCAATTCTAAAAAGAAAATGTGTATAGACCAAAACTTCTATTCCCTTTATAATAGTATAGATTAATATAGATATAGATAAATTAACCCAAGACTTTTCCACCCCCAAAAAAATAAAAATAAAAACTAACTGTAGAACTTGTAGAACAAGGGACATCCGAAAAGGTGAAAATGGAAATTAACAAAATTGATAAATTTTTTTTTAAAAAAAAAAAAATCCCACTTTATGTGAATTTTCTAAATATAAACTAATTTATTAAATTAAAAAATTAAAAAAATAAAAGAAAAAAAAACATTGATAGATGACCATTAAAAATGACTGACCTTTTATTAAAACGGTCATCCTTTTTTTTTTTTTGGGGGGGGGGGGGGAAGGGTCAACTTTTCAATCATCACCTTCTTTCAAATTACCAAAAATTTGGAATAGGAAACATTCATAAAAATAATTGGAAAAATAAAAAACAACGAAATAAAAATTTCTAAAAACAAATATTACAAATAATAATGGTAGAACTCCCTCCATCCTAAATTATTTAAGCCACTAAACACGCATATTAAGGTGATATATTTAATGTATTATCATTATCATGTCACTCATATATTTTAACTTTCCAATTTTATCATTTTACTCCTTTTGTTTCACTTTGTTTGATAACAATTTTTATTTTTGGAAGTCTCAAAATATTTGTTACTTAACAATTTTTTTTTTTTTTACTTTCTCAATTTCCAAACGTTTTCTCTATTTCCATTTGAATGATGATGGTTTTCGTGGGTGTTCTTCCATAGCAGAGAAGGGTAAAGAGAAGCAGCAACGATAAAGAGAACACGTAATAAGAGAGAGATCCAATTTGGGGGCGTGATTTCAAATAATATTTTTAAATATTTGGGGATGATTCTGTTTACGGTGTGAAACTCTGTTAGGAGGGCATCTGCTGATGTGTAGTTGATAAGTGGGTCACGCATAAATGTCAACATATTATTGGACCGGCACACCATATCGCTTATGCCACGTGGTGTGCCAGTCATGCAGAATAATTTTTCCAATTTGGGACGGAAGGTGCACCATTGGGGGTGGCGGTCTAGGAGAAAAACTTCCATGTAACTGTGACACGGCCACGTGGTATCACGGGCCAATCAGAAGCAAGCAAAGTAGGAGTGTCAACGTACTTTTTGGACCACACTCCTATTTTGCTTGCTTCTAATTGGCCCGTGATACCACGTGGCCGTGTCACAGTTACATGGAAATTCTTCTCGGCGGTGTAGTGACATTTTTTTTAAATGGTTTCGCAGGTGGTAAGTCATGATGTCAGCTCGAAATGGGCAGCTCTTAAGATTATGTCCACTAATGTCTTTGCTGGAAAAGGAGCGCTTACAATCCATCCCCTGCTTTGTAGACCTATTTAGACCGTTCCTATCATTGATTCCCAATAAGTACCGAGTTATTATGGTCATACTAATGTAAGAAAGCCACTTTGATTGCCCCCTCTTACCCTTTTTCTCTTGGCAAGAATAAAATAATAATTAATAATAATGTAGTCCTCTCCTCTTCAAACCCCAAAATATGATGCTTCTTACTAGAGTTGATCCTACAACCTTATCCATGATGGTAATGTTACTCAGTCATTCAAACCAGTCGCCTTTCTCAAATTTTACTAGGGCCTAACTTATTTACTTTTTTCCCTTTTCCTTTTGTTAAATCTAACATTTTTTTTTAAAAAAAAAATTTTGGTACCTTCAACCATACTTTTAGGTACGTACATTCCAAGGCTCCAGGCCAACTCAACTAATTAAGATTTGCGGGTAACTTATCCTCCACTAGCCAAGCTCTGAATCTCTGATTAACGTGGCTAGGTATTTACTTCAAAGCGTGCTCAATGCACCTAATTCCACACTAGATTCAAGCTAGCCCAAACAGTAGCTAATCCTAAACCGGGACACGCAATCGTGCACGTCCCCAATTACGTGGGTGTCAGCTGATGCCCGGCCAAGGAATGTTCCAGGGTTTATCCACTTGCTCTTCTCCTTTGAATTTTTTGCTATACGTTTCCTTATGCACGCATGCCCTAAAACAAAGAAATTATCAATTCTAAGAACACCCACATAATGTGTACAAACAGTATACGTTTTGCTTCATATCTCTCTTCCTTATTTCAAATTAAAAAATAAAAATAAAAAGAAGGTATTAATGAATAACCTTACCATTTCACCAAAATAATTTCATTTAAGCAAGCTTTAAAGAGCTTGAAGTGGGGTCCTAGTTGATTGATTTGTTGTTATCCTTCATTAGTAAGAGAGAGAGAGAGAGAGAGAGAGAGAGAGACTTGTGTATGCTAGTAAATTTTCTTTGGTTGACCATAATGCTCGCAAATTATAGTTGATGAAATCGTCAAAGCTAAGGCAATTAAAATCTATCATTTTACATTTTTCTATGGAATTTATCCATTTGTTATGCATTCATTTTCCAAATTAATTTTCTATAAGTTATCAACCTAGTGATGAGTAGTGCTACATCCACTAAACAATGTGACATTCACTTCTTGTAAGTTGAAAGGATGTTTGAAAAAAAATGGCGTTTAACAATTCAAAATGTGTCAATTGCGATGTGTCTTAATGGACATATGACACGAGTCCAAAACTTTGTGTTTGGTTCAAGACATGGTAGCAATCTACACATATGACACGCGCGTGGCTTCCGCTTACGTGTTCATATATACAATTCCACCTCCACATGTACCTAAAATATGCCTACCCCTTCTACATATATCCATATATGACTTCATGGATGCCCACGTCGAGGGTAGAAGCCGAGATGAATGAATGAATTAATCCAATTGATATCACACCCAAATGCTTGACGGCTGCTGACTTGAAGATAAGGCTTATGGAGCCTATAGAGAGCTTTGGTGGCAACAAAGAGGTCCCTTGTTCAAAAGCCCGTCTCATTTGGGAATTTGGATGGCTTAAATGGTTTTAGTTTGGTAGTTAGAATAGAGCCTCCCCGACTACGCGGAGGTGGCCTGGGTCACCCCCAACGCCAGCATTAAGGTAACAATTGCATCTTGACATATTCAAAAATGATGGTCATCATTTTCTTTATCTTTTTTAAGGAAAAAAAAATCTTATATCATAGACTGCCATTGTTTTTAAATGAAAAAATGTAAATTTTATGACAGACTCTCATTTAACTGTCATAACTTCTTTATGACAGTCAAATCATGACCACTTAAATGTAAAAAGGTAAATTTTCTTTTACCTTCAATATTATTTTGTGTGGTCAAGATTTGACTGCCATGCTAGAACCAACCTTTTTTTTAATTCAAAGGTGTTGGCCAGGCATACAACATTTGAAACCCTAAAATGGAAGGCGACTTGCAAGCTTGCACCTTGCAGGATCAAAGCCATACTATTGGATTCCCAGGCCCAGTGAGGTGTTAGGTGGGCAGTGGGCTAGTAGGCCTACATCTTGCAGACCTTGAGGTATGCTATTGGCACTGGCTTGCGAAGCTCAATTTCTATTTGGGAACGGCTTTTGCAACCCCCAAACTGATAAGTTGCCCCTCATATTTTTTAATTAAAAAAATTATTATACAAAATTATCAAAAGGGCTTAAATACCCCCCACCCATCCCCTCTCCCACAAGTCCAAAAATTCTCTCCAGCACCCCACACCACCAGCGATGGCGAGGCAACAGCAACGGCAGCCCTCCCCTCCGTGATCGGCAGCCCTCTTCTTCCTTCTTCTTCCCTTTTTTTTTTTTTTTCCTTCCCAGAACCCCTCTCCCGCACCCCTCTCTCGTTGGCAGCCCTCCTTCCCGTCGGAACCCTCTTCTTCCTCTTCCTCCTCTTCCCTCTTCTTCTCTTCTTCTTTTTTTTTTTTTTTTTTTTTTTTTCCTTCTTTCCTTTTCTTTTCCTTTTCTTCTCCTCTTCCCTCCCGTCAGCAACCTCTTTTTTTTCTTTCCTTTTCTTTCTCTTCCTTCCCGTCATCGGAAAAAATGGAGGTTTTGAAAAAAAAAAAAACCCTCCTTCGCTGGAAAACTCAAATCTGACTTGCAGAGGGACGAAAAAAAAAAAAAAAAGAGGAAGAACCTCCCTTGTCGGAAAAAATGGAGGTTTTGAAAAAAAAAAACCTCCCTTGCACAAATCTGACTAGTAGAAAAAAAAAAAAAAAAAAAAAAAAGGGGAAAAAGGGAGGAGAAGAGGAAGAAGGGGTGCTCGTGCTCACCATCACCGTCGCCCTTCCTTGCCGTTGCCTTCGCCCTTCCAGATTGGGGCTGTTGTGTGGGGGAGTGCGGTGGGTGAGAAGGGTTAAGGTTTATTTAGAAGGAGGGGTATTTTAGTTTTTGAGAGGGTGGGTATATATATATTTTTTTTGGGGGGGGGGGGGGGGGGGGGGGGTGGTTGGTTGGGAACGTAGACCTTTGGGGTGGTTGGGAACGTATACCTTTGGGGGTTGCAATAGCCGCTCCCTTTCCATTTAAATGATCAGACTCAATTAGTCTCTTAAATAAAGCCCAACAGATTCCATTTGGAGAGAATTGAAACCCAACTCTCTTGAGCCCAATGTTGAGAGTCCTTTGTGATCAGGATGCCCCATTCTCCCCTCAAGCCAAGACTCGTTATCATATGTGACTATTTCTTGAACATAATAACCCGCACAAAATTTTAATAAGTAAACACTAAGAGATGGATTATAAGGCCCCAGCTGTAAAGATTCAAATGAGATTCATATTGAAAGGAAACTTTAAAAATAATCATAGATAGCACCAAATTAAGGAAATGTTAATCTTGGGGAAGGCTTTGGATGCTTATGCAGTATACTAAAAATTCTCATAGGAGGGTTTGATCTATGTGAGGAAATTGATCACACGCCTTAGACCAATTATGCTCTATATCTCATAATTTTTCATCCTTTTTTTTTTTTTTTTTTTTTTTTTTTGTTTTAACTTTTTTTTTAAAAAAAAAAAATCCAAAAGAGAGTTTAATGGGCCCTTAAGCTAGGCAACAAGGTAGTCCATCCCTTTTCTCGTAACACCCCCTCCTTTAGTTACATACACATCCGAGAAAAGTTGAAACCACAATCTTTCGCAAACCCTTTCCCATAAACGGTGTAAACATGTTATTCAACCTACAAGCCATTGGCATATCCTACAACCATGGGCGAAGCTAGTGAAAGACCAGGTGGGGCACTTGCCTCACTTGAAAACCATTTTTTTTTTTTCGATTTTATCAAATAAGTATTTTGACATTCTATATTTACCACCTCTTAATTTTTTTTAACCCTTTCATTATTCTTTCCCACTCATCTCATTTTTAAAAATTTTTTTTTTTCTCTTATATATAAAATCCCTAATCCCCACCCCAATCACTCATTTCCTCAATCTCTCTCTCTTTCTATTTTTTTTTTCTTTTTTACTATTTTATCAATAGATTATAAATTCTTGTACTTTTTTTTAACTTCAAAATGATAACATGAAATTTTTTTTGAATTAAAGGTTCTTTGATTTTTTCGAATTAGGATAAAGTACCAATCAAGATTATGAGAATCAATTCCTAACTTTGCCCATGCCTACAACTTCTTAAAACCTAGCCTTTGGTTCATCTCGCCTTACCCCCTGTCTATAAAAAAGACTAAAATGGTCCTTCAATGACCAAATTAGTTATCTTCAATTTTAGCTCTTTCAATAAATTTATCTCCGATGTTCCATTCAAGCCATCAAATCTCAAGAATTTACCATCTTATGGATCCAATCGTTTAATTACAAATCCTAGGGCTGAGTAGATGACCGTGACCATTTAATTTCAATTAAAAGGGTTTTCATTCATTGGGGGAAAAAAGAAAAAGAAAAAAGATAACTAGTTTTATTAGCATAAGACCCCTACTGCCATTCAAACCTTTGGACCAACTAATTCCTATACCTCATGCATTCATCATTATAAATGGCTACCACTCATGGCGGATGGGGTTAACTCCTATAACTCGGATAACATTATTATAACACCATCCGGCATCTGCTTTGGCGGTTTCCCTTATAAACATTTTTTTTTTCCTTTTTTGGCAAGGAAAATGTTATATAGTCCCACACTTTGCCTTGTAGTCTTGCCCTACTAAGAGAAAAATGGGGTAAAGTTGTGTTTTAGGATTTAATCATATCAATGGGTTCTATAACTTTACCCTATGTTTTTTTTAGTAGGGCAAGATTGTAGAGATTTGGATCAGTGCTGAGTTGATAAAACTCAGCACCATGTCAAACTAATCTACACTCTTGAATGAGAGATCGGATGGGTTGGATTAAAAGTTAAAAATATGTTACTGAAATGACTAAAATGACCTAATTGAGCAACTTTTTTAATTTTTAATTTAAACCATCTAATCTCTCATTCAAAGGTATGGATTAGCTTAGTATGGTACTGAATTTTATTAACTTAACATTGAATCCAATTTCATATTGTAGGGCAGAGTGTGGGGGTAAGTAGCATTTCCCTTTCGGCTGAGGCTTCTCGGGTAAACTTGTTTGATGCTGTCCCGCTGGTCCAAATTTTGACATTGATTCAGGGACCTCTTTTTTTGGGGGAAGCCTCTTTAAAAATTTATGATATGATTAGTGATAATGGTACCTGGTGTTTTAACAAATTGTCATTTGTGTTACCTTCACACATTTTAGACTTGCTCGGCCCTCCTCCCATTTTGCAGTTTGCTAGTGGTTCTGATTTCATCTCTTGGATTGGATCCAAAAATGGTAGTTTTTGTACTCAATCTGCTTACATGCTCTCTGATAATTCCCCAACCCACATTCCTTCTAGTGGGATGTGGAGCAAAATCTGGCAGATTAACACTCTTCCTCGGATCCGTCATTTCTTTTGGCTTTGTTGCCATAACAAACTGCCTTGTAATTCTGTTTTGCATAGAAGGCATATCATTCCTACTGATACATGCCCCATTTGTTTCTCTGAGGCTGAAACCGTGGACCATATTCTTAGGGGTTGTGATTATGCTAAAGAATTTTGGACTTTACTGGATCCACTGATCCTTTCTCACCAAAACTTACCTCTTGAAGAATGGCTTCTCCTTCATTGGGGTTCCCATACCGTTTCTCTAGGATGGGATTTACCTATCCATATTATATTTCCCTTTGCTTGTTTAGCTTTATGGCACAATAGGAATAAGTTCGTGTTTGAGCAAACTATGTTACTGCATAAGGTTAACTGTGATGCTACTTTGGCTAAGGCCACCGAATTTTATCATATTTCTGGGAAGTGTACTTCCCCAAGGACAACTAGACAGGTTATGGTTAAATGGGAACCTCCTGCCAGAGGTGAATTCAAGCTAAACATCGATGGTTCAGCCATTGGCTACCCAGGGAAGGCAAGTGCAGGGGGGCTCATTCGTGATCACCTGGGGAGATGGGTTAAGGGATTTGTTCGCAAGTTGGGTATCACATCCAGTGTGGATGCCGAACTATGGGCTCTTAGAGATGGTTTGAATCTAGCTCTCAAATGTAATATCAACAAACTTTATGTTGATATGGATGCTTCCAGTGCAATAGATTTGATAAACAGTGAGGCTTCTGAGACTCACCCTTTAAGCACCATCATATCGGATTGCAGGTTGCTCATGACCCGTTTCCAGGAGGTGCGGATCCAACACACCTTCCGTGAAGGGAATCAGTGTGCAGACATTTTGGCCAAGAAGGCAGCTGAGTTTGATTTTGTTTGTACTTTTTTGGATAATCCTCCTACCTGAATTAATTTACAGTTGGAAGCAGATAGTAGGGGTGTTTTATACCCCCGTGCTGTACCTAACTTTTAATTTCCTTATATATATTCCAGTTTACCAAAAAAAAAAAAAAAATTTTGACATTGATGCTGACGTGGCAGGTTAATGGACAACAAATGAGTGCGAAGGTGCTGGACCCTCTGGGTTCAAATTGGGTTGAAATGGGTTCGGTGGTTCGTTTCTTAACTCTTTTTTTCTAGGGTTTATAGCTCGTCACTCTGCACAACTGTTAGGAGTATCTTGCTGCATCCCCATCGAATCATTATTTTCGGTAGAGATTTATAGTGAAGAGAAATGACAACCCAGGCAGCTACCTCGTTCAAGGGCAACTTGAAGGCATAGTTTCCTTACTTTCCTTACATTTTATTGAATTTTACGTGATTGTATGTATGTATATTGGATTTTGATCAAAATTGAAGTTACCTTTTGTTGTTGCTCCAAAAAAACTAAAAAAAAATGGTTACCCTTTGTTTGGTAGCCAAGGAAAGGAGGAAAACAGAAGAAATTTTGATTATGTGTTTTCTGTTGGATTGGTTTGGGCTAACTTGAGTGAGATTTTAATTCTCTGGGTTTCCGAACAGTAGAAAATCTAAGATTTCAAATTTGACTGTCTTTTTGTTTTTATGTAGTTTATTGGGTTCCTAATGGGCTTACCTTATACATTGAAAATAGAGCGATAGCGGGAGCACGCCAGGTGTTTGTGAAATGTACCGTATGCATTTTACGGCCTTCTATTGTGAAGCCATGAGGTTTTGATCTTGTGCTTGCATTACCTATTTCTCATTTTTGGTTGATAGAGAGACTAAATTACTTTCGGAGTCCAAACAGGGGTTCTGGTACCATGGGTGAATTTCCTCTATGAGTTTTTTGAAAATTGGAGTGAAGCTTGACTGGCAAAAGAAAAAGAAAAAAAAAAGGGTTTCACGTAACTGTTATTCTACTCTAATTAAATACGCATATTTTACTTTAGATCACATTCAAGGTTTTCATTGCTTGCATTCGAGCAAAGACCATGTACAGGTTTTGGTTGACTAGAGACCTAATACCCAAAGAATAGATTATTCATTTTCTTATTTTTTCAACTTTCCTTTTTTGAAATATAACTAGATTGATGTAACGCGTTATAGCAGGTTGCTTATTTTTTTAATCCATTAAATAAGTTGTTCTTAGAGTTCTGGGTTGTTATGATGTTGCATTGGTTTTTATCAAGTTCACCCATTACCCACATCTTCTTTAATTAATCGTATATAGTTTTCTGAATAGAGTTCTTTTACAGATAATTTAGGAGTCAGTTTTATCATGAAATCTTTCCATTCAAGGCTGGAAAACTGATGCAGGACAACCCTCTTGAGAA
This sequence comes from Liquidambar formosana, assembly GCA_039720395.1. NCBI lineage: Eukaryota > Viridiplantae > Streptophyta > Magnoliopsida > Saxifragales > Altingiaceae > Liquidambar > Liquidambar formosana. The sequence goes on along the minus strand of JBBPBK010000072.1, from coordinate 120,687 downwards.
CAATGAAGGAGAAAAGAAGCTTGAAAAAAAAAAGAAAAGAAGCTTGAAAGAAGCAAGAAGCAAGAAGCAGGAACCCTAGCTAGGGTTTGTTTGGAGTCGAAACCCAAACGTGGGAAAACCCAATTTTAATTCATAATAAGATGAAAATTAAAGAGTTATTGGAGCCCTATATATAGGTTCCAATTACATCAAATAAGGTAAAACTCAACCCTAAAATCTAGGAATTTAAAAGGCATTTACTTAATTATTCTTAAAAATAAATATGCCTAAAATAAATATGCTAAAGCCTTGGTCTTCAAGTTAATAGGCCGTATTGGACCACCCGGTTGAACCACGTGCATGCTGTCCCCATCAACTCTCCCGGGGTGGGAGAAACTCGACCTCGAGTTTGAGTTTGGATGGAGATACTGAATTCGCCCATTCCAAATAAACAGATACTTTGAATAGGCCAATTGCTTGAGTCTTTGAGTTAATTCCACTTCAAAGTGTACAACCCGAAGTAAAATCTTCAATTTAGCGAAGAACTTGATCAGACAGCGATCACTTACCAACTCAAACTTGTCAACACCAAGAAAATCTATCCCTTGTACCTCAAGCAATTCAGACGCAAACACAATATCATCCACTTTTGACAGAACCAGATTTTCTTGTGGCAAACCTTCTTCTTCAATACTCGGTACTTTTGGGGCTTCTATTCTCTGTTGAAACTCTTGCACGATCATTTCTTCAACTTTTGAATTATCTGTGACGACTTCAATGTTCCCTTCCAAAACGTCTTTAGCGAGTATAGGGTTAGGGAATGAAACAACTCCTTGTGGCATAAGCTCGGGTTCATCAGTGAGATCCGACTGCGGTTGGGCATTGAGCTTGGCACTCATGTCTGGAAGTAGTTTCATCATGGACTCCCATGGTGAATAGTCCATTGGAGTTGCTTCCACAAAATTTACACGAGCTCTATCTTTGCAAATAGAAATAACGATTGGGGCATAATCATCCAAAACAGAACCCAAGGATTGTACTGCTTCCATGAGATAGAGCTTCAATTTTTCAGCACAATTCGTGAGGACTTGTTCTCCCAATTGCCAAGATAGGGATCCAACATTCTTGTTCTCCTTTCTGACACTATTCAAGAGAGGATATAGAAGCTCCTTGGAGATGTCATCACTTTCCTCCAAAACCATGGTCATGATTACTTCCATGTTGGCAAATGTAGCATCAGAACAATGAAATTTAGCAATTGTCAGAAAATGTTGGAACATTTCAATAACCAATGCATCACACTCAAGATCCAACATCTCCATACATAACCTGATCTTTGCAACATTCTCAAGAATGGAAAGAGATTTAAAATAGCAACTATTCCCAGGAGACAATGTACCAAATGTTGAGACTATAAGTTGAAAAACTTCTCTCATTTGCTCATCATTGTAAGGAGGAGTTGGTGCAGTGATTCTCAAAATCTCACAGATGCAAGAGGCAACTGAAACTCTCACATTGGTGTTCATATGCTTCAAAAGCTCAGGAGCTATTAGTGCACTCATTGCAGGTCGAAGTGCATCTTGCATTGACTGCGATGGGACTTGCCATACTTTTGATAAGTTATATGCAAGTCCATCAAGTAGGCGGAGTAGCTCACCAACAGAATATATAGGAAATATGAGCTTTTTCCCCATATCCATAAGTCGCTTTTCGAATAATTGTTCAGAAGAATTCATTTTTCTTTTTTTTTTTCTTTTTTTTTTTCACTCCTTTTTTTTTTTTTTTTTTTTTTTTTTTTCAATCACTCTTTTTTTTTTTTTTTTTTTTTTTTTTTTTTTTTTTTTTTTTTTTTTTTTTTTTTTTTTTTTTTTTCAATCAAACATGAGAAATTAATTGATACAATTCTAAAGAAGCAAAATTAAACTAAGAGAATAAGGAAATTGGAATACTGGATTAGATTAACCTGGATTGGAATGAGGATAACCCTGTTTGCGAATCTGGCTCCAATTGGAATAATCTGCTCCCAGTTAGAATAGCCTGATCTTCGTTTGGAATAGCCTGAGTTGAATGGAGGATAACTCTATCCAAGGACTGGACAACAAATTTCAGTTGGAAAGAGTTAATCCGTGATTGGAATAACCTTATCCAAGGTTTATGAGCTACTTATTTGCAATTTAGATCGCCAAGAAATCGTAACCAAAGGGACCCATTCTCCTTTTATATCATATACCCGAGACTCAAAAGATTCTGCCATTTTTAAGGTTCAATTGTGGAAGGGAGAGAGAGACTGGCAGGTGTCTTCGACTTCGGCGAGCTCGACGGCGGTGATGGCTTCCGGCAGAGATGGCCTCCGGCAGCGACAACCGACAGGGAAGGTCGACGTCACAGAAGAGAGCGATGATGGCATCGGCGAGATGGTGGTGGCTGTCGGTGAAGTCTCGATGGCGATGATGGTGGATGTGAGATTTGGCGGTGGGTTCCGATGGTGGTAGCTTCTGACGACCGGGGTAGAAGGCTCAGATGGCAGTGTCGGTGGTTGGTGATAACGCCGTGGGCTCAAACGACGGTGCTGGTGACGCAAGGGTGGGTTTTCCGACAACGCCACTGATGTAACAGTGGGCTTCCAGCGATGGTGGCTTCTGACAACGACGATGGAAACCGTCGGCGATGGGGAATGTCAAGTCATATGTGGGTTCACAATGGGGGTTCGAAGGATTTGGGGTTTGAGTTCACAGTGGGTATGGATTCGTTGGGGTATGGGTTTCAAGGGATTTGGGGTTAATGGTTTAGGTTTGTTGGCTGGTTCGTAAGGGTACTTGATTGTATTTGAGAGAGGTATCGGAGTTTTGGATCAGTGGTTGGTCTTGGTGTGGGTTTGATTTGGGTTTCTAATATATTTTTTTTTTTTTTTTTTTTTGACGATGTGGTGGCTGGGGCTGATAGTGAAGGGGGTTGTATAGGAGGAGTTTTGGGTGTGGTTGGAATTTCGGTTGGGGTCTGTGTATGAGGGGTTTTGGATGAGATTGGGATTTCCTTTATGATCGAAGGTGATGCATTGACGGGCTGTGCTGGGATGTTATGGGTTGTAGTGGTGATGCGAATCGGTGCGACTGTAGTGATGAATGGACCATGGACTTTGGGTTTGGCAGTGTAGCTGTGGCAGTAGCGATGGCGAGAAGCACCTAACAATCAGAGACTTGCGTGAGTGATGCGTGTGATCGAAGTTTGCTCTGATACCAAGTTGATGCAGGACAACCCTCTTGAGAACAATGAAGGAGAAAAGAAGCTTGAAAAAAAAAAGAAAAGAAGCTTGAAAGAAGCAAGAAGCAAGAAGCAGGAACCCTAGCTAGGGTTTGTTTGGAGTCGAAACCCAAACGTGGGAAAACCCAATTTTAATTCATAATAAGATGAAAATTAAAGAGTTATTGGAGCCCTATATATAGGTTCCAATTACATCAAATAAGGTAAAACTCAACCCTAAAATCTAGGAATTTAAAAGGCATTTACTTAATTATTCTTAAAAATAAATATGCCTAAAATAAATATGCTAAAGCCTTGGTCTTCAAGTTAATAGGCCGTATTGGACCACCCGGTTGAACCACGTGCATGCTGTCCCCATCAAAAACCTTCCTATCTAGAGGGTTCTAACTATTTATTTACACTTTGTTTGGTTCTCGGAAGGGATAAGAGAAAGCAAAGGAAAATGCTTGAAATGCTTAAGAAAGGATGCAAGTATATAACATTTTTTTTATGCTTTTTGCTTATTATTCCTTAGAACCGAATGCATCATTAATCTTCACATTGAATTTCATTCTTAGTTGCATAAGTTTTGTGTCTCTTATATTTATATGATGGTATCCATTGAATGGGTGAATGCTCGATCATGTCTGAGAGCATGATACTGTTATTATGGAGAATGGTAATTAGGTCTGTAAAAACCATTCCGAAGCTTAAGTTACATGCCTGTGATTTGATTATTGATTTCACAACCCCTTAATTTTCATGCAGAAAGCAGTTGCTGGCCTGAGACGTATCAATTTGGAAGGTTTGAGATGGAGAGTATTTGATGCCAAAGACCAGGTTAGAGTTTCCCATTCTTATTTATAGATGCTGTCATAAGATTTGATAACTTATTTGGCTAGAAAACTTTTGGGAACCGAGCTAACCTGTGATCTATTTAAATCCTATGAATGTCAAATAAAATAAAATGATTTAATTGTTCTAAGAAAGATAGAACTTCAACTATGTGATGGGGGTCTTTGATAGAACTTCAATCATGTTTAAATCCTATGAGTGTCAAATAAAATAAATTGATTTAATTGTTTTAAGAAAGATAGAACTTCAACTATGTGATGGGGATCTTTGATAGAACTTCAATCATGTTATGGGGGTCTTTGTACTCCCTTTAGGGGTGATAAGTGTCAGGGTAAATCAGTAAATTTTGTACCAAAGAAAGGAAAAAATAATCAGCGTATTGTTGTGATAATAATAATAATAATAATAATAATAATAAAATGAGAGATGGTAGATTCAAGCTTCTTCTTTTTTTTTTTGGGTTGGGGGGGGGGGGATGTTGGGGGGGTGGTTTGTAAGCAAACGGAAAAAACTTCTTTTTGCTTTACTAATAGCTTCTAGCCTGACAGGGGCTAAACTTATTTATGCTTTACTAAAACGGCATACTTCTTTATGTAATTTGCATTTAAAATGGCTGAAATTTTGGAATTTAAATGTGTGCTATCATCACTATATTAATTTGAGTCATGAAGCTTGTGGAAACAACAATAACCTACTTACACACCTTATCGTGAAGATGGGGATATGTGCATTGTGCTTAATGCAAAAGATGTCTGTGTCACAGGGAGGAAACTTACTGACAAGTTTTATTGCTGGCATACTGGGCAAGTACCATTTTTTTTTTTTTTTAAATTATTACTTCTTGTGAAAAACTGTAGTTGACAATATACTGCTGGGAAACTACTTGAAAATCAAATTATCTGATTTTGTTTCCTGTCTTAGTTGAGTGCAAAAGTTTATGTAGTCACTAGACTCACTACCAACACCCCAATGCTAGTCACCACCAACACCCCAATGCTGATAATAAAGAATAAAAATTTTGGTCATTTATTGAAATTTGAACTTGGCTTTATATTGGGAAAATGTTAAGTAACATAAACAGATTCAGTTCGGTACTACGAAAACAACAAAGGACTTATCTCAGATGCTGTTAGAGCAAAAACTATAGTTTCATTCAAGTAGCTCCCAAATGCCTTTTAATTCATGTCATTCTTTTTTAGCATTTCTCAGCTTGATGTTGAAATTTAACTGGCCTGTAGGTATATAGGCCATCTCAAGGAAAGGAGTTTAAAGGACCAGTTAGCCAAGGATCCTACAGAAGTCATTCGTAAAGCTGTCCTGCGCATGCTTCCCAGAAATAAGTTGCGCAATGTGAGTGTTATGACAACTTGTTTTTTCCTTTTGTTGTCCTTGCTTGGTAAGATGTGATCAGTTATTGGATATTAATGGAGAGGGTCTTCCAGTGGGGATCCAGAGTTTTAAATCCATGGATGTTATGTAGGTTACAGGTTACATAGGAAGGTATGATTTGTCATTGGAAATACACTATTGGACCAAACCCAATTCAAGGATGTTGAATAACTTTGGCCTTGTCTCTAGTGTAGTTTATAGAAATGAATGTTATTAGATTATCTGGATGGTGAAAGTCTTTTTGAACTTTTATTTTATTTTAAAGGAAGGAAAGAAAGAGAGTGTACAGACCAAATGGTTAAACCTCATCCAACAAGTTTGGTTGGATGAACATCTTTCTGGACAAATGATCTGATAGGTGTTGGGTGCCAATCCTTCTGTTGAAAAAGAAATCTAGGTACTTTGTTTTGGATAATCCTGCAGTATTCTAGGCCATTGTCCTTTTTGTAAAAATAATTAATTCAATTGCCTTTTATCAAAAATAAAAAATGAAGCAAAATTTATATTTGATTTTATAAATGTCTTTCCCTGTCAATTGTAGAATTGCCTTTTTCTATGTGTTTATCTTGCATTATTGCTTCTTATGCATGCAGGATAGAGATCGAAAATAGAGGATATTTGCTGGCACTGAGCACCCTTTTGGTGATCGACCCCTTGAACCCTATGTGATGCCTCCTCGGACGGTACGAGAAATGCGGCCCCTTGCAAGACGAGCCATGACTCGAGCTGAGAAGAAGGCCGAGCAACAACAACAGGGTGGTTCTGATACAAGAAAGAGCAAAAAGAAGAAAGAAGTTAATACAGAAGTGAGTGCGTGAAGTAGAGAGGGGAATATGGCTCTGTTGTTAGCCCACACATTGTTCCGTGTCTGTACGTAACCATCATAAATGTGGGCATGGTCATCTCTTGTTTGGAATATTACTTGAAAGGTGATGCTGGCATGGCAGTCTTGTCTGGTGTTAGAAATTCTTTTTTGGTTATGAAAATTTTATTGAGTTTTAGGTGTTTAATCCTAACTCTAATCAGGAAAATGAGGCAGATTGATTCAGCCTGTGTTGGAAACTCTTTAGTTTAGTTCAGTGAAACATTTGTCAGGCTAAGACTTCTGTTGTGAGACTTGAATATTGTACGCTAATACATCACCAGCAAAGGGCTGGATAAAATTCTTGTAAGGCACATAACAAAGTTCAATTCCAAAATGTTTTTTCTTAAAACAACTTGTCAACCTGTGAGTTTGGTGGCAGCGGGGTCATATATTAGGGGCCCTCGGGCTTGAAGCTTGAATGTAAAACATATCAGCTGTCTCAAAAATGGTACACAAACATATTAAGTCCTTGGGTACTTGAGTCAATTATGGGTTTATAAATACAATGTCAAACACCAGAATAATACCTCAGTTTAAGATGATTAGAAAAAAAAGTGAGCAAAAGTAAAATGTGCAAGCGAGCAAAGAGATTGTTCCATCTCCTTGAAATACTAAAAAGTACTTACAAAATTTTTGCGTTTCTCCTCTTCCTTTGTTCACGGAAAAACCCTTGTTCTACTAAGAGTTCTAATCACTTGAAGATCCATCATCATCATCTTCATGCTCTGTCACAACCTTTTCTATGAGCCTTTTCCGTTCTCCTTCAATGACAGCTTTTCTCGATGGATTGCTCCCACTCTGGCCATCATTTAGTACAGGATCCGATTGGCAGAGAACTAATGCAACACCTAAAAAAAGGATGGACGAAAAAGCGGAAAATAAGAACTTCTATAAATTACTTTAATAAGCAATACAAGTGGTTGACAATAAAAATGGGGCTAAAAGCATAAGGAACAGACGTTATAATATTTTATTTTATATATTTTTTTTGAAGTCCAGCAAAATTAGCAAATCTATGAGACTATGACTCTTATTGCATATCAGCTAGTTTTTATATTTTCATTGAAAAATGCAAAAATCAAATTTAGAGGATTGAAAATATGGAGTAAATTGAAGTGTCAGCCCACAGTTGTGCACTACTAATCCCATCGTTCAAGCGTAACATAACTGTAAAAGAAGGTTTAAAGTCCACTTTTCCACAGAACTGTGTCATGAAAGTGAGATGACAGTTATAAGAATTTTACAACTCCCACATTAATCAGAAAGCAATGATTTGATAATAAGAGACATGGGAAAAAATTTAAGTATTTTTTTTGTGCTGAGGGAGAAAAAAAAAAATGAAGTCAATAACATATTTACTTAAAAAAATTAGTAATCAATACCACATAAAACATAATTGACACCTACTTTAGGACTCTCATGATAATAGGGATAATAACGGTTTAATACCTTCAACTTTTAGGGTAGTTTCAATTTGGTCCATAAACTTAGAATTGTCTCAATTTGGTGACAACTTTTCAACTTTTGTTTCAATGTGGGACAGGGACCAACGTCCGTTAGCCTTGTGGACGGAAAACGCACGTGAGTTTCACATGCGGCTGAGGTGGATCTGACCTGGCTTCCACGTGTGCTTCCCGCCCAAAAGCATAACTCGTGCTTCTCACGTGAGATGAGGACCACCGTTTTTGAGGGTTTTGACCGAAATGGAAGCCCTGTTCAGCTCTTCTTCTCCTTCTCTTCTTCACATCACGATCTCACAAGCCCCGAATCAGAGCTCCTTCTCCTCTTCTTCACAATCTCTCGCAATTGGAAATCAGCTCTTCCCCCAAATCTTCCACACCTTTAACCCAAAATAAACACAAACCCATAAGAGTTATCAACCTCGTAATAACTGTCACAATCGAGGCTTGCCGACAGTTACCGGGACCACAGCTAGGACCACAATCGTGCTTTATTTTGTGCCGTTGCGGAAAAAGGTATGATTGTCGGGACCACAATCAGGTTTTTACGAGTTAGTGCTGTAAAGTAGTTACAATAAGGGTTTTGGATTATATAATAATGATGCTTTATCGACTATATTAAGGGTTTTAAGTCATTTATTTGAATTTTGTGTAACTACTTTGGGAACCGCACTCAATGGTCCCCTACCCTACAGTTGACAATGAAATTGTTTGTTTATTGAGTGTTGAATTGTTTATTCAAAATGGTCCCCTACAAGTACAGTATATTGTTTGTTAATTATGTTTGTTGTTTATACCTTTTTTACTTATCACTAATCACATGTTTTTAACCCATTTTTTAATTTGATTTGTTGTGTGTCTTTGATATTTTGAAGAAGGAATTTGTGCATTAAATATGGATGGTTGCATTACGGTTGCTTTGCATCATGGGGGGTACTTTATGGAGCACCCTCAGGCTGCATATGTGAACGGGGAAGTTCAATACACACCTGATATGGATTTAGATTTCCTTTCAATACCCCATATGAGAAAGTGTGTTGCATCATTGGGGTACATGAATATGAAGAATATGTGGTATTTATTACCTAGGACTGGGTTTAGTGACGGTTTTAGGATTTTAGAGACTGATCAGGATCTTTTAGAGATGGTCGCATCATTAGGGCCCATGGACACGATTGTACATATTTATGTGGAACATGGCATTGATGATGAGTCCCAGATTATACACCCTTTGATGAATAGTTTAGAAAATGTTGTTGTCGAAGATATGGTGGACAATGTAGAGCAAGGGGAAAATGCAGAGCAGTGGGAAAGTGATGATGTCAATTTAGGAAGTGATGATGATGGTGGATGTCAAGAATGTATTGATGATGATGATGATGGTGATGATCTATTTGATGTTGGGGTACATCAGTATGATAAAGCTGATGATCAATCAGATAGTGATGATGAGGGGGAAGGAGAGAGTGAGGAAAGTGAATCCTCGCAAGATAGTGAGGGTGAGCTGGTAGGGAATGTTTTTTTTTTAACAACAGCCACATTCTGATTATGAAAACTCTTCTACAACTCCTAGTGCTGCTAATAGTGATGAAGATGAGATTTCAAGTAAGAAGCCCAGGTTTCCACACTACAATGAACCTACAGATATAAAAGAAATTAAGTTAGAGGTTGGAACTACCTTTAAAGACTCACACGAAGCTAAAGCCGCAATAAAAAATTATGCAATTGCAGGGGGTTATAGTATTAAGTTTACAAAGTATGCATCTGATTGAGTTACTGCGGAATGTGCTGATGGATGTGAGTGGTATTTCCATTCCTCTTGGAAGCAGACAGAGAAGACTTTTCAATGCAAGGCATACATAGACACACATTCTTGTGCAAGAACTTTTTAAAATACAAATTTAACTGCTTCATGGTTGGCAAAGAGGTATTTGCAGAAATGGAGAGATAATTCTGACTGGAGTGTTAAAGAGTTGAGGAACTAAGTGAAGGAAGACTTTGTGGTGAGCATTAGTAGAAGCCAGGCATATAGGGCAAAGAAAAAATCCCTTGAGATGATACATGGGAAGTACACGAAACAGTTTAAGAAAGTTTGGGACTACACTCATGAGTTGTTGAAGTGCAATAAGGGTAGCTCTGTGAAGTTGTTAAAAGACACACCTTCAATTCTAAATGCAATTCCAGTGTTCAAAAGGTTGTATATATGCTTTGATGCTTGCGGAAGGGGTTTTGTGGCTGGTTGTAGGCCATTTATAGGGGTTGATGGATGTTTTTTAAAATGGCCAACTGAGGGCCAGATGTTAGCTGCAGTTAGGAGGGATGGAAATGACCAAATGTACCCTATTGCATTTGCTATTGTAGAAAGAGAGACTAAGGAATCATGGGAATGGTTTTTCAAGCTGCTGCTACATGATGTTGGAACAGATCATCCTATTACATTCATGTCTGATCAGTAAAAGGTAAATAAAATATTATAGTCAACTATAACATTTGTTCAAATGAGAAGGAACATACATGCATATTTGGTCTGATGTTTTAATTTGGTTATGTATACAGGGCCTTATTCCAGCATTGCATGGATTGCTGCCAAATGTTGAGCATAGATTTTGTTGGAAACACTTGTATGGCAATCTAGCAAAGAAACACAAGGGGAAGCAGTTAAGAGATGAGATGTGGGCAGCAGCTAAGGCAACAACGGTTGCAGATTGGAAGAAGCATATGAAGAAAGTCCGTGTGATCAACCTAGATGCACACAAGGTACTAGAGAAGATGGACCCTACCACATGGGCTAGATCTGCATTTAGCCCACGTAGCAAATGCAATTCATTGTTAAACAATATGTCCGAGAGTTTCAATGCATTCATCCTTGAGAGTAGGGATAAGCCAATAATAACCTGTGTGGAGATGATAAGAGAGTCACTTATGGTTAGGATGCAGGAAAAGAGACAAGTTTTAAATGGTTAAAAGGGTCGCTTATGCCCTAACATTCAAAAAAAAACTTGAGGCTACGAAAGGGTTGACAAGAAATTGTATTGCTTTGTGGGCTGCTGATGATATATTTGAAGTGAAAACCATATCAGATAAGTTCATTGTGAACTTATCTACCCACACTTGTAGCTGCAGGAAATGGGACCTTACTGGCTTGCCTTGTGAACATGCCATATCAGCGATATTTTTGAAGAAAGAGGTTGTTGAAGATTATGTCAGCCATTGGTACACCGTAGAAACATATAAAAGAAGCTATGAACATATTATATACCCAGTAGCAAGTGAAAAGTACTGGGATGATAGTGGGTACGGACCTGTTGCACCTTCACCACATAGAAGGCATTCTGGAAGGCCGAAGAAGATGAGGAGGAGGGACCCCGAAGAAATAGCCAGACCATTCAAAGTGGTAAAAAGGAAATATGGGAGAACAGTGTCAAAAGTGTCCAAAGCTAGGGTACGTATGAGGTGCCAAACATGTTTTCAGTATGGACACAATAGGACCACTTGCAAAAATCCACTTCCACCTGAAGCACTGGCAGCAGCAAAAAAGGCTCAAAAACTCCCAGTAAGTATATATATTTGTTGGTAAATATACTTTGCTTTTTAATATTAATATTCTAAATGATGTGCAGGTTAGGACAAAAAGAAGAGGGCAGTCTAAAGGGAATGCAGTGGGTGGGGGTAATGTGGCAGGTGGCAGATGTTCGATATCTCAGCCAATAAGTGTATGTGAAAATGTATATGTTTTCAATACAGGCAGTAATTTTTAATGGAACTCTAATTGTCGATTTTGTCATGCAGGTTAGGACAACAATGGGCAATATTGGACATGTGGGGACCACTGCTGCCAATGTTGTCAACCCACACGAAAGAGTATGTTGTTGACTTTGGTTTTTTAATAATTAATGGTTATATATAATAGTAGTAATGGAATATTGCAATGTTATTATGCAGTTTAGAAGAAGAGGTTCCATTATTGGACAATCGAGAATGGATACTTGTGCCATTGGTGGAGCCCAACAAAACAGAGTAAGTTATGGACTGCCTTTTTGCATACATATTCATTGCATATGGTTGCCTATACTATTTAACCTTACAATAAACCCTACTTGCCATTGTAGGAATCCACAACCAACAAATCAGCAACAGGGCCTGCACCATGCATTCCAAGAAGCTCATTTCAGAATCCAACAAGATGGTATGGTGGGTTTATGACATCAGTGGGAACAAGTAACACCAAACGTAGTGGTGAAGCAAGTGCCAGTGGTGAAGCAAGTGGTAGCATGTCAAAATCACAGCCATGAGATGAAAGAATTTATAGCCCCGTTTAGTTGTTAGCAGCTGGCAGTTTTTTGTACTTTATGGCAATGAATGGAAAAACTTGCTGCTATATTTGGATTGTATTTTTTTTGCTTTTTTTGGGACAGCTGACTTCATGTTTGGAACTTAGATCACAACTGGAAAAAAAAAAAAAAAAAAGTTCAAAATCATTTATAAAAAAAATATGTACAAGCCCAAAAAAATAAAATCACAAGTAGTGATCCACCACTCATCGACAAAGAAAAAAAAAAAAAAATATATATATATATATATAGATATATATATATATATATCGAAATCAAATCATAGTTTATTTTATTTTATTTTAAATAATGGTAATTTAAAAAAAGTGTACAAGACATACCTTAGATAAAAACCCATAGATTGATGACATCTATTGGTGCAACATTGATCGGTAGCGATCAAGACCCAAAGATCTTGCAATTGTCAACCCAAAGACCATCAAGGAAACACAATGAGGGTTGTTTATTATTTTGTACTAAACAGAAGATATTGGCAGTCAATTTTTACCATATTGACAGTTAATATTTAATAAGTTAACAAACAAACTTTATTTGGCATTATATTTGGAGGCGATTACCAAAAAGTCATCTTCTCATCACAGCCATCCAGATTCAACTAGGTTAGCAACTGTCAGAAAAATTTAACATCATGGAGTAAAGTCATGATGCCAACTTGCAAAGGCAATACATAAAAACGAGTACCCCCTCTGTCCCAATAAGTTACGCCAAATTTTTAACTTTTTTTTGTCCCAAAATATTTGGCCACTTTAAAAAATCAAATCATATTTTTTTAAGTTTCTTATACCCTTCGTTATTTCAATATTTACTTTCAACACAAAATTCAATACAAAAAAGATAAGGGTATTTTTGGAAAGATGGAACTTAATCAATGACAAGTCAATATAATGATTACATTTTCTTAAACTCTGTGTTTTGTCAAACATAGCCTATCTTTATAGGACGGAGGGAGTATTATTTTTTAATGAAAAATCAATGGTCCTTGAGTTTATTAATCTATCGCTTTAAGGTTTGCAGAAGTCTTTGGTTTCAGACCCTATGTAAGCTATGTGTGTGATAGCCCAAATATTTGCCCCCCAATAATCAATTGATTAGTGTGATTATTATTATTATTGTTGTTGTCATAATTATAATTATTATTAATCACCAAAGCTTTAGGATATATATATAACAAAAATTACTAACGTATTATATTAATAGGATTAATGATGTAATTAATCCTTAAAATGAGGTCATTGCTTACATGGGAGGGGATAGGTGGCTAAATTTTATGAATGGCTGAAAAATAAAAACAAAACAAAAACAAAACAAAACAAAACCAACAAATCAGCTACGTTTGCTTGGAGAAAAAGAAAATGGATTGCTTGGGGACAAAGGGATAGAGAAGAATTTTCATAAATTAATGAGGGGAGACTTCCTTTGACTTGAGGGGGTATAAAAGGGCTAATTTTCAGCTCATTTTCGTGCTATTTTGGGCTGCTAAGAGAGTGTAACAAAAGAGAGAAATAGAGAGAAAGAAAGAAGGAGAAAGAAGGGAGTTCAGACCAAAGAAGTTTCAAAACATTTTTCTACAAACCTGAGGTGAGATTTTTCATCTTTGAATGATATAGGAAAGGTTTTAAAAGTTTCATGAGGATTGATTGATGTTTGGATAATTTTTGGAGCTTCAAAGAAGCATCAATGGCTTCCCTCTTACTTTGTTTGATTGATTCTCTATACACAGTAAATGAAACTTTATGAAATTTTTACCATAGTTTTATGATACTATAGAGAAGCTTCTGTATAAATCTTAGGCTTTAATACCTTGTAAGTTGTGAGAAATAAATTGGACAACCCGAAACACAGATATGAAAATCTGTATGAATTCGTAACTTGTTTTATTTTTCTGATATTTTTATAAGATTCTACATAAAAAAACTAAGCAAAATGGGTTTTTGAATCATCGAAAAAGGTTGAGAAATGAATTAGTTATGAATTTTCAAAGTTTTGATTAAATGTGGAAAAAATTCAGCAGCTGATTTTTGTAGTTGCATGGGGAAGGAGATGTGCAGGTTTGTTAGGTGTGGCAGGGTGTACCATAGGCCACGTGGACCTTAGTGCAATTGGCCATGTGGGGCCCTCCTTAGGATCTAAAAATATTTTTAAAAATCACATAAAAATACTAGAAACCTATATTTACAATTTTGTAACCATTTGATTGTGATAACATGGGTTTCAAAAATTAGGATATTATAACCCTTTTATGTAGTTTGTTTTCAAACTTTGACTACCTTAAACAAAGTGTATTGAATTCCGATTAAGTTACCATTTGAAACATTGGATTCATATCAACAAAATCTATATGAGGATATTGTGAGGCAAAATGAATATTCTTATTTTGAACATTATTTTATTCACTTGTAAAATGACTATTATACCCCTACGAACTAAAAATAGCTCAAATGGATTCCAAATTGAGTTATGTTTGAATCTATGAGATATTGGTGAGAAGTAAAACACTTTAGGGACTTTTATTAACATTTCTATGATGTCATCATAGTCCTCATAATTCTTGTATTTGCAATATAGCCTCTAAATTTATGAAAATTTCAAATTATCCCAAATTAAATATTTGGCATTAAGATTTATGTTGAGTAGTTTGACTTAGATTGTTAATGGTAGTAGAACATAATATGAATGATAAAGCATAAGCATGCATATTCATATTTTATAACGGGAATGGATGTTAACATATTATTGAGGTTAATTTGCATACATGTATGAAATTACCATCCATATATTGAGCTCCATAATAATTAATACATGTAATAACATGTATGAATCTATTGTATGAAATGTTTATGCGAAGTTGCTTATATTTGTAATTGAGATTGAAATGTAGAGATGTTGAGATGAGACAACCGGGTTGAGAAAGCCCTGCAGTTAGTGCACTAATATGCTACTCCATTTTTGAGGGCAAGAGGCCAGTGGGGTAGCATACACACATAATGAGAGGTGTGTGCTGTGGTCGTAGATAGTATATCCTGTATGAGCAGACATGTATGCTATGATTGTTTTTGCAGGTTGCAGCAGGCAACAGAGGCACAGGTACGTACAAATTTTATATGCTTGAGTGGCATAACTTTTGAAAAGTGCTATTAACATTATTGTAGTATGAGATGTTACAAAGATGCTGTTACATGTAAAATGAGTTGTTGTATACTAATGTTAAGCATAGATGTTGTTACATGTAAGATGAGTTGTTGTATACAAATTTTATATGCTTGAGTGGCATAAATTTTGAGAAGTGCTATTAACATCATTGCAGTATGAGATGTTACAAAGATGTTGTTAAATGTAAGATGAGCTATTGTATACTAATGTTAAACATTCATATATGAATTATCTCACTGAGCCGTGGTTTGCTCACCCTTTTATTAAAAAATTAATTTTCAGGATCTGGAAATTTGTGAACTATTGAGAAGACATGAATAGAGGAGCATATTTTCCTGACTCGATAGTTGTTTAGTTTGATAAGTTGACATATATGATGTAATATCAAACAGTGATGCATTGTAATAATTATAATTTGGTATATGAGGTAATAAAGAAATTAATATTTAAGTGAAGTAATATTTGTCAACATGGTGTCTCTTGGAGAATGAATAGATAAGGTTTTGAGATGTCACTACCTCACTAGGCTTAAGCAAGGCTATTTTTGGGGCGTGACAATGTGTGTTCTCCTATCGTTTCCCAAATAAAAAAATCATCAAAAACTAATTTACTCATAAATAAAATGAGAACATCTTGATCCCATAAATACAAGGTTTTTAAAAGAAAAAAAAAATCCTAAACATGTACATAGTAGGAATATTATTATTTTAATAAAAGACCAATAGAAGTTCTGGATTTGCGTAAGTCTTGGTTTTAATCCCGCATGAAGTATCTGTTTTCTCTTATGTTTTTCTAATACATATATATCAAAGACTATTTTACTCATTAATAAAATGAGAACCTCCTAATCCCATAAATACTAAATTTTTTAAAGGTGGTAGTGTAAGCCTTATTAGGAACTTGAGTTAGCTTCTGTGACATGAATCTACAGGAGGGGTGTAGATTGTATTACATCATAAAGAAAAAGGATGGCATGTCCGTAGGGTTTGCAAAGCTGCGCAAGTCTTGGTTTTGATTTTTTGTAAGACTAATGTACTAATAATTTGCTATTAAATCTTTCAATTGTGGCGTAAATATGTTTTGATTGGAAAATAAGACAGAGAGTGAAAGAGAGAGTCTTTTGTTTCAGCATTAAAAGTTTCGCAAAACTTTCAAAAAACTTATGTATAATGAAGTTTCAAAGATAATTTTAAGCATTATGATTTGGGAAAGATAAAAAAAAAAAAAATAGTAATCATATCAAAAGAAGTAAAGGATTGAGTGATCAAAATGCTTTCATCTTATGCAAAGGCACAATAAAATTATTAAATTAAAAAAATTATTATCATTATTGAAAAAAATAATTTAATTCAAAAAAATTCACATGCACCATCTAGTATATATATAGAGAGAGACAATCTTATGTATTGTCAAGATTTTATTTTA
Organism: Liquidambar formosana; assembly: GCA_039720395.1. Classification (NCBI taxonomy): domain Eukaryota; kingdom Viridiplantae; phylum Streptophyta; class Magnoliopsida; order Saxifragales; family Altingiaceae; genus Liquidambar; species Liquidambar formosana. The sequence continues at coordinate 103,972 of JBBPBK010000072.1, read as the reverse complement.
AAAAAAATGAAAGTCTCACCACAAAGGCAAATATAAAATGACAAATCACAAAACCTAAGGTTATGTGATTTCCCAACGGGAGAGAGAGAGATAGATAATCTTATGAGCTGGTCGAGAGTATTGCTATTGGTTGGAGTATCTCGCATTTCTGGAAAGACAATTCTTGGGTGCCAATTGAACCCCACAAAAAAAAAAAAAAAAAAAAGGGGGGGATTTGGCCATTAGTCAAGAAACTACATCTTATTTAGCAATTAGTCACCTAACTTTTTCCCTAATTCAATTAGTCCATTTTACCTTTTTTTTGACAAAAACGCCCCTGATTTACTAACTAATCTACACCCGTGCCCCCATTCCTTCAAAACACAAAAACCGTTCGACGGTTCGTGAAGAAACCGCCAGAGAGAAAAGGCATGATTCTACCGAGAAGACGCATGAACCTACAGAGAAGACGCATGAACCTATACAAGAGGATTCTTCACTTTCGGGTAGAGAGAAGGGGAACGAACCTGGTAGAAGATTTTACTGCTTACTATTTCGAATTTTCTCGAGAAAATCATCACTTTCGCGCGAAGAGTTTAACTATTTGATTCGCAAAAATCATGGCAAAAAGAAGTAAGTTTCATTATGAAAATCTGGAATCTTAGGGTTTTTTTGAAATGTAAGTCAAAATCGTTTATGAAAATTGATTTTGAACGGGAAAATCAAGTTTAATATGAAAACAGAGTAGTAAGATTTTACTAGGTTAGCATTTTATTTGACTAAATTTGTATGTGATACTGTTTTGTTCAACAAAATCTGGAATGTTAGGGTTTCGTTTGAACTTTATGTAAAATCTTACCAATTTTAGGGTTTTGTTTGAAGTTTATGTAAAATCTTACCATTTTAGTGTATTATTTAGCAAACTTTACTGTTTGAACTGCAAATGGTTGTGTTGTTCCTTTTTTTTTTAGGTGATACGTAGTAAAACTTTACTGCAATTAGGAATGTTAGGGTTTTTTTTTTTAAATGTAAGTGAAAATCGTTTGTGAAAATTGATTTTGAACGGGAAAATCAAGTTTAATATGAAAACAGAGTAGTAAGATTTTACTAGGTTAGCATCTTATTTGACTAAATTTGTATGTGATACTGTTTTGTTCAACAAAATCTGGAATGTTAGGGTTTTGTTTGACTAAATTTAGTGTATTATTTAGCAAACTTTACTGTTTGAACTGTAAATGGTTGCGTTGTTCCTTTTTTTGGATAATATGTAGTAAAACTTTACTGGTAAAGCATTTAGCACAATTTAAATGCTATTCTTGTTCTTTTTTTTTGGTAATATGTAGTAAAATTGTACTCTCAAAGCATCTAGCATGGGTTAAATGTTAGCCTTGTTCATTTTTTGTGGTTGATATGTAGTAAAACTTTCCTATTAGCAACAAAAACTAATTGACACTGGTTTTTTGATTGAAGAAACTGATGTTGCACATGAGGGTGGTAAAACAACAGATCATTCAAAAAGAAGAAAGAAAGAAACAGAGGAGAAGAAAAAAGCTAGAAAAAAAGATGATACTAAAAAACAATTTAGATAAAATATGACTAGTTTGATAAATTTATTGAAAGAAGTCAAGTTACAAAAGCATGAGCTGAAGAAAACTCCTTTCTGGAACTTCTTTCAACCATTCATTAATGGGACTGTGGATGGTCGTGCAATAAGAAAATGTGATACAGATGTGAAGAAAATAATAAGGACATACAATTCAGATTACAAGGCATTTCATATTGGAAATAAATACTTGAAAGTGAGGGACAGTGATATTTCTATTCTTTTTGGTATCCCAAGTGGACAAAAAACCATCAATCTTGGGTATGAAAGTGTCCCAAACATTGCTTTTGCAAAAAGAAATTGCAGTGATGGCAAGAGACTTACCCCTCCAATAATTAAAAGTCTGTTAATCAAAGCAGTGAAGGGGGAGCACGTAGTCGACCATCAAGATGTTGCCAGACTTTTGTGCTTATATGTCTTTGTCACATTGTTCTTCGTAACCTCGGGGACATCGTTGGGATGGGCTTATTTACCTTATCTTGAACATTTTGAGAAAATGGGAACATATGATTGGCCAGAGCTGATAAAAAGACAGTTGCTATCTTCGATTGAGAAGTCATACTCAAAACCCAGCAGCGTAACTGGTTGTGTGCTTGTTTTACTGGTAAGTCGATTAGTCTAAATGTTCTTTATTGTGATATTGAGTTAAAAGTTTCATTACTGAACTTTCTTTCATTGTTGCAGTTTTGGTTGTGTGAGCACACAACAATATTGAAGCCAAAGAAGAAGACTGCCACACCAAGGTTCCTCAAATGGAACCTTGGGAAGTTAAACAAAAAGTTGAACGCTACAAATCTTAAAGCTCTTGGCAAAGATGAGGTAAAACATTTGAATGTTGATTTAAATTATCCTATTTTAGTCATTTTAATGATGTATAATAGTAAAACTTGAAAACAGTAAAACTTTACATTATTAAATTATAATGTATAGTAGTAAAACTTTACATGTTTAAGTTATAATTATGAGTAGTAAAACTTTACATGTTATGTTAGTATAATTTGGTTTTGGAAATGCAAAACTGTTACTAGTATAATTACATTAAATTAAAATCAGAACTGTTACTCTCTTTGCATGGCATGTCTTCCCATTAAATTAAAATCAGAACAAACAGGATTGCTCCACTAGTGTAGTCTGTCAGGTTTTTTTCAACAAATAGGGTTGTAGTCTTCTTTTTTTGAATGAAGAACATATTCAACTACGAATTTGCAGCCTCAAAGCTCTGTGTGGGGGCCATGAGTGCTTAGATCTCCTCTTTGCTTTCTTTCTCTCTTGTTTTATCTTCTTTCTCTTGTTCTTATTTTAATACTACCTACACTTTAAGTCACCAAAAACAGTAAAACTTTACATTATTAAATTATAATGTATAGTAGTAAAACTTTACATGTTGAAGTTATAATTATGAGTAGTAAAACTTTACACTTTTATGTGTTAAACCATAAGCCTAAAGACTTTGCATTTCTAAAAATATAACTCTGAGTAGTAAAATTTTACAGTTTTAAAAATAAAGACAAATCTTTTTGCTTGCATATAACCTTTTAACTTCTTGATGATTAGGTAAATGAGGCAGAGTTGAAATGTAATACAAATGAAAAAGGTTTGTTTGCTTCAAAAAAACAAAAAGGAAAGAGGATTGTGCAAGAATCAACAGATGAAGAAGAGGATCAGGAGGTTGATGAGGATGAAGAAGAGGATCAGGAGGTTGATGAGGATGATGAGGATGAAGAAGAGAAGGAAGAGCATAAAGAGAAAGCAGAAGAGGAGGAAGAGTATGACACACAAAACATGGAGACACTTTTTAAAGCTGCAATGTCTGATGCAAGTAGAGAAGAGACAGAGCAGCACCATACAAATATTCCAGAGAGTAGTCACATAAACAATGAAAGAGTTTTTGCAGAACTCAACAATAAACTTGAATTCCTTGAGAATGACACCAAAAACAAGGAAGCTGAGATAGTGAGCTTGAAAGCTGAAAGAGATGCATTGGCGAAGACAGTTCAACAACTAAGAGAGCAGAATATTGAAGGCATAGTTGAATCCTTGAATGAGCAGCTCAAGCAGGTCATGGCAAAGAGAGATGCAGTTAAACAAAAACATGAAGAAGTGGTAATAGCTTATGAAAAAAAGTTCACAGAACTTAAGAATGAAAATGAGAAACTAAATTCCCAGAAAGAATCACTTCATGAAGAAGCTGAGGAGTATTATACACGTACCGTCACACAAAAGATTGGAAAAGCTAGTGCTGATGTGATTATGAAGAACAAAGAAACATCAACCACAAGAAAGAGGGCATCACCACCTTCGATCATCAAACGTGTGAAAGGGTACATGAGGAAAGGAACAAAGCTTGATGATTTCACATATGAGAAGACAAAGAAAGGCACAAAACAGTCAAAAAAACTAGACAGCAAAGTGCAAGAAAAACCTACTGAGGTCCCTCAACTTCTTGAAGTTGATGATTTTGAAGAAGAAGGTAACCAAAAAAGTAGTATGGGTCCAAAATTGCCATTCCCAATAAAATCTGAAGTAACAAAAATATTGCATGAAGCTGACAGGGCCACTGCGCGTAAAATGTTCAAGTTGGAACTGAGCAAGTTAGTATCCACTGCACACTCAGTTTGTAAAAACTTAGACATTTTCATGCACAATTTAAAAACATTAAGTTTCAATTGCAGGTCAACAGTTTGGAGAGGGGAACGATATGGAAACTATATTGAGCTTAGAGACATCTTTAACATTTTAAAGGAAAATGATACCAGTAGTAGTGTAAGAATTAAAATTTTACAGTTCTAGTTAACTATTATATAGTAAATAGTAAAATTTACAGATTTATTAACATCTTATTATTTTTGTTTACTAACAGGTTCTTGATGGTTTTGCTGAACTACTTGAACGAGAAATGAAAGCAGTGATAGGAGATACTGCATCAAATTATGCCATGAAAATGCACCTGATAAGCTACGTGTCCAGTATCAATACGGTAACGCAACAAATTGTTTCAATTGTCAATTTTATACAAAATCTGATACATGCGCATAAAATCTGTGCTAGACTTCTAATTGCTATATCATGTAACAGGAATACATAGCCTGCCCAGATGATTTACAAAGAAATAGAATGTTAGACAGGTACATATTAGACGCCACCAGAGATCTCCCAAGGTATATATTCATCCCAATCAATAGTTCTGGTATGAGAACAAATACCCTTGGGCATTGGACTTTGCTTGTGCTCAATGTTGAAGAAGGCGTATGGTACTACCATAACTCTTTGCTTCCACGGGAAGGCAATGAAGATCACTATTTTAACAAAGCCAAGGCAGTGGTATAGTCAAAATACTAATTAGTTTCATATTCCTAATTCCTAGTGTATATTTCTTGATGATTTTAACTTTTATTACCTTGTTGTAGAAAGAATATGTTCAGAAATTCTTGCAAAACGTTGCACGTAAGGAACTCCAATTGTCTCCCGACAAGGAAGAAGAACTCAGAATAATGACAGAAAGCCCACAACAAGCAAACAACTCGTAAGTATTCGAAATCAAAAATACAAAACTGAAAGGGTATAATACACTTTACTATATTACCAAAAATTGACATATTATTTTTTATGCAGGGTTGATTGTAGGATTTTTGTATGTTACATAATGCAACGGTATGCCTATGGACTAGGAGTTCCCACAAAAGTACCCAAGAGAGTAATCCGCGGCTTTCGACGAGACATGATATCCAGATTCCTTGGCGATGGACAAGGATCCTGGAAAGAGTCTTGGAGCAAAAATGAAAAACCATCATCAGGAATGCAACCTCAGTATGTGATGCCACTCAATATGGTTTCTCCATCCATAGATGATCTTGACTGATATATATTGGCCGCCCCCCAATTTTTTTTTGTTTTTCTTATGTAATAATAGATTTCATGGATCATTGTATAAAAATAAAAAATATTAGTTTTGTGAACTGGAATGAAAGTGATACTTCATTGAATGACAAAATTTGAAGGTTTTTTTTGCTCAGTACAAAGTAAATTTGTATAATTTTACTGTTGTGATTCTTATTATACACGGATTAGGACATAGTCCAACAAGTAGTAAGATTTTACTACTTGAATTCTAAAATTACAGTTAAAGTAGTAAAAGTTTACTACTTAGAGTAGTAAAGTTTTACTACTGTAACTGTAAAATTTTGATGGACCTAAACTAAATAGCAAACATTCGCAACCCACAAAAAACCTGCATCACTTAATCAAAAAATAACACTCAATGTTCCATTAATTCAACCAACAGCAAAGGAAAAAGAAGAGATCATATGTATTGCATTAATGACAAATTTGAAGGTTTTTTTTTGCCAGTACAAAGTAAATTTGCATAGTCTTACTATTGTGATTCTTATTATGCACAGGTTGGGAGATAGTTCAAGAAGTAGTAAAATTTTACTACTTAAATCTTAAAATTACAATTAAAGTAGTAAAATTTTACTACTTAGAGTAGTAAAGTTTTACTACTTTAACTGTAAAATTTTGATAGACCTAAACTAAATAGCAAACATTTGCAACCCACAAAAAACTGCATCACTCATTCAAAAAACAAATACTCAATGTTCCATTAATTCAAACCAGCAGCAAAAGGAAAAAGAGAAAATCATATCTATTGCATTAAGCATCCCATTCTGCTAGAAATTTATTGAAAACATTTCACTGATCAAGAAAAAAAGCATATCCTACTAAAATGTTAACATTATTACATCAATGAATCAGTATTTTCGAAATCAAAATGAGACAAATGGGGAGAAAGTTTATGTAATGATATTCTATATCGGATTCTTGCAAGTCTTCTTATTATGGTTGCCCAATCGCCCACATCTGCTACATCTTATTTGCGCAATCTTCTCTCCTTTTGAAGGTATCCTACACTTTTTGGGTCGTCCTGGTTGTCGTCTTGTAAACGGTGGGAGGATCACCTCATATTCACTATAAGCATTATTTGGCTTGTCTGAAGTAGTAATCGGGTATATAGAATCAGCATATGCTGCTTGGAAGCTGTGAACATGAAAATACCACTCAATAAAGTAGTTCAAGTCCAAACCATTATTCTGTATTACAACTGAAGCGTGTTCACATGGGAATCCATTGAGTTGCCATTTATGACATGAACATGTGTGTCTTGATATGTCAACAGTAACAGACGGGTCAGAATGCACCTCAAACACATACTCACTAGACATGCTGATCCTCCATGTACGTCCCTTATCCAACTCAGTACTCAAACGAGCATCCATGTTCGGGCATAAAACGCTTCCCCATTTACTTGCTTCCTTTCTTCTAATTGCCATTTGATTCATGAGTTTGGATCTTATTAAATCCACCATTTTAGTAATAGGGAGGTTACGAGCATCTCGAATCCACGAATTGAAAGACTCAGCAACATTGGACCACATTTCCCCATAACGCTGCCCTTGAAAGTGTGCATTTGTCCAATTCTTGAATGGGCAATCAGCAAGGAAATCTTTAACTTTGTTCCCCCCTTCTTCCACTAACTTAGACAACTTTTCATTGAACGCATCCTCTGTGGGGGCATATGCACACTCCCGAAACTTGAACACAATGCTCTCTCTGAAAGACTTCTTCCATCCTTTCAATTTGTCCCTCAAATTTCCCTTCAAATGATGTAAGCAAAACGCATGATGTGCACTGGGGAAAACCTTAGGCAAGGCTGCTAGCAGTCCTTTATTCCGATCTGAAATGAAAGTCAATGTTCTTTCTTCTCCTACAACATCAACCAACTGCTGCAAACACCATCTCCAATTATCCTCATCTTCAGAGTCAACAATCGCAAAAGCCAACGGAAATAACCCTGACAATGAAACGAAACGTAGTGAGTAAAAAATAGTAAAATTTTACATTTTTGATAAAGATTTGTTTATATGGGATTGTGCTTGTAACATAAAAAGTTTTACTATGTTTAAAGAACACATAAGCTATCAAAACATGAACTAAAAAAACTCACCTTGGTTACCATCTTTCGCTGTGACACCTAGTAATTGACCCTTGTATTTTCCCTTCAAAAACGTGCCATCCAAAAAGAGCATGGGACGACAAAATTTGAAACCAGAAATACACGCTCGAAATGATACAAACAGTCTCTTAAAATGTTGAGTACAACGATCAAGATTGAGAACAATCTTACTGCCCGGATTTGTCCTCAAGGCTTCTTGCACATACCAGCTAAGTTGTGCAAAAGACTCTGCATGGTCTCCGTACAATGCATTACTAGCTTTCTCGATACCGTTCCAAGCATTGGTATATGAAATATCGAGGCCATATTTTGTCTTGAAAGTTGAAACAACCTCGACTGGACTGATAAGAGGTTTTTCCCGCACAACATCAATGAATTCAGATGAAACAATATCAGATCCCATCTTGGGATGCTTAGATGTGCGCACAGCAGCACCACACGTATGCACTCTATTCAACTTAGAAATATAAAAGTTATTATTCCCAGGATGAGCCATCGCCTGAACATGCCACTCACATCCCTTCTCTTTCCAAAAACATACAGCCATGATTCTTTTACTGTTGTTTCTCACCAGCTTGTATTTGAAACCAACCTCAATAGAATACTTGCGCAATGCAATACGAAACCCATCAGCTCCATCTTTAAAACACTGCCCTACATCGCTGATGCATTTAGCCTATCCAGCCGTCAACAAAGTCTTCTGCTGATGTGAACAAAAGCTCGGCAACAAGTCAGTCTCAACGTCGCTGATTTTTCTATATTCCAAAACTCCACATGCTGATTGGAAACTTATATCTTGAACATTATTACTACCATCAATGCTTGTGTGCTCATAAACTTCAACATTGACTTGCAATAACCGAAAATGACGTACCATAGAGTACATGTTTTGCAAGTCTGCTTCATTGTCCAACATACAGCTCGAATGACCAGGAATGGCATAAAAAAGACTAAAAAAATCTGGTCTTAAACTCCTCCATCGACTAATAACAAAACAACAAAGGTCATCATATGAAGTTTGAGTGCGTACACTCATAACAGCAGTATGGTCCCCATATTTGCACATCAAACACATCTGGTTCTCCATTTACAACTTTGATTCTGTATAAAAAAGAACACAGCAACATCACCCAGTTACTAACACAGTAAAATCTTACTATTTTCCCCAAAAAAAGTGATATAAAAAATGCAAGAATAAATGAAATGAACATATGATAAGTACATCAAAAAAGACAATGAAATCAAATTAAAAGCAAAAACAAATAAAAAACAGAATAATCTAATTGAAACAAAAACAGAGCATGGAACAAAAACAGAGCATGGAATGGCCAAATCCCCCAATAATTATCAAATAAACCAATCTTCTAAAGCAATGTAAAGAACAAAAATAGAGCATGGAATAGCAAAATTTGATTATACATGAAGCACTCAGGCACACACAACTCATACAAACTTACACAAAAACAGCACAAAACACAAAAATCAAATTACACATAAAGCACTCACGCACACACAACTCATACAAAAAATTACACAAAAACAGCATAAAACACAAAAATCAGATTACACATGAAGCACTCACGCACACAAAACTTACCCTAGAATCTGAAATCTGCAAAATAATGGTCAGATGATTAATGCCTTCACCGAAAACACCATAAACCTGAGCCAGACATGGATTAATCCCCCTGAAATCTGAAGCACCAATCAACAATAGAAGGAATAGGAAGAATAAAAACCCTAAAACGCAGAGCTCATATTCAAAAATTCAAAAACTAAAACAACATACACCATAAATGGGAGGAATCCCTGATTAAAACCTCCGAAATTTGAAGCTCCTCCAAAATTTGAAGCACCAGTCAACAATGGAATGAAGAGGAAGAACAAAGTGATTTCAAAGTAGAAGAACCCTAAAACGCAGAGCTGAGATTCAAAAAATTGAAATCAAACTGCATATATGCACTATAAACGGGGGGAGGATCCTTCCTTTAGTGGTATATGTAGTAAACCCAATTTTGACATTAACGTCTTATGAACCGGAAAGGGCAAATTGGGAATTTAAAAAACTATTGTGACTAAATGACAAATAAGTTTCTTATTTTTGATTTAGTGAGTTATATAAAGCCTTACTTGACTAATTGCTAAAATTTTATTTAAATATGGACTAATTGCCAATTCTCCCAAAAAAATATTATCGAAGCCCGTAAGGTTGCAGCCTTGAAGGATTGGACGCTGGGAGCGGCTAATGCAACCCCAAAAATAGTTAAGTTGACCCCGTCTGTTAACCCCACCCCCCAATACTATATGCCCACCCCCCAAAATGTCCAAAGTACCCTTCCTTCAACTAAACCTAAGTCTCACCCACCCCACTCCCTCCAAACACGAGACCATCAGCCCCCCCTCACCCGCGACTGGAGAAAGTCACCGGCGGCGACCCTGTTCACCCGCGACTGGAGCAAGTCACCGGCGGCGACCCCGTTCACCCGCGACTGGAGCAAGTCACCGGCGGCGACCCCGTTCACCCGCGACTGGAGAAAGCACGGCGACCCCGCTCACCCGTGACTGGAGAAAGTCAACGGCAGTCCTCCACGGCGACCCCTCTCACCCGCGATTGGTGACTTCACTCACCCGCGACTAGAGAAAGTCACCGGCAGTCCTCCTCGGCGACCCCGCTGACCCGCGACTGGAGAAACCCCATTTCCGACGGCGACAGTCCTCCACTCCCTCCAAACACGAGACCCTCTCAGCCACCCCTCTCACACTCGACGAGAGAAACCCCACGGCCCCATTTCTGACCGGCGATAGTCCGCCATTTGAAGGGGTTCTCCAACCCCAGCCCCCATATCAGTGACCACCGGCGACGGAGAAGACGAGGAAGAAAACCCTCTCACTAGAAGGTGCGTATTGTAGGTAAAATGTGTATACACTGTGTAGAGATTTACAGTTGATATTCTGCCATTGTTGTCTCTGTTGCACCTGCAATCTATTCTTATTCGTGTTTGAATCCATTGAAAGCTTTCAAATTTTCGCGGGTGTGTTCGAATATGTAAATCCGAACGTATTGGCTATGTTTGGTGAGTGAGGACCGAACATCAGGGCTATGCTTGGAACCCATAAACCGAACAAAGGAATTATTTTGAAAAATCAACATCTAAGATAAAGAAGAAAAGAGAGGAATTGACCATAGGTTACAAGTTTGTTGAAAAATCAACATCTAACAAATCCACAAGAAAACTTTTTGAATTCCTGGTAGAAAGAGATTTCGCTAATGAAAAAGCATTTAACGCTGCCCTATATCCCTTCCTTTTCCAAAAAATTTTAACCTATCAAGTGGCAACGGATTTTTGGATGAAGCCCAAAAAGTTGAGAGAAATGAAATTAAGATTAATTTACAAGAGGTTTTGTTTAGGAAGGAGGTTATGTGGAGTCAAAAGGAAAAGGTGAAATGGCATAAAGAGGGGGATAGCAATTCAAAGTTTGGTCATAAATTGGTAATGGTAAGAGTAAAAGGAATTTCGTTAAGTGTGGAAAATGAAGATAAAATGAGGATTGAAGATGGATCTCAAATCATTAATGAGGTGCGTAATTCTTTCTCCAGTTTGTACCATTTTAATGGGATGGTGAGGCCAGTTACTTAGGGCTTGGAGTGGTGGTGTCCAATTGGGCAGATCAAGCTTTTTGGTTGGAGTGTCATTTCAAGTTAAAAAAGAATAAAGCAACTGTGTTAGAGATAAGGCGCAAGGCTTGGATGGTATTTCTAAATGGGGGTTTCAAGATTGCAAGGATGTCATTAAGGACCTTCATTAAAAAAAAGGATGTCACTAACGAGGATTATTGAGGGTGTTTCTTGAATTCTTTGATAATGAGATTTTTAATGTGAGCACTAATGCATGTATTATACATTTATCCTAGTAAAAAGGAAGAGGTCTTGTCATGTGTTTATATACAGGTCTTGTCATGTTCATATACAGGATAAAAGGATGGGATAATCTTTTATAAAATCTCTTAATTCCTTAGGAGGAGCACTTGTTCTCCTCTTGTACTTCATTCTATTTTTATAATAGTCTCTCTTTTTGTTGCTTATAAAATAATAAAATAAAAAAAAATCCAATTTCAGATCCTTAGAAACAGAATACAATGGAAGGTAACTTATAAACCTGCGGTGTGAAAATTGTTATGAGTTGGCTTCATAACTGGAAAAAAAAAAATTGATGATTATTGTTAAAGAGTAGTGGTCACAGAAATGTTTAAGAAAAAGGAAAAAAGAGAGAAAGAAGAAGGGGGGAGGGGAGGGAGCTTATGATTTGTGCTATTTTTTAATGTGTTACAAGAATTTGTTCTCATAAATTTTGTCACTCCTATTTTGCAAAAGGGATTGGAGTTTAAAACAAAAAAATGCGAAAGATGAATTAAACTGCTATAAGCGATCCCTAGAAGGCTATAACAAAGAAGGTAGATGTGAAGCATGCATTTATTTTTCTAGATGGTTTTATTGGTTGGGTCAAATGGGTGTCACAGTTTTTGGGCCTAGGCAATCCAATTAGTAAGCTGGACCGGTTGAGGGCCAGGGTCATCGATTCATTGGTCTAAATGGCTGGGCTGGTCCAGGCCTAATAACTCTAAAGTTACATTATTGGTGATGAGTTAAACAGGAAGGTAAAAGCAAGAAAGAATTATAATTGGGTGCAAAGAATCAAAACTCATCTTTTTTGCTTCATTACCTTCAATCGCCCTTGAACTAGAATTCCAGATTCAATTGGGACCTGTATTACCTAAATCATTCACTTTAATAGCTGTACCTAATTTGTGTTTTGGACCTAAGCTATGAAACCTTTTTTTGTTTTCTTTTTTTTCTGGGGGAGGAGGGCTTTATGACTTTATTCTATTACGGTAAAGAATGACACCAAAATGAAATATCTTCTTGGATTGCATGCACGAACAGTAAAAAAACACAGCTTGTTTTGTGTTTTGTGTTAGTAAAATGAAGAATATGTTTCTACTCTTGATACCCATTGTATTTATTGTCAAGATTGCGGTTAAGTTATTGTTATGACCATAGCAATAGCTCTTAAATCATGTATTGTGGATAAAGTTATTTTTCTCCCTTAAATTGCATCAAGTATTGAATCATGTATTTTTCCTGCCATTTATTGCAAGAAACAGAGAGGGGTGATCTTAAGTCAATTAAGATATTAAGACCCTCACAGCTTCTTGCTCAATGGAGAATTCTCCATGTTTCTTTAAATATTAGACTTCCTTTAATGCAGAGAACACAAATCAGTGGCTTTACATTTTGAGCACCATAAACAGTATTTTTTGTAGAGGCAAAAGACTGCGAAAGAGAGTTTCCAATTTCCTTATTCCTAATAGAGCACCTTTCAAAAACTATAGTATAATAATTTTCTTTCTTTTTTTCTTTTTTCTTTTCAAATAGTTTTTTTCCTTCAAGTACTGCCAAAAACAGTTCAAATGTGCATGTATTATACATTTCTCCTATGTACCATACTGTGTATATCATAAGATACTGTCAAGATATGGTACATACTGGTGATATGTGATGTTTTACCAATAGAATGTATCACATAACTTGTTTCATGTATCAGAAGATATTGATAAGTTGATAACTATGGTATAAGTAACATGGTTAGAAGAACCCATTCCTCACCCCCCCTCTCTCTCTCTATATCTGTTATCCATTTATTGAGGGTGTTTCAAATTTTAATGAATTTGTTTTAGGGTCATCGTAATTTATTTGTGTGTTGAAGCCTTGATTGAAATTTATTCTGTTTATAAAGGGATACAAAGGAATTGAAATGAATTTTTTGCATTCGTGATAGCATTTTTATGTTTTATTTGTTCTTTCAAACACTTTATAAAGTACGGTTCAGTTAATGGCCTCACTTTTATTTGTTCTTATACTTGTGGTGATATCTCCAAATCACAGTACCAACTTTATTTTTTGAGTAGTGTAAAATACAAGTGTCATTTACTGGGACATCCAAACTGATGGACACAAAACCTACAAATCAAACATTCTAGCAAGAAATTGCTAGAAAATGAGAGAAAATGGAAGAGAAATTGGAGAAACATTGATTCCAACAGAAAGAGGAGCTATTAGCTCTCTCAACAATTAGTTACAAACTGAATATTCTGGATAAAAATTTTAACTAATTCCTTAAAAGCCTATTTAAAGAGAAAATTAATAAGCTAAAATGACTATTATAATCTAATTAAGCGAAAATGACTATTATACCCTATTTTTTAATGAAGGACTATTATACCCTTAGCAGCTACTAACTATTATTAGAACTTCTAATTGTAAGCGAAAGAAAGAAACAAGCTTCTGGAAAATGAAAATTCTGCCGCATCAGGACTCCCAATCTAAAACAAAGCTTGCAGTTTGACGAGGGAATAATGAGGTTTAAGAACCCATGACACGGCTGGTTGGTTTGTTTCCGGCACCCAAAACCACCCACGCAAGGTTCTGTGTTTTGAAAAGAAGTTTCTTCCCCCTAACATCAGCTTTGGCTTTGTGTTTAACGTTGCATTTCTCACCCTTGGACCCTTTAAGAGCATGCACATCCTTCATTAATTCACTTACATGCCTTTCATTATCATATGTAATCTTTGGAAAAGGTAAAGAAGCTTTTCCTAAACCACTTGCAAACTTAGAACCCAAATCACCACACACATTTTCCAATTTCTAAAGAAAAGAGCCACTAAATTTCTCTCCTTGATGCTGCCAATGGAGATTATCCATCCCTAAAAGAGGTATTTAATACGTAACCTTGATAGGAGATGATTTCTTGAGTTCCTCATCAAAGCAAGATGGCATATTGTGCATTTAAGGGAATACAGAGGGTAAATAATAAGGAAATCCATCCAAACATGGCTCATGTGGATTGGAATTTTCTTGATTATTTGATACAAAACAAAGGTTTTGGTATTAGATAGAGGAAATGAATGAGAAGATGCCTTAGTTCTATGAACTTTGCTGTGATGGTGAATGGTAATCTTAGAGGGTGGTTCAAGGCTTTGAGAGGTCTTAGGCAAGGGGATCTTTTGTCTTCGTTCTTATTTACTCTCATGGTGGACGTTTTGAGTAGAATGTTATCTCTAGGAATGTCGCTCTCACCGGTAAGTGGTTGTGGAGGTTTCCCATTGAACAAGGTCATTTATGGCATTCTGTTATCAAGAGCAAGTACCGCATTCATGATAACATGTGGGATTCTCATTCTGCGGATAGGGAGACCTTTTGGTGTCCTTGGTAGTTTATCTCTCAAGGCTTCCTCGTTTCCTGAACTGCATTAATGCATGCACTCTGTAGACAGTGATATTGTTGTAAATCTTTTGCTCAATTATTAATATTAATAAGCTAGCTTTGTTAAAAAAGCATGATTGTTTATAATATCTCTCTCTTTCTCTGTCTATAGTTAATCCAAGATGAAAATGAACATCTCTAATAAGACACTAATTGTTTACAACTGTTTATGATCTATATATATACATTTTATATAAATTGTTTATAATTTAATTCGTTTATTGCCTTTTATTCAGATATGGATGCAGTGGAAGGTGGTCGGCACAGACCAACTGCATCTGCTAGGCGACGACAACGGGCGGCGACTGAACAACACCTAGCTAGAGGCAGACGCCGTCCCTGGGGTGGGATTCAGCCTGATGTAGCACCCCCTCCTCCACCTATTGCCCCACCAGTACCCCCACCAGTAGATGTCCCAGCTGGTGACGTACCTGATGCTGAACAACACCCAGCTAGAGGCAGACGCCATCCCCGGGGTGGGATTCAGCCTGATGTAGCACCCTCTCCTCCACCTATTGCCCCACCAGTACCCCCACCAGTACCCCCACCAGTAGATGTCCCAGCTGGTGACGTACCTAATGCAGAAGCTGCACATGTTGTTGATGCACCTGAAGATGCTCCTGCTGCTGCTGTTTGGGATGGGATTGGACCACTTCCTGGAGGTCCAGTAGATGAGTCGCTCCTGATTAGTTTCAGGACACATGTCGCATCACAGATTTGGGTCAACAGAGATGTATGTCAAGTCATAATAGCATCTCATTTATATGTCTGTTATTTTATTTTATTTTTTGAGTAGTCTCATTTATATGTATTACATTCATATCATGTTTGACATTATTAAAGTGTTCAACTTTTCTAATGCAGTATCGAGGTGTCATGCGACCACACTCTCATACGAAAATCCTGGAGCCCCCCCATGTGTTGACACAGATCATTGAGAGGACGCGACTCAGTCCACTTGTCACGTGCTCTTTTCGATGGACCCATAAAGCCTTGGTCACAGCTTTTGTGGAGAGATGGCAGCCAGATACGAACACTTTCCATATGCCTTTTGGTGAGATGACTATTACCCTGGACGATGTCGCCACCATCTTAGGGATTCCTGTGATTGGGAAAGTTGTCTCCTGCCCCAAATTAGATGATGCAGTTGCACGGGACCTACTTGTGAGCGCTTTGGGAGTTGAGGATAGTGATGCTAGTCTTGCTCTACGAGATGTCCGTGGCCAGTCTGTGAAGTTGTCATGGCTGAAGACAAAATTTGCCAACCTTGGTGACGCGCCTACTGTGAACCCCAGAAATTGGGCCCACAAGGGATTGAAAGAAAATGGGTTTGAAAAAGAAAAAGGAAAGGAGTCGCCACCTTATTTTTTAAAGGAAACAAGGAAAACCCTAAAAACCAATTTTGTTTTAAGAAAACAAAAGAATGACTCCATGTTTAAAAAGGAAAGGCAAAAATAGTCTTTTGGAAACCAAAGAAATCGGGGATTCAGAGGCTAAGTTATGACATGGGAAGGTTCTAGGCAAAGCCTATAGGCACCCATGTCACCCTTTCGGTCTCTCAGTTCATTTGGGCTAAATTAAGATCTTTCCATACAAAAATCAGCAAGTATATCATCACAAGAATTGCATGCAGGGGCGGAGGGAGGGGGGTGCCAGGGGGGGCAGTTGACCCCCCTCACTCATTGAATTTTTTTTTTTTTAGTATACATATTTACTTATATTTTTAAATATGCCACCTCTAAAATATATTTTTGGCCCCTCTAAAATATATTTTTGACCCCTCTGATTTTATAATTGACCCCCTTACTCTTCTCTCTTTCCTTTTTTTCCCCTTTATATAAATAGCTCTTACCCATGTTTTACTCAAGTTATGTCTCCTGTCCTTGGGTTATACCCTCTTTTTGGTTTAATACATACATTATTTCATCAAATATATATATATTATCAATGAATATTTAAGTTTTTGTGTTAATTATTAAGTTTAAACAATTTTCTTTGTTCTTATTAATTTTTATTATATAAAGAAGGCTACTTCAAATGATTATTTAATGAGTGAGGCTATTGCCACCACATGAAGTACTCAAAGCCCCCCATAAGTTTACACTTTTTGAGGTTTTATGAAAAATATAAAAAAATTTTACCAAAACTATTAACATTGTTCATTAGAAAACATCATTCTGAACAACTTTGTAGAAGAAATTTTTTCCAAAATCTATCATTTAAGCAGACTTTTTGGCAATTTACAATCTCTATTTCATTTTCCATCAAAAATTGACAAAAAGTCTACTTAAATTATAGATTTTGGAAAAATTTTCTTCTACAAAGTTGTCTGGAATGATGTTTTCTAGTAAACTATGTGATTAGTTTTTATAAATTTTTTTTATATTTTTCATAAAACCTTAATAATGTAAATTAAATAGGGGTTTTAGAGTATTTTATGTGGTGGTAATAGCCTGGCCCTTATTTGATTTATAGAGTTAAAAGAAAAAAATTAAACAGTTACATCCAAACAAAGTCGCCCCCCCTAGGATAAATTCCTAGATCCGCCACTGTGCATATCATATATTTCATTCATCCATCCATGCATAATAAGCAAAAAAAACAGAAAATAAAGAAAAAGAAAACAAAACAAAAATAAACCTAGGATGCTTGGATCCTAGAACGGACTTGAGCCTCACGAAGAGCGCCTACGTACCATGCAGCGAAATACATGGATCAAAGTCCACGTAGTTCGATTAGAATTAGGGTTAAGACCTAATATAAACCTATGGTTAAAACCCTAGGTTTCCTTATTTGATCAAAAGAGTTGAATATGATAGAAAGTTTGATTTTAGGAAAGAAATCCACAAAATGGAAACTTTAATAAAAACTAGAATTTTGTTGGTTAAGGAAACCTCTAATTAAACCATAGGATCATATTAAAAATTAACCCTAAATAGGGAGAAGAGAAGGGATAAGGAAGAAAGGTGAATTGGGGCACCTTCACACCCACTTACCTGAGCGCAATTACTCCAAACATTAGCTATTTCAGACATAAGCAGCCCTATTTGCCATAGGACAAATACCACACCTATTTGCACCCTTACAAGTGCTCAAAACCATGCGAAAACAGAAGAAAAAATCATGGAGATACATAGGCAACCCACAAAGTTACCTTGGGTGCGGTCTAAATCAAACAACAAAATCCCAAATTTGATTTATTATTGGCAATTTATTCAAAACTAAAATTGATTGACATAGCAATTCATTGGTATTAAGTAAAAGAACTATAAAAATGCCATAAATATCCTATTCTATTTTCTTGAGCCTCTTTGCAGCTCGCTCCTCAGCTTTCTTCTTCTCTCTTTCATGTCTTCTTTTCTTCCTCAAGTCATGTTCATAAGCTGTTGTCACTGCTTCCATAATATCTTCTCTGCAAGATCCAAGTTCGTTGTTCTTGATAAGTCCAAAAATCCTTTCTCTTCGAGTAGTCTCTCTCTCACCTAAATTGCTTTTCAACCATTCCTTATACTCGGGGCTCATCATATATGGACCATCAGTATTCATAACTTGGGTTAGTATCAACTTGCTAGGCCATCGGTCCTTCGCCCAAGTCACTACAGGAAGACCCGCGGGCACCACAGGATAGTCACCTTTCAAGGAAGTGGGTATGGTTTGCATGGTGCCCATCTGACGCAGAACCCTTGAAGGCCAATAGAAGGAAGTAGACCTCAGTCCTATGAGTCTCACCATGGCGCATCCAGAAGTCCGCAGAAGCACCTGGTCACTGCAGCCCCATATGAATACAAACCACTTGACACTCCTCCAAGAAAGGGTTTGGTAGTAACCTAGCCAATCTCTCAATGAAAATTGCCCAGGTAGTTCAATGCGGCGAAGGCAGTAATGCTGGGGCTTGTATGGTGTAATGGCAACTGGTGACAAGAAATTCAGTCTTTCAAGCAACCACATCTGCAGTAGAATGGGGCTACCTCCTAAAGGAACCTTTGGGTCCTCATGAGTTTTATCCAAACCATTCAGGGTTTCAGCTAGCACCATGGGAATCAAGTTATGGCCCTTGGCAAGGAGAGGAATCAAGTCACAGATTTGAATGGGAACATGTGGAGTACCAGTGGAAATAAGAAAACGACCAATGAGGCAAAAGGCAAGAGCATGCTTAATAGGAAAGGTAAAATTCAGAATACCTTTACTATCACAAGCTAAAAAAGAGGTTGCCAATTTCATCAAGTCTACCATATGGTCCTTTACAAACGTAGAGGCATATTGTGAGTGAATCCCAAGTAGATTGGAGAAAGAAGTAAGAAAGCTTGGGCGAGGAGTAGGGAGAATGAAAGGACCTACCGTTGAAACTCCATACAATGCACAGAATTCCTCCATGGTTGGGCACAGTTCTTCATAGTTGAAGCGGAACACATGAACTTGAGGATCCCAAAAATATGTAGCAGCAGTCAAGAGGTTCGTTTCAAGCCTCACATGCCTCAAGGAGAGCAATGGATCCAAGCCAAAGCACTTGAACTCAGATTTTGCTTCAGCACTCATAACTCTCAAAAACCCTCCTAAAAATTTGTCTAGAGCCTCCATAACTTCTAATGAATGAATACAAGTAGGTTTAGGAACCTCTTGGATGTGTTTTTATAGGGAAAAGGTCACAAATCCAAGTTCAAATAGGAAAAAACCCATCAGAATAGGAAGTTTCCTATTCAAAGTGGGATTTCCGCTTCGGGCTCGGGTAACCACCCAGGCCTGGGCGGCTAGCCTCCCGAGGCCTGGTGGTCACCCAAGCCACCTTGTTTTGGCTTTCTCCCTCGCTTTGTCTCGCCTTGACGCGTGATCAAACCTCCTTCCAAATGAGATATTCAACACTTTTTGAGCTTAAAATCAATCAAATTCCATCTTGAAATCAATTCCTTGAATTGATTTTATGTTCAAAAGGGTTGAATATATTTCCCCTGTGTCATGCCAACTCAAGTGACAATGTGTTAAGTCACTTTCCTCTTGCACCATGCCTGTTCAATCTTGATAAATTGATCATATATCCTCATTTCAAATCTTGATTTTTCATCCTACTTGGTTGAATATATTCATCACTTGAATGTGTTCTTCCATTTCAAAAGTGTATTCACCCTTTGAATATGCTTCTCAGTTTCAAATCCTCATTCTCTACCCTACTTGGTTGAATATATTCATCACTTGAATATATTCTTCCATTTCAAAAGTGTATTCACCCTTTGAATATGCTTCTCAGTTTCAAATTCTCATTCTCTATCATACTTGGTTGAATATATTCATCACTTTAATATATTCTTCCATTTCAAAAGCATGTTCACCCATTGAATATGCTTCCTAGTTTCAGATCCTCATTATCACTTACTTGGTTAAATATATTCATCACTTGAATATATTTCTCCATTTCAATGGTATACTCATCACTCGAGTATACTTCTCAGATATTTCGTCACTTACTTGCTTAAGTATATCCATCGCTTGGGTATATTTCTCCATTTCAATGGTATGTTCATCACTTGAACATACTTCTCAGATCATTTGTCACTTACTTGGTTAAGTATATCCACCACTTGGGTATATTTTTTCCATTTCAATGGTATGTTCATCACTTGAACATACTTCTCAGATCATTTGTCACTTACTTGGTTAAGTATATCCACCACTTGGGTATATTTTTTCCATTTCAATGGTATACTCATCACTTGAGTATACTTCTCAGATATTTTGCCACTTACTTGGTTAAGTATATCCATCGCTTGGGTATATTTCTCCATTTCAATAGTATGTTCATCACTTGAACATACTTCTCAGAATATTTGTCACTTACTTGGTTAAATATATTCATGACTAGAATATATTTCTCCATTTCAATGGTGTACTCATCACTTGAGTACACTTCTCAGATTATTCTCTATCTTACTTGCTTAAGTATATCCATCGCTTGGATATATTTCTCTATTTCAATGGTATGTTTATCACTTAAACATACTTGTCACTTACTTGGTTAAGTATATCCATCACTTGGATATATTTCTCTATTTCAATGGTATGTTTATCACTCAAACATCCTTGTCACTTACTTGGTTAAGTATATTCGTGACTAGAATATATTTCTCCATTTCAATGGTGTACTCATCACTTGAGTACACTTCTCAGATTATTCTTATCTTACTTGGTTAAATATATCCGTCGTTTGGATATATTTCTCCATTTCAATGGTATGCTCATCACTTGAGTGTGCTTCTCAGCTTACTTGGTTAAATATATCCATCACTTGGATACATTTCTCCATTTCAAAAGTGTGTTCATCACTTGAACGTACTTCTCAGTCTTTTTCAATCATTAAGTATACTCATCACTTGAGTATATTTCTCAGCATCTTTTTCATCACTTGGTTAAATATGTTCGTGACCTGAATATATTTCTCCATTTCAAAAGTACACTCATCACTTGAATACACCTCTCAGATTATTCTTATCCTACTTGGTTTAGTATATCCATCGCTTGGGTATATTTCTCCATTTCAATGGTATGTTCATCACTTGAACATACTTCTCAGATTATTTGTCACTTACTTGGTTAAATATATTCATCACTTGAATATATTTCTCCATTTCAATGGTATACTCATCACTTGAGTATACTTCTCAGTTCATTCTCTATCTTACTTAGTTAAATATATTCGTGACCTGAATATATTTCTCATTTTTCAAAAGTATGTTGATCACTTGAACGTACTTCTCAGTCTTTCTCAATCATTAAGTATCCTCACCACTTGAGTATACTTCTCAGATTTCATTCTCAGATTACTTGGTTAAATATATTCGTGACCTGAATATATTTCTCCATTTCAATGGTATACTCATCACTTGAGTATACTTCTCAGATATTTTTTCACTTACTTGGTTAAGTATATCCATCGCTTGGATATATTTCTCCATTTCAAAGGTATGTTCATCACTTGAATGTGCTTTTCAGATCTCATTCTCATCACTTGGTTAAATATATTCGTGACTAGAATATATTTCTCCGTTTCAAAAGTATGTTCATTCGTAGTGGCTTGAATATGCTTCTCTTGACAATCATCAACCCCCAGTGGTTTAAGTATACTCATGACTTGAGTACACTTCCTTATTTCAGTCTCAGGTTTTCAACCTCCCATCATTGTTGGTATCAGTGTGTGATTTCTCCAAGCTTCTTGGCAAAAATGGGTTGTTCTTTATCATTGGTTCACAAGTATAACTTGTTCGCCAATGAGGGGCTTCTGTCACACCCCATTTTTGCACCACCTTACTAGGGCTCATCATTTCATGCATGTTTTTGTTTTGTTTTTGAGTCTAGTCACTTGCATTAGTTTTCTAGAGTCACAAGGACAATGGATATGAATTTTGGTTCAAATTGGAGTTGATCTTGAGGGATAATAAGAGCTTTTGTGACTTGAGGGGCATAATCGTCTTTTAAGTCCCAAACTTTTCATTTGACCTTAGAATGATCTCCAAATTGTCAATTGGAGTTCATATGGATGCATAAGAGGTATTTGTACCGGTTGTCATCTTAAGTCCCGTGGCCCTGATGATGAGTTTAGTGTGGTTATTTACGGATTATCCTTGAAGAATTAGTGCGAATCACAGCATGAGATTTTTGGTTAAAATGAAAAGAAAATTATTTTATTAAATTAACCATTTTTATCATGACACTAACACGTGTACGTATGTGATGAGTGTGTGTACGCACATACGATATATGTGCATGCGTGTTAGCGGTCAGTCTCCCAATTTTTATAAAAGACAATTTCCTTTTCCTATTCAGATTAGAAGTCTTTTATCATTATAAAATACCTTTTGATTATTCTCCAAAGAAACCTAGTCCAGGAAGGAAAGGGAAACTCCAGATTTCAGCTATAAATACTCTCTTAATGTCTTTAAACAAGGGGGAGGAGAAGAGGGTTTGGAGGGAGTGAAATTCGTCATAATTCAGCAGCAGATTTTCTGAAAACCAGCAGTCGTATTTTAATCATAACGTTTTCATCCGAAGTCAGAATTTGATGAAATTGGTCTTGTTAGAAAGATAATTCAATTCTCTACAACTTTGTATTTCACAAGCTTTGTCCAAATCCAACGTTTTCATACCCAAAAACGCGATTGAAGTTGCTGCTGCTGCAAAGTGACGAGAATCACTTTTTCTTTTCTCTTGTTCTCTTTTTGTTTTCTATTTCTTTTCAAAGTTGAGTGAGTTTTGATCTCTTTGCTGTGATACCACTTTGACAAAGAGGAGGATTCGTGTTGGTTTGATTCACTCTAAAGACCTGAGGAGCCACGAACAATTGCATACAGCAGCAAGGAAGGCCCTTCCTAAGGTATTCTCCTTCTCTATTCAAGCTTAAACTAGGTTTTCATATGGGTTAGGCCTATTGCATGTTAAAGGTAACTTTTTTATCATGTATTAACACTCTAGCTAGTTAATATACATGGAATATCTATTTTTTATCTACTGTTTAGCATGCTTTAGGGCTGTCCTTTAGGTTTTTAATGCATAGTTATGATTCGTGTGCTCCTATTGTCCTTGTGTTAGGATTAGTGTCATTGCATGTTAGAGTTAGGATTTTCATCATGTTATATTGCTTTAGTTAGTTAATATGCATGATTTAATTTCTGTTTAGTTTGGTTTTAGCATGATTAAAGTATGTTTTGTATGTTTTTAAGCATATTTGTGAGTTTAGGGTTTTAGAGTCATTGTTTCGTGTTTGTTTTCATATAGCATGATAAAGTAGACTTTTTTATTTGGTTTTTCTTCGTGTTTGCTGTATATGTTTTTCATATGGAGTAAACATGATAGTTTTGCATGCATGTTAGTATGTTTTAGGGTTTTTATGCATGATATGGTTCTAGGAATATGTTAGGACTTATTATTGTTCGCTGTTTTTGCTATTGGCATGCTTAGTGGATGATTTTAGGTCATAATACTATTCTGTCCAGATTTGCATGTTAGTGTTTTTGCATGGTTTTGAGCACTTGTAAGGGTGCAAATAGGTGTGGTATTTGTCCCATGGCAAATAGGGCTGCTTATGTCTGAAATGGCTAAATGCTTGGAGCTAATTGCGCTCAGGTAAGTGGGTGTGAAGGTGCCCCAATTCACCTTTCTTCTTAACTCATTCTCTTCTCCCTATTTAGGGTTAATTTTTAATATGATCCTATGGTTTAATTAGAGGTTTCCTTAACCAACAAAATTCTAGTTTTTATTAAAGTTTCCATTTTGTGGATTTCTTTCCTAAAATCAAACTTTCTATCATATTCAACTCTTTTGATCAAATAAGGAAACCTAGGGTTTTAACCATAGGTTTGTATTAGGATTTAACCTTAGTTCTAATCGAACTACGTGGACTTTGATCCATGTATTTCATTGCATGGTACGTAGGCGCTCTTCGTGAGGCTCAAGTCCGTTCTAGGATCCAAGCATCCTAGGTTTATTTTTGTTTTGTTTTCTTTTTCTTTATTTTCTGTTTTATTTGCTTATTATGCATGGATGGATGAATGAAATATATGATATGCATGCAATTCTTGTGATGATATACTTGCTGATTTTTGTATGGAAAGACTTTAATTTAGCCCAAATGAACTGAGAGACCGAAAGGGTGACATGGGTGCCTATAGGCTTTGCCTAGAACCTTCCCATGTCATAACTTAGCCTCCGAATCCCCGATTTCTTTGGTTTTCAAAAGATTGGTTTTTGCCTTTCCTTTTTTATGGAGTCATTCAAATTGTTTTCCTAAAACAAACTATTTTTAGGGTTTTCCTTGTTTCCTTTAAAAAATAAGGTGGCGACTCCTTTCCTTTTTCTTTTTCAAACCCATTTTCTTTCAATCCCTTGTGGGCCCAATTTCCGGGGTTCACAGTTTGGCGACTCCGCTGGGGATTTGTGGGCTAGACTCTATAAAGTTTAATTGGGCTAGGTTAATTTCTTATGTTTAATTAAAATCAATCACATTGCATCCGCTTGATTGTGTGCTTTCATTTATTGCATTGTGTGCGCAAACTCTTGCATGTTAGGATCGATGTCCCTCGATGTATCCTTGCCAACGATCGGCCTAGTCTCAACCTTGGTTTTCCTGATTCCATGTGTTGGGGCGAAAGCTATCAACCTCTCTTGCCTAGTACCCTTGGGCTTGCCCTTGGGTATATTAAATGAGTTAATCACGTACTGCTGGACCCACGCGGCGTTCCTGATGCCACATGTGGTTAGGTATAAGGATTGCTCAAGCAAGTGAAGGACCCTAGCCTACCCTTATCATTAGTCCATATAGACAGACTTGTAGGACACTACGGTCTCACCTTTATGCACCCACAATTGTTTGTAATGATGCTATGCCATGTTTGTGGTGTGAGGCTTTATATCTTATGCCCTTAATATAGACCTTTAAACCCTAGCCTTCGTTAAGGCCATGGGTTAGGAGGAATAAATTAAGGAAATAGGATATAAAGCTATGTTTGTGATGTGCTAGTCCTAGGGGATTAATTAAACCTAATTGAAGGACTCTATGCCCTATTCTTTAAAACATACCCTTAATCCATGACCCCTGTAAAGGTAATTGGATAAAAGGAATGAATTAATTGAACATGGTGTAGAGACCGAATTCATTAAGGAAAATATGGAGGTTTAGGATAGATCCTTAGGCTAAAGGTTAAAACTTTTCTATCCATAGACGTGCTGGCTTGGATCCGCAATCCACAAGGGCGTCTAGTGAGTGTTGAGTCTACCTATCAGACAGACATGGCCGACGAAAGAACTAGTGAGGGGCACTTTGACCTTGAGGCTTGCCTGAAAGCCATCATGGCCAAGCTTGACCATACCGCCGAGACATCCGATACCGCATTGAAAATGGCTCAAGAGAACCAACAGAGGATGGCGGATCTTGAACAAAATGGCTCTAAGGCCCATTCCTCGGGTATACCTCATGGGGCTGGCACCGAAGAGGGACCTCAATCCAATGAGAACACCAAGACAAGGGGGGAAAGTAGCTCGAAACCTGAGGTCACCAACCTAGAAGGGGAAGCCAAGGGGAAAGGTACTAGCAGTGATTCCGTGTTAGCTAGCAAGGTAGAAACTTTGGAGAGAACCATAAGAGGGATTCGCAGGGCTGATGACATGGTCGATGTGCGGACTCTATCCCTGTTTCCAACGGCTCGTATTCCACTACAATTCAAGATGCCGGAGTTAGAAAAGTTCGATGGGACGGGTTGCCCTAAGACTCATTTGAAGATGTACGTGCGAGCTATGCACCCTCGAGGGGCTACTGACGAGCTTTTAGCTCAAATGTTCCATGAAACCTTGGCCACTTCTGCTTTGAAATGGTTCTTATCCTTGGATGAGAATAGAACCCGGACTTGGGAAGACATATGCAATGAGTTTTCAGAGCACTACAAGTATAACACAGAGGTGGACGTTACTCGAAGGGACCTAGAAACTACCAAGCAAGGGGCTCATGAAACTTTCTCCGCTTACATTACAAGGTGGAGACAAAAGGCGTCGAGAATGACGGATAGGCCGAATGAGGAGGACCAAATTCAGTTAGTGGTTAAGAACCTGCTGCCCGTGTATCACAAGCACCCATTTGCCCACTATTTCCCAAATTTCAAAGCTCTCATTGGGGCTGGCACGCAGGTTGAAGATGCTATCAATGATGGGACAATCAAGACTGAGGAAGTGAGGAGTCGCAAGACAAACTTTACTGGGAAGAACAATGCCGAGGTCAACACCATAACTCAACCAATCCAACCCTTTTCTCTCAATGATGTCAACCCACCTCGCCAATTCACCGACCTATTCATGCCACTCGAAAGAGTCCTTGAAAAGCTCATAAGTCGTGACCTATTGAAGCCACTCGACCCAAGACCTCCACCAAATCCCTTACCCAAGAGCTACAATGAGAATGAGTACTGCAAGTACCACCAATCCAAAGGCCATGCCACCAATCGCTGTATTCGCCTTCGCCACCAAGTCCAAGACCTCATTGACAAGCAAGTCATTTCACCACCAACCCGTCCAAATGTCACCCGTAATCCTCTCCCATCACACAACAACACACCCCCACCTAACACCATAAATGCCATTGGGGTTGAATCCTCTCGCCCTCGCCATCCCATAAGACAATACACTCCGCTCCCCATGACCTTAACCCGTCTCTTCACCATTTGCCGCAATAACAGCCTTATCATGCCACTTCCACCAAAGCCAAGACCATCAACCCCTCACCAATATTGCCAATACCATCGTGCACCCGGCCATGACACCGAGGCTTGTTCTATACTAAAGAAGATCATCCAAGACCTCATTGACCAAAAGGTTTTGTTGTTGCCAAAGAAATCTATCCAACAAGAGTTGAAAGAAAGATATGAAGCAGGGGATCCTCAGGTTGGCCTATTAGGTGAAGCGTCAGGGAAATATGATTACTATGTGCTGTACTCAAGCCCAAGTCCGATATCAGATGAGCCGATAGTCCCTTCAGGTTGGGATGACTTGCCGACAGAGATGGAGAGCATTGACATGATAGAATGGGATGACTTAATGAATGACTCCGAGGAAGTCCATGATATATGGGCTAGTGATGATGAGCTGGATCATATAACCAAAGGGGGTCGCCATTTCAAGCCTCCCCACCTAGAATCTGAGAATCCGTTGGAAGATTTGGAAGGACAGAGGCGTCCTAGCTTGCAAGAAGAAGAGGATGAAGTGCTTAGGCAGCTGAAGGAGACCAATGCCAACATTACTATTTGGGGCTTGCTCATGGCCTCGCATAAGCACAGACAGACCGTGTTGAAACTGTTGAATCAGATACAAGTGCCTGTTGACACATCCCCCGAGGGATTGGTACATTTGGTGAATCCAACTCCCAAGAACTCAACCATCGTGTTCACCGATGTAGACCTACCTAAAAGCGGGCCGAGCCATTCTCAAGCTCTCTATGTGACCGTTGACACTATGGGGAAGAGGGTTCCCACCGTTCTTATCGACAATGGGTCCACACTGAATGTATGTCCTCTCCGAACTGCCACTGTTTTGGGTTTGGGACCCACTGATTTCACGCCATCTGGGCAGACCGTAAGAGCTTATGACAACACCCGCCGAGAAGTAATAGGGGTAGTTACTTTGCCTCTTATCATGGGACCCATTGAATTTAGGGTGGAATTCCAAGTGTTGGATGTGCCGTCATGTTTCAACTTGCTGTTGGGCCGACCTTGGATCCATCCTACTGGGGCTGTGCCATCTTCACTCCATCAAAAGGTGAAGTTTCCTTATGAAGGAGCCATAGTAGCACTTCAAGGGACTATAAATTGAAACACGCAGGTGTGCCTATATGTGAGATACAACCTGAATCAGCAGCGATACCGCTATCTGGGTTTGATTATGTCCAATGCATTGAGAAAGAACTGAATGAATCATCACGCCATTACTATTCTATAAAGCAGTACATCCCATATACTTTTTATCCAAGTTCCGACCCAGCCATGGCAGATAAAAGTTTTGGTGATAGATACTTCACAGAAGGGCCGAATCCTCAAAGTTTGACAAGTTGGTACCACTCTATCCAAGATCTATATGGAAGCTTGAAAGAGGAAGACTGGGCAGAGAACCTTGATGCAGGGGCTATAACTGAAATGTTCCAAGAGATGATCCTCACCGTGGAAGACTCGACCATTGAAGAACTCCAGGGTTCATCCATTAGCCATGCTACCTTGCCACTCCTGAATTGGTACCTTGAATGTGGTGTCGTTGCGGAGATCCATGAAGAAGAAGACCTTGGCCTACCTGATAGCAGCTTGTAGGTGTCTTAGTTTAGTAATATTTCCCTAATTCAATAAGATGTATCTACTTTACTCACTTTGTGGAGTCATAGTATTGATACAGATTTGTTTGTTTTCCTTCTTTCTTTTGTGTGTCATTCCCATTATTCCTAGTCAATAAAGTGTGCTTTCTTTCTCTATATATGCAGTGTCTCTTTCTCTCCTCTATGGATATTTATGGCATGGATATAGATCCTAGGAACGATGTCCCCCCGGAGCTCGTTGAGCAAAGGAAAAGGGGCGTCACCGAACCTAATATGGATGAATTGGAATCAATCAACTTAGGGACGAATGAATTGCCAAGAATAGTTAAAATTGGGAAAACCCTCTCCCCCGTTGAAAAAGAAAAGATGATCTCCCTCTTGAAAGCCAACATTATGGCTTTTGCATGATCTTATGAAGACATGCCTGGTATCGACCCCGATATTGTGCAACACTATATCCCCACTAATTCCCTAAAGAAGCCGGTAAAGCAGAAACTCAGAAGATTAAAACCAGAATGGGCTCTAAAAGTAAAAGAAGAGGTAACTAAACAACTAAACGCGGGTTTCCTCCAAGTTGTGGAGTACCCCGAATGGTTGTCAAATATAGTGCCTGTTCCTAAAAAAGATGGGAAAGTAAGGATGTGTGTCGATTTCCGAGATCTCAACGCCGCGAGCCCTAAGGATGACTTCCCTTTACCCCATATCGACGTGTTGGTGGATAGTACAATGGGACATGCACTCCTCTCCTTCATGGACGGATTCTCCGGGTATAACCAGATAAAGATGGCGCCTCAAGACATGGAGAAAACAGCCTTTATCACGCAATGGGGAACGTACTGTTATAAGGTAATGCCTTTTGGCTTAAGAAACGCTGGGGCTACTTACCAAAGAGCAGCTACGACCTTATTGCATGATATGATCCATAAGGAAGTCGAGGTTTATGTCGATGATATGATCGTAAAGTCCGTGGATAGAGAAGGGCATTTCAAGGCACTAGAGAAATTCCTAGAGCGAGCAAAAAAGTACAATCTCCGTCTCAACCCACAGAAGTGCGCTTTTGGTGTCACTGCAGGCAAGTTATTGGGGTTTATGATCACTCAGAGAGGTATCGAAGTGGACCCAGGGAAGATAAAAGCTATTGTGGAGATGGAGCCGCCTAGCACTGAGAAGCAGATCCGGGGTTTTCTGGGAAGAGTTCAATACATAAGCCGATTCATTGCCAACTTGACCATGGTTTGCGAACCAATCTTCAAATTGCTTAAGAAAGGTGTGCCAAAAGTATGGAATGAAGAATGCCAAGAGGCCTTTGAGACCATTAAGAGATACTTGAGCAATCCTCCAATCTTAGTTCCCCCACGGCAAGGTGCGCCGCTTTTGTTATACTTAACGGTCACCGAAACCGCGACGGGAGCTTTGTTAGCTCAATATCTCGAAGGATCTACAAAGGAGAATGCCATTTATTACTTAAGCAAGAAAATGACAGACTATGAAGTGAAGTACAATGCAATTGAAAAGGCTTGTGTGGCACTAGTATGGGCGACGTAGAAACTCCGGCACTACATGATGTCCTTCGAAGTGTTCTTGATAAGTCGCATGGACCCGTTGAAGTACCTGGTAGAAAGGCCAGTATTGTCATTCAGAACTGCTCGATGGTCAATTCTCCTCAATGAATTCGACATCAAGTACGTAAATCAGAAGTCTATCAAGGGAAGCGTCATCGTAGACTACCTAGCCAGCTGTCCGGTGTCATCATCCGCTCCGTTCAACGATCAATTCCCAGATGAGGACGTGCTAGAGATTGGTAGAAAAACTTGGAGAGTATACTTCGATGGGGCAGCCAATAAGAAAGGTTATGGGATAGGAGTCCTGCTGGTCTCACCCGAAGAGGCATTTACACCGTTGGCAGTCAAGTTGGGGTTCGAAGCTACCAACAACATTGCTGAGTATGAGGCCTGTATCCTAGCACTGGAAGCGGCACTTGAATTGGGGATCAAAGAATTAGAAGTGTTCGGGGACTCGGCGCTAATCATCTGTCAGATAAAAGGGGAATGGAAAACTCGAGATGAGAAGCTGCTACCCTACCATGCCTACTTGGAAGCTCTAACCAAGGAGTTCTCAGAGATAGAATTTAACTACCTTTCAAGGAACAAGAACCAGTTCGCCGATGCCTTGGCGACCCTAGCATCCATGGTGGAGATACCTGAAGGGGGAAATGTGAAGCCGTTGGTGATAGAATGCCGAGACAAGCCTGTGTACTGTTGTGCAATCCGAGGAGGAGAGGTAAATGATGGCCGTCCGTGGTTCCATGACATAAAGAAGTTCATTGAAGAAAGGGAATACCCAGAAGGAGCATCTCGTATCGATAGAAAAACCCTAAGGCGGTTGGCGAGTCACTATGTACTTTGTGGAGGAAAGCTATATCGGAGATCATACGACGGGATCCACCTGCTGTGTGTCACCGAGGAGGAAGCCGAGCATCTGATTAAAGAAATCCATGAAGGGACAGGGGCTCCGCATATGAATGGCTATATGTTAGCTAAGAAAATCATGAGGTTAGGCTATTATTGGTCTACCATGGAAAGGGACTGCCACACACATGTCAAGAAGTGCCACAAATGCCAACTGTTCGCCAGTGGACAACATTTGCCTTCTATGCCTTTAACGAGTATGTCTTCACCTTGGCCATTCGCGGTATGGGGGATAGATATCATCGGACAGATCAAGCCAAAGGCATCAAATGGGCATGAATACATCCTGGTCGCCATCGACTACTTCACTAAGTGGGTGGAAGCAGCGTCCTTCAAGACCTTGAATTCCAAGAAGGTAGCACAGTTCATACAGCACAGCATCATCTATCGATATGGGGTACCGCATGAAGTTATCTCAGACAATGGCCAGCACTTTCAGAAAGAAACCCATGAGCTCTTGCAAAAGTATGGCATAGCCCACCATCTGTCGTCACCATACCGTCCTCAGACTAATGGAGCGGTGGAAGCAGCTAACAAGAACATCAAGAAGATACTACAGAAGACTGCGGACTCACACACAGACTGGCATGAGAAGTTGCCATTGGCTCTATGGGGTTACAGAACATCAATAAGGTCGTCAACAGGGGCTACCCCTTATTCTCTAGTTTATGGAATGGAGGCCGTGTTGCCAATTGAATTGGAAGTTCCTTCACTAAGAGTTGCCGTGGAGAGCCAGATAACAGAAGTGGACTGGGTTAAGAGCCGCTATGATGAGTTAGCTTTGCTGGATGAAAGGCGTTTAAGGGCGCTGTATCATGTTCAGGGGTATCAACGGAGAGTTGCCAGAGCATTCAACAAGCATGTCAAAGATCGAGGTCTAAAGAAAGGGGATGTAGTGCTGAAAGAAATCAGAGCTCCAGTGTTCGATCCGCGGGGAAAATTCAAGCCAAGTTGGGGTGGGCCATACATTATCAAAGAGATATTGCCAGCAGGGGCTGTTCGCCTCATGGATTTAGATGGAATTGAGTTCGCTCGTCCAACTAATTTGGATCAATTGAAGAAATATCATGTTTGAAGCCTGCTAGGTTGAAAACCCGTAAGGGCGGCCTAGGCAAAAGTTAAGGCATGAGAACTACGTAAGACCTGATTCTCCATTCAAAAAAAACAAAGAAACAAAAAGAAAGAAAAAAAAAAGAAAAAAAAAGAAAGAAGAAAGAAGAAAAAAAAAACAGAAGAAAAAATCATGGAGATACGTAGGCAACCCACAAAGTTACCTTGGGTGCGGTCTAAATCAAACAACAAAATCCCAAATTTGATTTATTATTGGCAATTTATTCAAAACTAAAATTGATTGACATAGCAATTCATTGGTATTAAGTAAAAGAACTATAAAAATGCCATAAATATCCTATTCTATTTTCTTGAGCCTCTTTGCAGCTCGCTCCTCAGCTTTCTTCTTCTCTCTTTCATGTCTTCTTTTCTTCCTCAAGTCATGTTCATAAGCTGTTGTCACCGCTTCCATAATATCTTCTCTGCAAGATCCAAGTTCGTTGTTCTTGATAAGTCCAAAAATCCTTTCTCTTCGAGTAGTCTCTCTCTCACCTAAATTGCTTTTCAACCATTCCTTATACTCGGGGCTCATCATATATGGACCATCAGTATTCGTAACTTGGGTTAGTATCAACTTGCTAGGCCATCGGTCCTTCGCCCAAGTCACTACAGAAAGACCCGCGGGCACCACAGGATAGTCACCTTTCAAGGAAGTGGGTATGGTTTGCATGGTGCCCATCTGACGCAGAACCCTTGAAGGCCAATAGAAGGAAGTAGACCTCAGTCCTATGAGTCTCACCATGGCGCATCCAGAAGTCCGCAGAAGCACCTGGTCACTGCAGCCCCATATGAATACAAACCACTTGACACTCCTCCAAGAAAGGGTTTGGTAGTAACCTAGCCAATCTCTCAATGAAAATTGCCCAGGTAGTTCAATGCGGCGAAGGCAGTAATGCTGGGGCTTGTATGGTGTAATGGCAACTGGTGACAAGAAATTCAGTCTTTCAAGCAACCACATCTGCAGTAGAATGGGGCTACCTCCTAAAGGAACCTTTGGGTCCTCATGAGTTTTATCCAAACCATTCAGGGTTTCAGCTAGCACCATGGGAATCAAGTTATGGCCCTTGGCAAGGAGAGGAATCAAGTCACAGATTTGAATGGGAACATGTGGAGTACCAGTGGAAATAAGAAAACGACCAATGAGGCAAAAGGCAAGAGCATGCTTAATAGGAAAGGTAAAATTCAGAATACCTTTACTATCACAAGCTAAAAAAGAGGTTGCCAATTTCATCAAGTCTACCATATGGTCCTTTACAAACGTAGAGGCATATTGTGAGTGAATCCCAAGTAGATTGGAGAAAGAAGTAAGAAAGCTTGGGCGAGGAGTAGGGAGAATGAAAGGACCTACCGTTGAAACTCCATACAATGCACAGAATTCCTCCATGGTTGGGCACAGTTCTTCATAGTTGAAGCGGAACACATGAACTTGAGGATCCCAAAAATATGTAGCAGCAGTCAAGAGGTTCGTTTCAAGCCTCACATGCCTCAAGGAGAGCAATGGATCCAAGCCAAAGCACTTGAACTCAGATTTTGCTTCAGCACTCATAACTCTCAAAAACCCTCCTAAAAATTTGTCTAGAGCCTCCATAACTTCTAATGAATGAATACAAGTAGGTTTAGGAACCTCTTGGATGTGTTTTTATAGGGAAAAGGTCACAAATCCAAGTTCAAATAGGAAAAAACCCATCAGAATAGGAAGTTTCCTATTCAAAGTGGGATTTCCGCTTCGGGCTCGGGTAACCACCCAGGCCTGGGCGGCTAGCCTCCCGAGGCCTGGTGGTCACCCAAGCCACCTTGTTTTGGCTTTCTCCCTCGCTTTGTCTCGCCTTGACGCGTGATCAAACCTCCTTCCAAATGAGATATTCAACACTTTTTGAGCTTAAAATCAATCAAATTCCATCTTGAAATCAATTCCTTGAATTGATTTTATATTCAAAAGGGTTGAATATATTTCCCCTGTGTCATGCCAACTCAAGTGACAATGTGTTAAGTCACTTTCCTCTTGCACCATGCCTGTTCAATCTTGATAAATTGATCATATATCCTCATTTCAAATCTTGATTTTTCATCCTACTTGGTTGAATATATTCATCACTTGAATGTGTTCTTCCATTTCAAAAGTGTATTCACCCTTTGAATATGCTTCTCAGTTTCAAATCCTCATTCTCTACCCTACTTGGTTGAATATATTCATCACTTGAATATATTCTTCCATTTCAAAAGTGTATTCACCCTTTGAATATGCTTCTCAGTTTCAAATTCTCATTCTCTATCATACTTGGTTGAATATATTCATCACTTTAATATATTCTTCCATTTCAAAAGCATGTTCACCCATTGAATATGCTTCCTAGTTTCAGATCCTCATTATCACTTACTTGGTTAAATATATTCATCACTTGAATATATTTCTCCATTTCAATGGTATACTCATCACTCGAGTATACTTCTCAGATATTTCGTCACTTACTTGCTTAAGTATATCCATCGCTTGGGTATATTTCTCCATTTCAATGGTATGTTCATCACTTGAACATACTTCTCAGATCATTTGTCACTTACTTGGTTAAGTATATCCACCACTTGGGTATATTTTTTCCATTTCAATGGTATGTTCATCTGTGAGCGCCGTGTCCTGAACCACGCCGGCTCGGAGTACGCCACTAGCCAGGAGGGCTAGCGCGGAGAAGAGTCGCCACCCGATTTGGTTTCGGGAACCAATTTGACCCCTAGCAAGGGTCTTATCCGTCATAACCAGAGAATTTAGGGTTCGGAGTTAGGGTACGTTGTTGGGAAGGTGTTAGGCACCCAACAACGCCCGGCCGAAGCCGGCCCCCACACGTGTTTTGTTGGCTTTAATTAACAAGAATTATCAATTGGATTTAACCCTATTCATGCGATATGCAATTTAATTCAAATGATATCACGCAATGATGGCAAATAAATAAATAAATAAATGAATTATACAAAGAATCAATATAATAAAAGGGCTAATCTAAAGAATGATACAAAAATAAAGAAAGAGTCAAATAAAGAAAGAAATAAATGAATAGACAAAAAATAAAAGCATGAGAGGAAATAATCTACTAATAATGAAAGAGAAACAAATAAGTAAAGAAACAAGCAAATAAGTAAGGAAGAAAATAAAAATAAATAAAGGAATGGTTTAAATAAAGAACTAATCTAGAGAAAGAAATA
The DNA here is from genome assembly GCA_039720395.1 of Liquidambar formosana. NCBI lineage: Eukaryota > Viridiplantae > Streptophyta > Magnoliopsida > Saxifragales > Altingiaceae > Liquidambar > Liquidambar formosana. The sequence goes on along the minus strand of JBBPBK010000072.1, from coordinate 68,458 downwards.
AATAAAATATGGAACTAATCTAAATAAAGAAATGATAATAAAAGAAGATTGACACAAAGAAAGAAAGCTATGTGAGGGATAAACAAATATGGTAATAACCTAAACTAGGGAATAGACAAAATATGGAATCAAATATGTATGGAATGAATAATATAGAATAAAATAAATATAATAAAAGAGTCAACCGATCATGCAAAGGAAGTGCGTACGCACAACCGTAAAGTGCGTACGCACTTTTGATTTGTGCGTACATACATTCTACCCACGGGACCCCGAAACTAATGATATACTTTCACAACTAATAAAATATGTAAATATATAGAAGAACTACGATAATCAAGTCCTAAATCTATATGCACACAACTAGAAAGATTAAAATGATAAAAATAAAATTAACAAGGGATGGGAATAAATTAAAATGAATTAAGAAAAAGAAATCTTAATCTAACAAATGAAAATACATATGTAGAGATGGATACGCCTATTCTACTATGCAGTTACATAAATTAATCGATGTAGAAAATTACTAATCATATGGAAGACGAAATAAATAAAAATCAAAAGAGAAAACTAAATAAATAAATTTACTAAAAAAAATGAGAAATAACTACACAATCATGGGAGAAAGAGAAGCATGTCCGGACATTCAAAAATAATAACCAGCTATCTCAAATAATGGAGAAAGAGAAGGAAAAAGTAAGCGTTACCCTCAGGTTGGGCGATATGTAGGATGAAACTTTGATGAACTCTCTCCTTCAAGTCTCCGTGATCACAGCCGTCCTTCTCTCTCTTAGCTTCTAGGTTTGTAGGAATGGTGGCTAGGGTTTTTAGAAGTGGTGGCTAGGGAATGGTTTAGAGAATGGTGATGGCTAGAGAATCGTTCCAGGTCCCCTTTCTCGGTTGAAAGTGCTATATTTATAGAGGCAGTATTAGGGTTTTGGAGGAGCTAGGTTAGGGTTTCTGGCTTCTCTAGCCGTCACAAGGTGGCTACAAAGTAGGTCAAACCTTCATAAGGTAACAAAGGGGAATACCAAAATGAAGGGAAAAAATCCAGATTTAGGAGTTAATGTGCGTACGCACAATTGAAAGGTGCGTACGCACAACTGAATCGCACATACGTACAAATATTGATTGTGGGCTTTTGCGGGTTGGGCTACGATTGCGATCACGTCGGCTCTTCAAGGATCATTCATCAATTATTTCAAACTAGATCACCCTTCATCATTAGGCTTAAAGGAATGGACTTGAAATGTTTAGGCGGTACAAAATTGGGTGTCAACAGTTGCCCCTTCTTTCAGTTCCATTCACGGAGTGATTGGAATTGGAAGACTAGAATGCAAACCACTTTGACCGACTAGCATTTCAAGGCGCATGAACAAATGCTGATGCATGCATGGATGGAAATAGAATCAGGTATTACCTTACAACCTTATCCCTGTCCCTGGGGATACACGAGAAAATATTAGTTATAGAAATAAACATCAGTGATTGAAAACTTTGCCCCTTTCCCTGTGGATAAAGGTCTGATCCCTTTTCCTGTGGATCAGAAACAATCATAGAGATTTTATCCTTTTCCTGTGGATAAAAACACGATCCGTTTCCCTGTGGATCATAAATAAGCATAGAAATTTTATCCTTTTCCCTGTGGATAAAAGCACGATCCTTTTTCCTGTGGATCATAAACAATCATAAAAAGACCCCTTTTCCTGTGGGTCACAAATATAGAAGATCCCTTTCCCTGTGGATCACAAATAGTCATAGAAGACCCCTTTTCCTGTGGGTCACAAATAGAGAAGATCCCTTTTCCTGTGGATCACAAGCAAATATAGAAGATCCCTTTTCCCGTGGATCAATCATAAAAATAGTGATAAAGTGCCCCTAAAGGCGAGTAAGAATTCTATCTAGAACTCAAACCCAAAGGTGTCCATCTGGACAAGCAGGAACTCTATCTAGAGTTCGAACCCAAAGACAGTGATAAATTGCCCCTCAAGGCGAGTAAGAATTCTATCTAGATTCAAACTCAAAGGTGTCCATCTGGACAAGCAAGAACCCTATCTAGAGTTCAAACCCAAAAACAGTGATAAATTGCCCTTCAAGGCGAGTAAGAATTCTATCTAGAATTCTAATCCAACATCTATAAATGCGACAGACCAGCTAAGTAGTTAACAGAGGATATCTTTCATAGGGGATGCATACGAAAACATGAAATCACTCAAATGTATATGGATGCAAACCCTACTTCAAGGATGAATGACAAGAAACCACTGACGGAGTCAAAGTCAACCGACGAAAATGAATGACAATAGATGAGGACTCTCCCAAGACATGATAAAGAGGAAGCTGATTTATGAAATCACCACGGATAATCTTTGAAATGTTCTTTTAATCTGGAACACATCCCTCACAAGGTTCACCTTGCCCCTTGCTTGAAATTCTTCATTCATCATTTTCTTCATTTCATTTTTTTTTCTTGTATTTTTTTTCTCCATGCCCTAACTTTTGCCTAGGTCGCCCTTTCGGGTTTTCAACCTAGCGGGCGTTCCCCTCCTTATTCTTCCTTCAATTCAAACCCGTGTGATGATTACCATCCATATGGAGACATATCAACACCCACAAAGGATTATTTTCACCATTACAATCATATCTTTCCACTAGCATTGAACTGCTTGAGACCTTCTTCCATGGCATGGAAAGCATTAATAAAATTCCAATTTTCCTTTTGAATCATCAATGGTTTAATCTTCTAACACATGAGTCTTTTGGCATATGCCCCTTGCATGAACAATGATGTGGCTGCACCTCTAAAGGTTGCCTACGTACCCAAGAAGGGATCAAGCCATACGTAGTTCATCAATACTTGGACAACTTCAATCAATCGGAGAGGGCTTTCTTTTGGACTGTAATGTAGGCTAAGGTTTCTAGGCTTATGAAAGAAGGGATAATAAAGGCTCAAGATTGATTTCCATGGGTTCCTATCTGTCAAGGATTACTGTTCACTTCACTTGCCAACTTGGCATTTCATTTGCTATCTTACTTTGGCATCTTTCTTCTCTCTTTTTTTTCTTTTTTTTTTCTTTCATTTTTTTTCATTTTTTTTCATTTTTTTTTTCTTTTTTTTTCATTTCTCTTTTTTTTTTCTATACACCACCCCCTTTTGCTCAAACAAACATCTCTTCCAAATTTGCCCCTAGTGTAGGGGGTAATCCTTAACACAAAGGTATAAAAAAAAGAAATTACTCAGGCTCAAAAGGGTTAGCAAGGGATTTTTCTTTTCTTTTGAAGGATAGCAGAAATGATGGCCTCTCTTCATTTTGATTTCCATTGTTCGCAGTTCAAGCATTAAAAGGGCAAATATATCCACTCATGTGCTAGAAAAGCAAACCACATAAAATTCTTGAGAAAGCAAGCAATAAAGTAATGCAAACCATTCATTAACAACCATACCAAAATAATTGTCTCAAAGTAATTGCTCCAAACCATAACAATTCATCCAACATAAACCAATTATTCAAAAATGGAAATTAAGATAAAGAAACCATGTGCGACTGCAATAATCTTTCAAATCCACTGTGCCCCATCCCCATTTGGAGGTGGCGTGGCATGATAGTTTGGGAGTGGATTTGTCAATATATTAGGTGCTCCCGGTTTAGGAAGTTTCCCCGAATCAATCATGTCCTGAATGGTATGGCGAAGACGACCGCACTTATCAGTGTGATGGCCATGACTCTGGTGAAAATCACAGTACTCATTCTCATCGTAGTTAGGTGCTGACTTGTTGATAGGAGTAGGATCTAGTGGCTTCAGTCTTCCTCTTTTCACCAAATTTCGAAGGGCTGTAGATAGGGACACACCAAGTGGAAAGAATTGTCTAGGTCCACTACGAGGATTAACAGCATTTACCTCATTCGGCTTGCTACCATTACTTGCACTCGAGCTACCAAATCCGTATGCACGTTTCTTCCCATCATTTTTGTCAATCAACCCACTATCCATACCATCTTCAACTTGTATGCCAGCATCATACAAATCCTCAAAAGTCTTCAATGGGATAGGCATTAATGGTCTTCCGAAAGCCGGCAAAAGATTCTTTACAATCATGCGCACCTGATCCTTCTCAGTTGGACGATTGGGCATTTTAACAGCTTTGGCCCTCCACCTTGTCAAGAACTCAGAGAATGTCTCATTACTCTTCTGCTTAGTGGTCTCTAAATCTCGCAGAGTGACATCAAGTTGGACATTGTAGTTATAATGGTGCACAAACTCCATAGCCAGCTCTTTCCAGTCCCGGGTCTTCGCATTGTTCAATGAAAGGTACCAATTCATAGCATCGCCATTGAGAGTTCTAGGGAAACAGTGCACAATTTGCTCCTCAGAAAGCCCCATAGGTTTCATTGCTAGAATGTACTGTTTCAGGTGATTGCGAGGATTACCAGTCCCATCAAACACATCCATCTTTGGCATTTTGAATTTTTGCGGTAATTGGACATTCGGGAATGGGCATAATTCATCCATATCTAGCATGTACTCTTCAACACCTTGGGATTTCCTCAAAATAGTCTTCATTTTTTCTACCTCATCAGAAATGTCTTGCACTTCTCTCTTTTTAGTTTTCTTCTTGGCCTCAGATTCCTTCTTAGCTTCAGCTTCCTTCTTCCTAACCTCAGCTTCCTTCTTCTTAAGGTAGTCTTCATGGTCTTTTTCATCAAAAATAAAATCCTCATTCTCTTCCCCAGTCTCAGCTGTCTGTTTACCTTCAATCTTTTGGAGTCTTTTCAAAATAGGCGCCATTGATCTTTCCATCATCTTTGCCATCATTTCTTCCAGCTTCTTCACCAAATCTTGTTCAGCGTCCATTTCAGTGGTTTTTGACGTTTCTGCTCTTTCTAATCTTCCAAATGAATTACGAACCCAAGCAATGATTGGTTATTCCTGCAAGGAATGTGTTTATCCTTATAAAAGCCATTTACTTTGATTATTCATGATGATTCCATATCAATTTCCAACCAAACATGCCCCTAGAATAAGATGAGGATAAACAAGGACTAAGGGGTTGAACCAAAGGGAGAACTTAGATAGACTCAAGATGAGGCACAACAAAAGAAAATACCTAAGAAGGGAAAATGAAAATGAACCTAGACTCCTAAAATGATGACTAAAAACCTAGACAAGAGACATGGTGACAACATACAACACTAAAAAAGAAAAGATGTAAACCCTACAATGAATGGGCTTAATGCACCTATAATGGACCAACAACAAGACCATACGAAAAAGAAAGAAGACTCAACTAACCCTAATACCCCTAAAATGAAAGATTCTAATGAATGAGATGCCCCTAGAAAAAAAAGAGATGGACCTAAAACCATAAGAGAAAGCCCAACATGAAACCCAGGATACCACATTGGGTTCAACCAACCAAAGTCTATTCATTTTTTGCATCTAGGCCCGTTACAATATCCACACATTCTTCCACTCTCATTTGGATCCAAGCCCATATTTTCTTTTTCTTTCCTTTTCTTTTTCTTTTTTTTTTTTTTTTTTTTTTTTTTAAAAATTTTTCTTCGACTTGGACCCAATTACAAGATCACACACCTCACCCCTCAATTGGGCCTAGACTTGAAAAAGAGAATAGACAATGATGGGCCTTGCCCCTAAGTCTAAACATTATGGGCCTAATATACAAATGCAACATGACATGCATAATGACACACATTCAATCAAGGCTATGCAATGGTCAATGGGGGACACTAGTGTGGTCGATCAATTAGGGTTTCTTCTTCTTCAAGGGTCACCCAGGCTAGGGTGCTCAAAGAGCAACCCGTTAACGTACTCACTAGCTTATTACAGGCTAGTGGCACAGGCCGTGGGTTGATGGTGCTGAGCCGAGTTGCCCATAAGATCGAGTGGATCCCGGGTCTCTAATCAGACTTCCATCGAGGGGTAATGAAGTGCCAAGATCGTGCGCGTGTGTGCAATTTGGTCTCACCCAATTAAAATTTCTAATTAATTAAAGCCAACAAACACTTTGGAGTCTAACTCTCTATCCCCAGTGGAGTCGCCATTGTGAGCGCCGTGTCCTGAACCACGCCGGCTCGGAGTACGCCACTAGCCAGGAGGGCTAGCGCGGAGAAGAGTCGCCACCCGATTTGGTTTCGGGAACCAATTTGACCCCTAGCAAGGGTCTTATCCGTCATAACCAGAGAATTTAGGGTTCGGAGTTAGGGTACGTTGTTGGGAAGGTGTTAGGCACCCAACAACGCCCGGCCGAAGCCGGCCCCCACACGTGTTTTGTTGGCTTTAATTAACAAGAATTATCAATTGGATTTAACCCTATTCATGCGATATGCAATTTAATTCAAATGATATCACGCAATGATGGCAAATAAATAAATAAATAAATGAATTATACAAAGAATCAATATAATAAAAGGGCTAATCTAAAGAATGATACAAAAATAAAGAAAGAGTCAAATAAAGAAAGAAATAAATGAATAGACAAAAAATAAAAGCATGAGAGGAAATAATCTACTAATAATGAAAGAGAAACAAATAAGTAAAGAAACAAGCAAATAAGTAAGGAAGAAAATAAAAATAAATAAAGGAATGGTTTAAATAAAGAACTAATCTAGAGAAAGAAATAAATAAAATATGGAACTAATCTAAATAAAGAAATGATAATAAAAGAAGATTGACACAAAGAAAGAAAGCTATGTGAGGGATAAACAAATATGGTAATAACCTAAACTAGGGAATAGACAAAATATGGAATCAAATATGTATGGAATGAATAATATAGAATAAAATAAATATAATAAAAGAGTCAACCGATCATGCAAAGGAAGTGCGTACGCACAACCGTAAAGTGCGTACGCACTTTTGATTTGTGCGTACATACATTCTACCCACGGGACCCCGAAACTAATGATATACTTTCACAACTAATAAAATATGTAAATATATAGAAGAACTACGATAATCAAGTCCTAAATCTATATGCACACAACTAGAAAGATTAAAATGATAAAAATAAAATTAACAAGGGATGGGAATAAATTAAAATGAATTAAGAAAAAGAAATCTTAATCTAACAAATGAAAATACATATGTAGAGATGGATACGCCTATTCTACTATGCAGTTACATAAATTAATCGATGTAGAAAATTACTAATCATATGGAAGACGAAATAAATAAAAATCAAAAGAGAAAACTAAATAAATAAATTTACTAAAAAAAATGAGAAATAACTACACAATCATGGGAGAAAGAGAAGCATGTCCGGACATTCAAAAATAATAACCAGCTATCTCAAATAATGGAGAAAGAGAAGGAAAAAGTAAGCGTTACCCTCAGGTTGGGCGATATGTAGGATGAAACTTTGATGAACTCTCTCCTTCAAGTCTCCGTGATCACAGCCGTCCTTCTCTCTCTTAGCTTCTAGGTTTGTAGGAATGGTGGCTAGGGTTTTTAGAAGTGGTGGCTAGGGAATGGTTTAGAGAATGGTGATGGCTAGAGAATCGTTCCAGGTCCCCTTTCTCGGTTGAAAGTGCTATATTTATAGAGGCAGTATTAGGGTTTTGGAGGAGCTAGGTTAGGGTTTCTGGCTTCTCTAGCCGTCACAAGGTGGCTACAAAGTAGGTCAAACCTTCATAAGGTAACAAAGGGGAATACCAAAATGAAGGGAAAAAATCCAGATTTAGGAGTTAATGTGCGTACGCACAATTGAAAGGTGCGTACGCACAACTGAATCGCACATACGTACAAATATTGATTGTGGGCTTTTGCGGGTTGGGCTACGATTGCGATCACGTCGGCTCTTCAAGGATCATTCATCAATTATTTCAAACTAGATCACCCTTCATCATTAGGCTTAAAGGAATGGACTTGAAATGTTTAGGCGGTACAAAATTGGGTGTCAACAGTTGCCCCTTCTTTCAGTTCCATTCACGGAGTGATTGGAATTGGAAGACTAGAATGCAAACCACTTTGACCGACTAGCATTTCAAGGCGCATGAACAAATGCTGATGCATGCATGGATGGAAATAGAATCAGGTATTACCTTACAACCTTATCCCTGTCCCTGGGGATACACGAGAAAATATTAGTTATAGAAATAAACATCAGTGATTGAAAACTTTGCCCCTTTCCCTGTGGATAAAGGTCTGATCCCTTTTCCTGTGGATCAGAAACAATCATAGAGATTTTATCCTTTTCCTGTGGATAAAAACACGATCCGTTTCCCTGTGGATCATAAATAAGCATAGAAATTTTATCCTTTTCCCTGTGGATAAAAGCACGATCCTTTTTCCTGTGGATCATAAACAATCATAAAAAGACCCCTTTTCCTGTGGGTCACAAATATAGAAGATCCCTTTCCCTGTGGATCACAAATAGTCATAGAAGACCCCTTTTCCTGTGGGTCACAAATAGAGAAGATCCCTTTTCCTGTGGATCACAAGCAAATATAGAAGATCCCTTTTCCCGTGGATCAATCATAAAAATAGTGATAAAGTGCCCCTAAAGGCGAGTAAGAATTCTATCTAGAACTCAAACCCAAAGGTGTCCATCTGGACAAGCAGGAACTCTATCTAGAGTTCGAACCCAAAGACAGTGATAAATTGCCCCTCAAGGCGAGTAAGAATTCTATCTAGATTCAAACTCAAAGGTGTCCATCTGGACAAGCAAGAACCCTATCTAGAGTTCAAACCCAAAAACAGTGATAAATTGCCCTTCAAGGCGAGTAAGAATTCTATCTAGAATTCTAATCCAACATCTATAAATGCGACAGACCAGCTAAGTAGTTAACAGAGGATATCTTTCATAGGGGATGCATACGAAAACATGAAATCACTCAAATGTATATGGATGCAAACCCTACTTCAAGGATGAATGACAAGAAACCACTGACGGAGTCAAAGTCAACCGACGAAAATGAATGACAATAGATGAGGACTCTCCCAAGACATGATAAAGAGGAAGCTGATTTATGAAATCACCACGGATAATCTTTGAAATGTTCTTTTAATCTGGAACACATCCCTCACAAGGTTCACCTTGCCCCTTGCTTGAAATTCTTCATTCATCATTTTCTTCATTTCATTTTTTTTTCTTGTATTTTTTTTCTCCATGCCCTAACTTTTGCCTAGGTCGCCCTTTCGGGTTTTCAACCTAGCGGGCGTTCCCCTCCTTATTCTTCCTTCAATTCAAACCCGTGTGATGATTACCATCCATATGGAGACATATCAACACCCACAAAGGATTATTTTCACCATTACAATCATATCTTTCCACTAGCATTGAACTGCTTGAGACCTTCTTCCATGGCATGGAAAGCATTAATAAAATTCCAATTTTCCTTTTGAATCATCAATGGTTTAATCTTCTAACACATGAGTCTTTTGGCATATGCCCCTTGCATGAACAATGATGTGGCTGCACCTCTAAAGGTTGCCTACGTACCCAAGAAGGGATCAAGCCATACGTAGTTCATCAATACTTGGACAACTTCAATCAATCGGAGAGGGCTTTCTTTTGGACTGTAATGTAGGCTAAGGTTTCTAGGCTTATGAAAGAAGGGATAATAAAGGCTCAAGATTGATTTCCATGGGTTCCTATCTGTCAAGGATTACTGTTCACTTCACTTGCCAACTTGGCATTTCATTTGCTATCTTACTTTGGCATCTTTCTTCTCTCTTTTTTTTCTTTTTTTTTTTCTTTCATTTTTTTCATTTTTTTTCATTTTTTTTTTCATTTTTTTTCATTTCTCTTTTTTTTTTCTATACACCACCCCCTTTTGCTCAAACAAACATCTCTTCCAAATTTGCCCCTAGTGTAGGGGGTAATCCTTAACACAAAGGTATAAAAAAAAGAAATTACTCAGGCTCAAAAGGGTTAGCAAGGGATTTTTCTTTTCTTTTGAAGGATAGCAGAAATGATGGCCTCTCTTCATTTTGATTTCCATTGTTCGCAGTTCAAGCATTAAAAGGGCAAATATATCCACTCATGTGCTAGAAAAGCAAACCACATAAAATTCTTGAGAAAGCAAGCAATAAAGTAATGCAAACCATTCATTAACAACCATACCAAAATAATTGTCTCAAAGTAATTGCTCCAAACCATAACAATTCATCCAACATAAACCAATTATTCAAAAATGGAAATTAAGATAAAGAAACCATGTGCGACTGCAATAATCTTTCAAATCCACTGTGCCCCATCCCCATTTGGAGGTGGCGTGGCATGATAGTTTGGGAGTGGATTTGTCAATATATTAGGTGCTCCCGGTTTAGGAAGTTTCCCCGAATCAATCATGTCCTGAATGGTATGGCGAAGACGACCGCACTTATCAGTGTGATGGCCATGACTCTGGTGAAAATCACAGTACTCATTCTCATCGTAGTTAGGTGCTGACTTGTTGATAGGAGTAGGATCTATTGGCTTCAGTCTTCCTCTTTTCACCAAATTTCGAAGGGCTGTAGATAGGGACACACCAAGTGGAAAGAATTGTCTAGGTCCACTACGAGGATTAACAGCATTTACCTCATTCGGCTTGCTACCATTACTTGCACTCGAGCTACCAAATCCGTATGCACGTTTCTTCCCATCATTTTTGTCAATCAACCCACTATCCATACCATCTTCAACTTGTATGCCAGCATCATACAAATCCTCAAAAGTCTTCAATGGGATAGGCATTAATGGTCTTCCGAAAGCCGGCAAAAGATTCTTTACAATCATGCGCACCTGATCCTTCTCAGTTGGACGATTGGGCATTTTAACAGCTTTGGCCCTCCACCTTGTCAAGAACTCAGAGAATGTCTCATTACTCTTCTGCTTAGTGGTCTCTAAATCTCGCAGAGTGACATCAAGTTGGACATTGTAGTTATAATGGTGCACAAACTCCATAGCCAGCTCTTTCCAGTCCCGGGTCTTCGCATTGTTCAATGAAAGGTACCAATTCATAGCATCGCCATTGAGAGTTCTAGGGAAACAGTGCACAATTTGCTCCTCAGAAAGCCCCATAGGTTTCATTGCTAGAATGTACTGTTTCAGGTGATTGCGAGGATTACCAGTCCCATCAAACACATCCATCTTTGGCATTTTGAATTTTTGCGGTAATTGGACATTCGGGAATGGGCATAATTCATCCATATCTAGCATGTACTCTTCAACACCTTGGGATTTCCTCAAAATAGTCTTCATTTTTTCTACCTCATCAGAAATGTCTTGCACTTCTCTCTTTTTAGTTTTCTTCTTGGCCTCAGATTCCTTCTTAGCTTCAGCTTCCTTCTTCCTAACCTCAGCTTCCTTCTTCTTAAGGTAGTCTTCATGGTCTTTTTCATCAAAAATAAAATCCTCATTCTCTTCCCCAGTCTCAGCTGTCTGTTTACCTTCAATCTTTTGGAGTCTTTTCAAAATAGGCGCCATTGATCTTTCCATCATCTTTGCCATCATTTCTTCCAGCTTCTTCACCAAATCTTGTTCAGCGTCCATTTCAGTGGTTTTTGACGTTTCTGCTCTTTCTAATCTTCCAAATGAATTACGAACCCAAGCAATGATTGGTTATTCCTGCAAGGAATGTGTTTATCCTTATAAAAGCCATTTACTTTGATTATTCATGATGATTCCATATCAATTTCCAACCAAACATGCCCCTAGAATAAGATGAGGATAAACAAGGACTAAGGGGTTGAACCAAAGGGAGAACTTAGATAGACTCAAGATGAGGCACAACAAAAGAAAATACCTAAGAAGGGAAAATGAAAATGAACCTAGACTCCTAAAATGATGACTAAAAACCTAGACAAGAGACATGGTGACAACATACAACACTAAAAAAGAAAAGATGTAAACCCTACAATGAATGGGCTTAATGCACCTATAATGGACCAACAACAAGACCATACGAAAAAGAAAGAAGACTCAACTAACCCTAATACCCCTAAAATGAAAGATTCTAATGAATGAGATGCCCCTAGAAAAAAAAGAGATGGACCTAAAACCATAAGAGAAAGCCCAACATGAAACCCAGGATACCACATTGGGTTCAACCAACCAAAGTCTATTCATTTTTTGCATCTAGGCCCGTTACAATATCCACACATTCTTCCACTCTCATTTGGATCCAAGCCCATATTTTCTTTTTCTTTCCTTTTCTTTTTCTTTTTTTTTTTTTTTTTTTTTTTTTTAAAAATTTTTCTTCGACTTGGACCCAATTACAAGATCACACACCTCACCCCTCAATTGGGCCTAGACTTGAAAAAGAGAATAGACAATGATGGGCCTTGCCCCTAAGTCTAAACATTATGGGCCTAATATACAAATGCAACATGACATGCATAATGACACACATTCAATCAAGGCTATGCAATGGTCAATGGGGGACACTAGTGTGGTCGATCAATTAGGGTTTCTTCTTCTTCAAGGGTCACCCAGGCTAGGGTGCTCAAAGAGCAACCCGTTAACGTACTCACTAGCTTATTACAGGCTAGTGGCACAGGCCGTGGGTTGATGGTGCTGAGCCGAGTTGCCCATAAGATCGAGTGGATCCCGGGTCTCTAATCAGACTTCCATCGAGGGGTAATGAAGTGCCAAGATCGTGCGCGTGTGTGCAATTTGGTCTCACCCAATTAAAATTTCTAATTAATTAAAGCCAACAAACACTTTGGAGTCTAACTCTCTATCCCCAGTGGAGTCGCCATTGTGAGCGCCGTGTCCTGAACCACGCCGGCTCGGAGTACGCCACTAGCCAGGAGGGCTAGCGCGGAGAAGAGTCGCCACCCGATTTGGTTTCGGGAACCAATTTGACCCCTAGCAAGGGTCTTATCCGTCATAACCAGAGAATTTAGGGTTCGGAGTTAGGGTACGTTGTTGGGAAGGTGTTAGGCACCCAACAACGCCCGGCCGAAGCCGGCCCCCACACGTGTTTTGTTGGCTTTAATTAACAAGAATTATCAATTGGATTTAACCCTATTCATGCGATATGCAATTTAATTCAAATGATATCACGCAATGATGGCAAATAAATAAATAAATAAATGAATTATACAAAGAATCAATATAATAAAAGGGCTAATCTAAAGAATGATACAAAAATAAAGAAAGAGTCAAATAAAGAAAGAAATAAATGAATAGACAAAAAATAAAAGCATGAGAGGAAATAATCTACTAATAATGAAAGAGAAACAAATAAGTAAAGAAACAAGCAAATAAGTAAGGAAGAAAATAAAAATAAATAAAGGAATGGTTTAAATAAAGAACTAATCTAGAGAAAGAAATAAATAAAATATGGAACTAATCTAAATAAAGAAATGATAATAAAAGAAGATTGACACAAAGAAAGAAAGCTATGTGAGGGATAAACAAATATGGTAATAACCTAAACTAGGGAATAGACAAAATATGGAATCAAATATGTATGGAATGAATAATATAGAATAAAATAAATATAATAAAAGAGTCAACCGATCATGCAAAGGAAGTGCGTACGCACAACCGTAAAGTGCGTACGCACTTTTGATTTGTGCGTACATACATTCTACCCACGGGACCCCGAAACTAATGATATACTTTCACAACTAATAAAATATGTAAATATATAGAAGAACTACGATAATCAAGTCCTAAATCTATATGCACACAACTAGAAAGATTAAAATGATAAAAATAAAATTAACAAGGGATGGGAATAAATTAAAATGAATTAAGAAAAAGAAATCTTAATCTAACAAATGAAAATACATATGTAGAGATGGATACGCCTATTCTACTATGCAGTTACATAAATTAATCGATGTAGAAAATTACTAATCATATGGAAGACGAAATAAATAAAAATCAAAAGAGAAAACTAAATAAATAAATTTACTAAAAAAAATGAGAAATAACTACACAATCATGGGAGAAAGAGAAGCATGTCCGGACATTCAAAAATAATAACCAGCTATCTCAAATAATGGAGAAAGAGAAGGAAAAAGTAAGCGTTACCCTCAGGTTGGGCGATATGTAGGATGAAACTTTGATGAACTCTCTCCTTCAAGTCTCCGTGATCACAGCCGTCCTTCTCTCTCTTAGCTTCTAGGTTTGTAGGAATGGTGGCTAGGGTTTTTAGAAGTGGTGGCTAGGGAATGGTTTAGAGAATGGTGATGGCTAGAGAATCGTTCCAGGTCCCCTTTCTCGGTTGAAAGTGCTATATTTATAGAGGCAGTATTAGGGTTTTGGAGGAGCTAGGTTAGGGTTTCTGGCTTCTCTAGCCGTCACAAGGTGGCTACAAAGTAGGTCAAACCTTCATAAGGTAACAAAGGGGAATACCAAAATGAAGGGAAAAAATCCAGATTTAGGAGTTAATGTGCGTACGCACAATTGAAAGGTGCGTACGCACAACTGAATCGCACATACGTACAAATATTGATTGTGGGCTTTTGCGGGTTGGGCTACGATTGCGATCACGTCGGCTCTTCAAGGATCATTCATCAATTATTTCAAACTAGATCACCCTTCATCATTAGGCTTAAAGGAATGGACTTGAAATGTTTAGGCGGTACAAAATTGGGTGTCAACATCATCACTTGAACATACTTCTCAGATCATTTGTCACTTACTTGGTTAAGTATATCCACCACTTGGGTATATTTTTTCCATTTCAATGGTATACTCATCACTTGAGTATACTTCTCAGATATTTTGCCACTTACTTGGTTAAGTATATCCATCGCTTGGGTATATTTCTCCATTTCAATAGTATGTTCATCACTTGAACATACTTCTCAGAATATTTGTCACTTACTTGGTTAAATATATTCATGACTAGAATATATTTCTCCATTTCAATGGTGTACTCATCACTTGAGTACACTTCTCAGATTATTCTCTATCTTACTTGCTTAAGTATATCCATCGCTTGGATATATTTCTCTATTTCAATGGTATGTTTATCACTTAAACATACTTGTCACTTACTTGGTTAAGTATATCCATCACTTGGATATATTTCTCTATTTCAATGGTATGTTTATCACTCAAACATCCTTGTCACTTACTTGGTTAAGTATATTCGTGACTAGAATATATTTCTCCATTTCAATGGTGTACTCATCACTTGAGTACACTTCTCAGATTATTCTTATCTTACTTGGTTAAATATATCCGTCGTTTGGATATATTTCTCCATTTCAATGGTATGCTCATCACTTGAGTGTGCTTCTCAGCTTACTTGGTTAAATATATCCATCACTTGGATACATTTCTCCATTTCAAAAGTGTGTTCATCACTTGAACGTACTTCTCAGTCTTTTTCAATCATTAAGTATACTCATCACTTGAGTATATTTCTCAGCATCTTTTTCATCACTTGGTTAAATATGTTCGTGACCTGAATATATTTCTCCATTTCAAAAGTACACTCATCACTTGAATACACCTCTCAGATTATTCTTATCCTACTTGGTTTAGTATATCCATCGCTTGGGTATATTTCTCCATTTCAATGGTATGTTCATCACTTGAACATACTTCTCAGATTATTTGTCACTTACTTGGTTAAATATATTCATCACTTGAATATATTTCTCCATTTCAATGGTATACTCATCACTTGAGTATACTTCTCAGTTCATTCTCTATCTTACTTAGTTAAATATATTCGTGACCTGAATATATTTCTCATTTTTCAAAAGTATGTTGATCACTTGAACGTACTTCTCAGTCTTTCTCAATCATTAAGTATCCTCACCACTTGAGTATACTTCTCAGATTTCATTCTCAGATTACTTGGTTAAATATATTCGTGACCTGAATATATTTCTCCATTTCAATGGTATACTCATCACTTGAGTATACTTCTCAGATATTTTTTCACTTACTTGGTTAAGTATATCCATCGCTTGGATATATTTCTCCATTTCAAAGGTATGTTCATCACTTGAATGTGCTTTTCAGATCTCATTCTCATCACTTGGTTAAATATATTCGTGACTAGAATATATTTCTCCGTTTCAAAAGTATGTTCATTCGTAGTGACTTGAATATGCTTCTCTTGACAATCATCAACCCCCAGTGGTTTAAGTATACTCATGACTTGAGTACACTTCCTTATTTCAGTCTCAGGTTTTCAACCTCCCATCATTGTTGGTATCAGTGTGTGATTTCTCCAGGCTTCTTGGCAAAAATGGGTTGTTCTTTATCATTGGTTCACAAGTATAACTTGTTCGCCAATGAGGGGCTTCTGTCACACCCCATTTTTGCACCACCTTACTAGGGCTCATCATTTCATGCATGTTTTTGTTTTGTTTTTGAGTCTAGTCACTTGCATTAGTTTTCTAGAGTCACAAGGACAATGGATATGAATTTTGGTTCAAATTGGAGTTGATCTTGAGGGATAATAAGAGCTTTTGTGACTTGAGGGGCATAATCGTCTTTTAAGTCCCAAACTTTTCATTTGACCTTAGAATGATCTCCAAATTGTCAATTGGAGTTCATATGGATGCATAAGAGGTATTTGTACCGGTTGTCATCTTAAGTCCCGTGGCCCTGATGATGAGTTTAGTGTGGTTATTTACAGATTATCCTTGAAGAATTAGTGCGAATCACAGCATGAGATTTTTGGTTAAAATGAAAAGAAAATTATTTTATTAAATTAGCCATTTTTATCATGACACTAACACGTGTACGTATGTGATGAGTGTGTGTACGCACATACGATACATGTGCATGCGTGTTAGCGGTCAGTCTCCCAATTTTTATAAAAGACAATTTCCTTTTCCTATTCAGATTAGAAATCTTTTATCATTATAAAATACCTTTTGATTATTCTCCAAAGAAACCTAGTCCAGGAAGGAAAGGGAAACTCCAGATTTCAGCTATAAATACTCTCTTAATGTCTTTAAACAAGGGGGAGGAGAAGAGGGTTTGGAGGGAGTGAAATTCGTCATAATTCAGCAGCAGATTTTCTGAAAACCAGCAGTCGTATTTTAATCATAACTTTTTCATCCGGAGTCAGAATTTGATGAAATTGGTCTTGTTAGAAAGATAATTCAATTCTCTACAACTTTGTATTTCACAAGCTTTGTCCAAATCCAACGTTTTCATACCCAAAAACGTGATTAAAGTTGCTGCTGCTGCAAAGTGACGAGAATCACTTTTTCTTTTCTCTTGTTCTCTTTTTGTTTTCTATTTCTTTTCAAAGTTGAGTGAGTTTTGATCTCTTTGCTGTGATACCACTTTGACAAAGAGGAGGATTCGTGTTGGTTTGATTCACTCTAAAGACCTGAGGAGCCACGAACAATTGCATACAGCAGCAAGGAAGGCCCTTCCTAAGGTATTCTCCTTCTCTATTCAAGCTTAAACTAGGTTTTCATATGGGTTAGGCCTATTGCATGTTAAAGGTAACTTTTTTATCATGTATTAACACTCTAGCTAGTTAATATACATGGAATATCTATTTTTTATCTACTGTTTAGCATGCTTTAGGGCTGTCCTTTAGGTTTTTAATGCGTAGTTATGATTCGTGTGCTCCTATTGTCCTTGTGTTAGGATTAGTGTCATTGCATGTTAGAGTTAGGATTTTCATCATGTTATATTGCTTTAGTTAGTTAATATGCATGATTTAATTTCTGTTTAGTTTGGTTTTAGCATGATTAAAGTATGTTTTGTATGTTTTTAAGCATATTTGTGAGTTTAGGGTTTTAGAGTCATTGTTTCGTGTTTGTTTTCATATAGCATGATAAAGTAGACTTTTTTATTTGGTTTTTCTTCGTGTTTGCTGTATATGTTTTTCATATGGAGTAAACATGATAGTTTTGCATGCATGTTAGTATGTTTTAGGGTTTTTATGCATGATATGGTTCTAGGAATATGTTAGGACTTATTATTGTTCGCTGTTTTTGCTATTGGCATGCTTAGTGGATGATTTTAGGTCATAATACTATTCTGTCCAGATTTGCATGTTAGTGTTTTTGCATGGTTTTGAGCACTTGTAAGGGTGCAAATAGGTGTGGTATTTGTCCCATGGCAAATAGGGCTGCTTATGTCTGAAATGGCTAAATGCTTGGAGCTAATTGCGCTCAGGTAAGTGGGTGTGAAGGTGCCCCAATTCACCTTTCTTCTTAACTCATTCTCTTCTCCCTATTTAGGGTTAATTTTTAATATGATCCTATGGTTTAATTAGAGGTTTCCTTAACCAACAAAATTCTGGTTTTTATTAAAGTTTCCATTTTGTGGATTTCTTTCCTAAAATCAAACTTTCTATCATATTCAACTCTTTTGATCAAATAAGGAAACCTAGGGTTTTAACCATAGGTTTGTATTAGGATTTAACCTTACTTCTAATCGAACTACGTAGACTTTGATCCATGTATTTCGTTGCATGGTACGTAGGCGCTCTTCGTGAGGCTCAAGTCCGTTCTAGGATCCAAGCATCCTAGGTTTATTTTTGTTTTGTTTTGTTTTTCTTTATTTTCTGTTTTATTTGCTTATTATGCATGGATGGATGAATGAAATATATGATATGCATGCAATTCTTGTGATGATATACTTGCTGATTTTTGTATGGAAAGACTTTAATTTAGCCCAAATGAACTGAGAGACCGAAAGGGTGACATGGGTGCCTATAGGCTTTGCCTAGAACCTTCCCATGTCATAACTTAGCCTCCGAATCCCCGATTTCTTTGGTTTTCAAAAGATTGGTTTTTGCCTTTCCTTTTTTATGGAGTCATTTAAATTGTTTTCCTAAAACAAACTATTTTTAGGGTTTTCCTTGTTTCCTTTAAAAAATAAGGTGGCGACTCCTTTCCTTTTTCTTTTTCAAACCCATTTTCTTTCAATCCTTTGTGGGCCCAATTTCCGGGGTTCACAACCTAAAATCATCCACTAAGCATGCCAATAGCAAAAACAGCGAACAATAATAAGTCCTAACATATTCCTAGAACCATATCATGCATAAAAACCCTAAAACATACTAACATGCATGCAAAACTATCATGTTTACTCCATATGAAAAACATATAAAGCAAACACGAAGAAAAACCAATAAAAAAGTCTACTTTATCATGCTGTATGAAAACAAACACGAAACAATGACTCTAAAACCCTAAACTCACAAATATGCTTAAAGACATACAAAACATACTTTAATCATGCAAAAACCAAACTAAACAGAAATTATATCATGCATATTAACTAACTAAAGCAATATAACATGATGAAAATCCTAACTCTAACATGCAATGACACTAATCCTAGCACAAGGACAAACAGGAGCACAAGAATCATAACTATGCATTAAAAACCTAAAGGACAGCCCTAAAGCATGCTAAACAGTAGATAAAAAAAATAGATATTCCATGTATATTAACTAGCTAGAGTGTTAATACATGATAAAAAAGTTACCTTTAACATGCAATAGGCCTATCCTATATGAAAACCTAGTTTAAGCTTGAATAGAGAAGGAGAATACCTTATTCTCTCTCAAACACTCAAGTATTAATGCATAAAGTGGCTCCCCTTGTGTTTGTAATTGTTCGTGGCTCCTCAGGTCTTTAGAGTGAATCAAACCAACACGAATCCTCCTCTTTGTCAAAGTGGTATCACAGCAAAGAGATCAAAACTCACTCAACTTTGAAAAGAAATAGAAAACAAAAAGAGAACAAGAGAAAAGAAAAGTGATTTTCGTCACTTTGCAGCAGCAGCAGCAACTTCAATCGCGTTTTTGGGTATGAAAACGTTGGATTTGGACAAAGCCTGTGAAATACAAAGTTGTAGAGAATTGAATTATCTTTCTAACAAGACCAATTTCATCAAATTCTGACTTCGGATGAAAAAGTTATGATTAAAATACGACTGCTGGTTTTCAGAAAATCTGCTGCTGAATTATGACGAATTTCACTCCCTCCAAACCCTCTTCTCCTCTCCCTTGTTTAAAGACATTAAGAGAGTATTTATAGCTGAAATCTGGAGTTTCCCTTTCCTTCCTGGACTAGGTTTTTTTGGAGAATAATCAAAAGGTATTTTATAATGATAAAAGACTTCTAATCTGAATAGGAAAAGTAAATTGTCTTTTATAAAAATTGGGAGACTGACCGCTAACACGCATGCACATGTATCGTATGTGCGTACACACACTCATCACATACGTACACGTGTTAGTGTCATGATAAAAATGGCTAATTTAATAAAATAATTTTCTTTTCATTTTAACCAAAAATCTCATGCTGTGATTCGCACTAATTCTTCAAGGATAATCCGTAAATAACCACACTAAACTCATCATCAGGGCCACAGGACTTAAGATGAACTTCATGAAACACTTTTGAGGGTAAAATGATGACTAATGAAAGTCAATTTGAAAAGATTTGGTTGGTAATTGTGAGTCAATTAGAGCTAACCCAAGGAAGGGTCAATTAACCAACTTGAACTACATCGAGCCATTTTAATCCCGAGCCATTGACTTACCAAATTGAACCTAAAAATACCTCTTATGCATCCATATGAACTCCAATTGACAATTTGGAGATCATTCCAAGGTCAAATGAAAAGTTTGGGACTTAAAAGACGATTATGCCCCTCAAGTCACAAAAGCTCTTATTATCCCTCAAGATCAACTCCAATTTGAACCAAAATTCATATCCATTGTCCTTGTGACTCTAGAAAACTAATGCAAGTGACTAGACTCAAAAACAAAACAAAAACATGCATGAAATGATGAGCCCTAGTAAGGTGGTGCAAAAATGGGGTGTGACACCTACTGTTGAAAGAACTACCTATGCTACGAGGGCGTACCTGCTTTACCTTCTTGGCTCTACTTTATTCACAGACAAGAGCGGGGGCAGGGTGTCAGTTGGCCTCCTCCACGTATTACAGGATTTGGATACAGTCCATGAGTATGGTTGGGGTGCTGCTGCATTGGCTACTTTGTATCGACACTTGGGTATGGCCAGTAGGAGTGATTGTAAACAGATTGCTGGCTATTTGACCCTTCTAGAGGCATGGGTGTATGAGCATTTCCCAATGTTTCAACCACCCCGTAAAGTTGGATATGTTGATGTGGATCCATGTGTGCTGCGTTGGGCTCCTCTCAAGGATCAGGGGAGCTCTTTATCACATTTATATAACTTAAGGGAGGCACTTGACGACCTGCAGTCTGAGTCGGTATGATATTTATTGATATTTTAGATTGTTGTAATTTCATATCTAATATATTTAAAATTTTCCAACTGTAATCGCTAATTACATACGTTATTTCTTATTTCAGGTTGTTTGGGATCCCTATAGCTGCATTAGGGCTCATCATCCTCTTGAGGAGTTCACATACTACGCTGGGTTGCTACATTGTGTCGATATTGTTGAACCCTACCAGCCTGACAGGGTTCTTAGGCAGTTTGGACGTGTCCAGTACATTCCGCGTGCCCCAGTACAACTAACATCATCTACCCGTGGTTCATCTGCGCAATCCTACAGTCTATTATTCAATGTTATTGGTAATCAATTGGAGACGTGGATGAATCATTTGTTGGCAGCAGATGCACGCAGTTCCCCCGTGAGTTTTCCAGGAGAAACCATTGTAGGGTATATGGATTGGTTTAGGGGTGTGTCACATACTCGTGTGCAAAACCCAGCTCACCAGGCCTTCCCACTTCCAGTTGTGGAGCCACCTGTCCAGCCAGTACGCAGAGATCCTCAAGAGGTCGTCCTTCCATTGACAACCTTGTTTTTTATTTTATATATATATATATATATATATAAACATGAAATTTTATTGCCCACTTGTACCCTAAGTTTAATTTTACTTTCTCATTATTCCACAGTGCATTGATCATGCATTGAAGATTGGGTTGCCAGTGTTAGACATGGATCGTGCAGATGCTTGTACAGATCCTACTATGCTATATGGGACGATTCGTGCCATAGTACGAGTTCTGCAGGGTCGAGCTGATGCTGTTGAGGAAGGATGCACACCGGATATTGATTTAATATACTCTCGGGCAAATAGGAGGCGTCGTACTGGTGGGAGCTCCACTTGATTTGGGTTGTGGGCAGATATAATTTTTTGGACTTGGATGATGTCATTTTTTGGACTTGGATTATGTAACTTTTTTGAATTGAATTATATGTGGTTCTAGAATTGTAATTATATTTGGTGGTGGGCAGATGAGGATAGGTTGCATATATGTTTATTTTGAACTTGGAGTATATGGGTTTCTAGAATTGTATTATATGTAGTGGTGGGCAGATGAGGATAGGTTGCATATATTGTAAGTTATTTTGGATTTGAATTATGTGGGTTTCTGGAATTGTATTATCTGTGGTGGTGGAAATGTGTTTTTTGCAGGTTATGTTTAAAGTCGAGAACTTGGTATGTTCCATTTTTAGGCGGGACCATGCCGAAATTTACAAAAAATGGTCAAAAGTTTTTGGACGCCGAGAACTTGGTATAAGATAAATAATGGAGTTTAAAGTAACATAATATCAAGAAATTGAGTATAGGAGAAATAACTTGCATCAGGGGTTAAATTCTAACCCTTTTTTCTCACACTTTTTGGTTTTTTCTTCCTTCGTGTAATTGGGATTCTCCTCCTACACTTGGTGGGAGCTTCTAATACTCTCCCTTGGAGTATTCGGATCAAGCAGTGGCATTTCCATCTAAAAAAAAATTGTTAGGTCATACAAAAGTTTATGCCACCCTAAGAGGTCCACTATGAAATGTTAGGTCACATGTTAAAAAGTTGACATACTCACTTTTACAGCAGCTTCAAGGGTACTAGCAAGTCACGCAAGTCCTGCCTCAAAAAGAGTAGGTTGTAAACAGGGTACGTTGTATCAATGTAAGTGGTTCTGTGTCGCCCTTTGAGGGCTTGAATTGATATTCAGGAATATATTTAATTATTGGAATATAATTAGTCACCTATTGAACAAAAAGGATGTATAAATTGGATGGTTTAAAGGAAGATATGTTCTAAAGTCTCAAAACGATATGTTCGGTACCACTATGCCGAACATAATGCTCTTGTTCGGTTGTATGAAACCGAACATCTAAGTAAGATCTGGCGACATAACACCGAACGGTGTATTATGGAAATTCAAAATGAGATGTTCGGTGGTATGCCTCCGAACATAATGGCCATGTTCGACTTTAGACGACCGAACATGTATGTAACGTTTGGTTGTATGGCACCGAACATACTATTACGGTAATTCAAAATGATATGGTTGGTCGTATGAATCCGAACAAAAAGCTTTTGTTCGACTTTAGAAAACCGAACATGTACGCAACGTTTGGTTACATGGCATCGAACAGTAGTATTACCTGAAATTCAAAATGATATGTTTGGTGGTATAACTCCGAACATACAGCTCTTGTTCGACTTTAGAAAACCGAACATCTAAGTAATGTTTGGTTGTATGGCACCGAACATACTATTACGGTAATTCAAAATGATATGTTTGGTAGTATGAGTCCGAACATAAAGCCCTTGTTCGACTTTATGAAACCGAACATTTAAGAAACGTTGGGTTACATGGCACCGAACGGCATTACGGTAATTCAAAAGGATACGTTCGGTCATTGTAATCCGAACATAGTGAACTAGTTTGGTGACATAAAACCGAACATTAGAATATTGTTTGGGTACTTAATGCCGAACAGGTGCAAATCTGTAACAAACAAAACAAAATTGATTTGTCATAATTTTAACACAAAATCCATAAGTCCTTTCTGCCATTATCATCCTAAATTACTTTATTAGACCAAAACAACGATCTATTAATCCAAAAAAATTAACAAGTTGGCTACTCAATGTCTACAGTATATTAAGGGACCAATAAAACAAGATAGATGATATTATAAATGGGCTAGTCAATGTCTACAGTATCACAAGTGTCAGTAGTTGCAACACCACAACCAATTACATTAAGGAAATTTTGAATTCTATCAATGTAAGGAGAATCCCAGTCTGCTGCCACAACATCGCGATGAAGTCGCCAAGTGGTAGCTACAGGAGGCACGGGATGACCCGCTTTCATGAATACCTGCATGTTTGTTACACCCGTTGTCAATAGGGCTAAAACTAAAAAGCATAAAGAAAAATACATAAATAAAAGTTTTAAGATCATACTTGAATAAAATGGTTTCCATTTACGAACCCAATTGCAATTTCTTTACGCGCATGTAGAGGCATGGGATTCAATCTAAGTGGTAAAAAGGTAAGGCATTGCTGCATTGACAGATGGTACAAGACCACATTATAACGGGATGCAATAAGATGTCCCATATCAGGCATTGTCATCCAATGCTCATACCCTGCAAAACCACCCTCAAAGTGTGCTAATCCAGATCTGATCTCATTTACCCTATGCACTGACCCATAAACCCGAGTGTACAGTTGGTGGTTATAGAGTAACTCATCAACTAGATCTTCTCTCACAACCATCCATCCATCTTCTCCCTTTCCCATCAAAGCAACAATAGCCCTAAAACCACAATTTCCATCAGCCTGGACATCCTTGGTTTTGAATATGTATTCTCTTATTCCAGCTGGAAATTCATCAATGTGTAATATTGGCTTTGCAGCTTGGGTAGGATAAACCTGAAAACATTATATCACCCAATTCATTAGGAAAATAACCATCAATATGCCAATAAAAGTAATATGACAATAAAAGTAGATATTCTACCATCTATAACTACATCATTTTACCTTTTCTTTTGGTTGTCGCTGTGGCACAAAATGACCTGATGAGTTACTCGGCTCCACATTGAATCCAGTTGAGCAACTATCATGTCGAGACTGTACGTACTCAAAGGCGGACGGGTCACGACGTGTGGATGTGTCAACCTTTACCTTTGGTCGACCTCGGGTACGGTTATATAGTTCGGTGGGTTCTAGAAGATGTGTAGAATGTGGAGCTATTATCTCCCTCAACTTCTTTAGCATCTGCAGTTGTGATTCTGTATCTTCATCTTCGAATATCTGGAGAAACAAATCTAAATATGGTTGACACATCAATTTCAGATTTTGTTTCTTAGTAGCTGGCAAGATATCAAGTTTTCTCTAAAATTGATCAATGCAGTCAAGTGGAATAGGTCGACCTTCCCTTTTGTATTCTGCAATCTCATGTGCACAGGGTAATCCATGGGATCGACGGTTTGCACAACCACATGCTGAAGCATCAACCCCAATTGCTCTAGCACGCCGCATCTGTACAAGGATATTTTCTAATGCAACTATAGATACCATGCCCCGAATCTCCTTTAATTCTGTACATGCAAACTTGTGTTTAGCAACTATTGAGCTCTTCTCAAACGATGCCTTGATTTCGGTGTACTGTAACTCAATCAAACTGTGCACCTCGCCCCATGATAACTCAAAGTTCAAGGTACTACACCCTAATTGCCTCTTTAACCTTGCATGTGCACTTTCCACCCTGGTCAATAAAATAAAATTTGTTAATATCAACATCTTATTGCTAAATTATAAATGTAACACACAATGTTTTGATAATAGCTTAGAAGCTACACCTGTTTGACGTTCGATTTCCAAAATGCATACATGTGTCTGTCCAAGCCGAGACAAACCTATCCTTGTAAGGGGTCAACTAACTACTTGACACATACTGTAGGGCCTCAGGATAGGTATTGAAGTTCTTATGCAATATGTCTACTTGAGTTAAGTACTCAAATTCAGTGGCAGACAAGACAACTGTTTCCCATTGGGAGTTAAACTTCTCCCACTGATCTCCCGACTCAAAGTACTTCTTGCAATTACTTAGAACATTCTTTGAAATGTGCCATCTACACAATAAATGCCTAGCATTGGGGAAAACTTTCTCAATAGCATTCATCAAGCTCAACTCTCTGTCCGTGATAATAACACCAGGTAAAATCTTTTGATCCTCAACAAGACTACGCAATCTATTCAATGCCCATGTGTAGTTATCTTCCCATTCATGTTGAATGTATACGAAAGGCACAGAGAATGTCAAGTTAGTTGATGTGACTCCAACAATCTCAAAGAGGGGAAGACGATATTTATTAGTTTTGTATGTGCAATCCATTATCAACACATGTGGAAAGGCACGAAACAACTCCACACTACGAGGGTGTGCCCAAAATAAATCCAAAATGGCATCACTATCATCAGAACTCCTATGCCATTCAATGTATTTATGCTCAGCTAACTTACCCAACAAATATTGCATTTGTGATCTCCCAGCCTTCTCTTTTATCCTATTCTTTAGACGTGCATTGTAGATTGTCCTCAAGGTGCTTGTATTGAGTATATCCTTTCGCTTCAAAGTAACTAGAATGTCTTTAGGCCGACTCATTTTCATGGACATGTCAACCACTAATGAGTTCTCTTGCTCTGATAATCTCCCAGTATAGCAGTGCCCCTCGAGATACTTTGCAGCTTCATGATTATGTATTCCACATAAAACCTTCAACATCCATTCATCATCATCTGGCATCTTCTCACCCTTTAAGGCAAAGGGGCATCCACACTTCTTTGTACCAGTTTCCTTTCTTCGCTTCTTCTCATGTTCGGTCTCAATGTCTTTTTTCCTGTTTATATAATAGCCACCTCGCTCACATCCAAGCGTTAGTCTTGCTGTCCTGCCTTTGCTTGTAACATCAGATTTGGTTATCACAATAACAAACCCATTTTGTCTTCCTACTTCTCGAGCCTAATTGCATAATGCTTCCTTACTATTGAAGACCTACACATGAAAATAAATTCATTTATATTCTTCAACTTCATGAATTATATTTATTCCATCAAGTAAATGAACATTTTCATAAGTTTTATTTACCTCATAATTTGTGAATTCATTACTATAATCCATAACACATGCCGACTCATGGATGCTAGCTTTTGAGGAAGCCTGAGACAAGAATAAAAGACGGTAAAATAAAAGTAATAATCCAATGCTTAAAAAAAAACAAAAAAACTATTCTGGAACTGTTCGGTTAATTCATACCAAACACTGGCAACATGTTTGGTTGTATTAAACCGAACATATCTGTTTTAAACGGTCAGATGAAACCGAACATAATCTTTATGATTGGTTGTTTAAAACCGAACAGCATTACTGGAAACTGAATAATCCATGCACTGTTCGGTTTTTTACAACCAAACAAAATAGTTATGCTTGGTTGTGTCAAACCGAACATTACCATAATGCTTGGTTGTGTAAAACCGAACATTACGGATTACCAGAGTAAAACCTTAAATAGTTATGGATCACAAAAACCCTTAAATAGTTATGCTTGGTTGTGTAAAACCGAACATTACCATAAAGCTTGGTTGTGTAAAACCGAACATTACCATAATGCTTGGTCACGTAAAACCGAACATTACGGATTACCAGAGTCGAACCTGCGCGACTGCAATCAAAAAAATCGCCATTTTTGCATACTTTGAATCCAAAATACATACCTCCTTGCTGCCAACACCATTCCAACTGACTTCTTCCTCCTCCATTGCTCATAAAAAACGTAAAAGCCACTACAAATGGGTTATGGATTTTTGTTTAAGGGTTGTTGTGAGAGAGTGAGGGATGAAGATGATATATTGGTTAGGGGTGGTTATGAGAGTGAGAAATGAGGATGAGAGTTGCCGGAAGAGCGCCTGAGAATGTTGCCGGACAAAGTTGCCGGAGAATGTCGCCGGAGAGGGTGCCGGATAGTGGAACGTGATGGTGAGGGGTTTTGGCGCGCAAATGAGAATTCAGATGAATGAGGGGTGGGCTGGCGTGGGGTGGGGTGGGGTGGGTTAACACCTGATGCCCCTTTTGGTCATTTCACACCATCATTTTCTCATTAAAAAATTGGGGGGGGGGGGGGGGGGGGGTAAACTTAACCTTTCTTGGGGTTGCTTTAGCCGTTCCCTTGGACGCTGCAAAGGCTAAGCCTACTTCCAGGCCCACTACTGATCAAACCTACCAGCGCCTCAAAGCATCGGAACTCAAACGAGGTAACCCCGAGTCCATCTCCCCTTCTTTAATAAACACTCGCAAAGTCGCAGACAAGACACAAACACGCACAACCCAATTCAGAACCGGAGAACCCTTTTCCTTCGTCCGAGTTCGTGTGCCGATTCAGCTCAGCCATGGACTCTGTGGAAGCAGTGGTCGCCCAAATCCAAGGGCTATCAAGCAACGGCGCAGACATACAGCATCTCCACAACCAATTGAAACAAGCGGAGGAACGACTTCACTCCCAGTCGACTCAGCTATCGTCTTTTCACGACCAGCTCGACCCTTCCAAGCACTCTCTCGGTTATCTCTATATCCTGTATGTTTTGAATTTATTAGGGCTTGATATTTTTCACTTTCGGTACTGTGAATTTAGCATTTTGACTGTGCTTTAATTAGGATTTGATGTTGTTTCACGGAGTATGGTATTCTGGTCGTTCCATGTACCAGTGAATTATTTAAGGGTTAATCATATTAGGATTAGGGTGCCTTGGAATTTTATCTTGGGTAGCTGTTGCAGAAATATATATTTTGTGTGTGTGTGTGTGTGTGAGAGAGAGAGAGCGAGAAAGAGAGAGAGAGAGAGAGAGAGAGAGAGAGAGATGGTGGGGTTTATTCATCCAGTGATATATGAACTCTTGTATTTATTTATTTATTTTTATTTTGGGTCATCGGGCATACATCTATGAGGTAGGATCAAATTACACCTTACACCCACATATATATCGATCTATATATATATATATATATGTGAATGTATGTTATTGGACCCACATTTTACCAAGCCTACCTTTGGATTAGATATTCCTATCGTGCAATCATGCATGCCAAATTTCACATTGATTGGGATATCAATACATGTCCAATCTGTAAATTCATAATTTTGTTTTGTGAATAATACTACAATTTGGGACGCTCTTTTGACACAATAGTTCATAATCTTCAATTAACTTGATATTTGGTGAGCATGTAAGGCAAGTGAGGAGAACTTAATCTGAAGGTGGGGCTGGAAAAATGTGATGTGTAAGAGTAAGATGTCTTTCACCAGGAGTAATTTGATCCTAACTCTACACACACACACACACACATATTTGACATGTTATGGTTTATAGATCTAGTGATATATGAACTTTTATCACTTCTTCAAGTCAAATATGTATATATAAGTGTATAAGTGTGTGTGTGTCTATATATATATTTACAATGCGGTTCACCCAGGCGCCTTCGCCGTTTTAACTCCCCGCATGAGATTTTATCCAAACCGTCCATCTCAGATCAAGGGCCAACATTAAAAGCAACTTAAGTTGCATTATCTGCCAATACCCCACCCGGTTTTAAGTAATAAGCGTCTCTCACTTGATCCATCAAAATTTTGGGTTGAGTGCATTTGTTATTTCCAAGAGAGAAAGAAGAGAAAACTCACTCTTCCCTTGTCTTCCTTCTCTCTCACCATTCTCTCTCTCTCTCTCTCTCTCTCTCTCTCTCTCTGAGTCTTTGCATCTCAACGCATTACCTCCCTCTCTTTGCATTGCCGGCCGGCAAGCTACTCTCTATACACCGACCTCTACAACATGTTAGGATTATGCCCTAGAGCCAATCATAGAGATGATTGTTTAGGGATTAGGAACAATCATTTGATTTCATTTATGTATGTCACTTTTATTATTGATTTAATATAAGGGCTTATTCTATTATGTTTATATGTATTATTTATATTTACATAATATGTCCATGGAGTTAGAGTTGAGAATATGAAATTACAAAGGGTTGTAATTTTGAGACTGTAAATATATCTCTGTATTAAACTACTAAATGATTCCTAGTTAAAGGTTCACTATGATGGATAGTAATGAACCATAGTATTAGCACTTGTTAGGTTGACTTTATAGGAGGATAGCATGTCTCAAGCTATTTGTGTGGTGTCTCAAGCTATTTGTATGGAGACACTACAACTAATAAGTAGGTGCCTGTTATAAGAATAGGTACACTGAATGTGAGCAAAGATATGAGATAAACTGAATGGAGTTTTAACCTGCCTGTCAATCAGTTTCTCATTATTATAGTGGTACAAGTAATCCTTAGACCTGAGACACTAAAGTTATATTATGCATATAGCTTTAGAAGTTTGATAACATTAAGTGCAGATCCTTCTAGGGGTCTGCAAGGGTGATCATTGGCCTATTGCTATGTGTGTGAAGGTATGTGAGTGATCAACAAGGAATCCATCACTTTCAGGAGGAAAAGAGGGAGAATGTTTCATATATCATTCAGTGATATAACTCATTAAATTCATGGGCCCATGGTTGAATGAATATGGAAAGTAGTTTTCATAAGTTCATTATTGAGTTGATATTAATGAATGAGTATAAAGTAATTGAACTAGGGACTTGACAGACTTTCATGTCCTATTAATTCAATTGGAGACATTGTGTAGATGGAAGGACGTAATTGTAACCTATAAACTATAACAGAAGGGTCCTTTGTTAGATATTTATTCAACTCATTAAGGACAACACCATGAACCATATGCTAGGTGTTATTCATGGTTAGTAGAAGTCCTAATTGATATAAGTGAGTTATAATCAATTAGAGAATTGGAAGGAGTTCTAATTAGACCCTTAAATGGAAAGAGTTCCATTGTGCACACCTCATGCTATCCCTACTACTTGATGATGTGAACCCAATGGGTCACACACTGATCATGCTAAGAGAGTTTTAAAGTCTATGAGAGAAAGGGTATAAGTGAATAAAAGAATAGTTCTTAAGGGGCAAGGTTGTATAAGATACAAACTAGAGGGGTTATTGTGTAATTAGGAGTAATTATACAAAACCTATTAGGGATTGGAATCCCCCCTAGGGCCGGCCCTATTAGTGGCTTTAAATAGTCATCATGTGATGTGATGACATGACTACAATCACTCTTCCCAAGGGCTGGCCGAAAATTGCAAGGGGCTCTCTCTCTCTCTTCTCTTCTCCACCTCTAGCAACAACAAGGAAGAAAGAAGAAAGGCTTGAAGCTCTAGCTAGGTGTGGATACCGTTGGAGGCAGTGCCCTTGGACTGCTCATTCACTGTTACCCGGAGTTCAAGCTTAGAGCAAAAAGGAGAAGACAAATCAAACTGTAAGTAATTCTACCTTCTAGTTAGGGTTTTGTTTGTGTTTAAGCATAATTGGATTCATGGGTTTTAGGAATCGATTAGGAAAAGTTTTGTTTATCAATTCATTCCGCTTTTGTTTTCCTTCTAGTTTGATTCCCAACACAACAAACCCACGACATCTCCCGCCGGCGACCCCTCTTTATTCTCTCTATCTCAATGTGCTCTCTCCCCCTTACTCTCATCCTCTCCCCCGCCGATGACCATCTCAAGTGTTAATATGGAGTGGATGTTTATCTGCTTACACAAATTGTGCATATATAAAGAGCACAGACCCTTGCAAAGAGTAAAAGTACGGTCCTTTATAGCAATGGAAATTTCTTAGGAGGCTTTATGATGAGAATACCCTGTGATTAAAAAAAGAAAATAGTATAGCCATATGCTAATGAAAAGAAAATCACAAGCAATGGAAATTTTCATGATCAGAATGTAATTATAAAGTCTGGCTCAAATATTTCATAAATAATTTGGAAATTATTAGTGACATTTTTTTAACCTCCAGAATTTTCTGGATGCAATTATGAAGTCCAGGTCCATAATATGCTAATGGATAATTTATTTACAATTCAAGGCTTCCTCAGAATTTTGACGCAGCTTGTCACAATGATTAAAGGCAATGATATATTCCATTCAATTTTACACTGATGGAAGCCGTGATAGCATGAATCCTTTTTGCCTTTATTACTTATAATCAGCTGCTAGAGGGATTTATTTCCTCTCTTTTGGTTCATCATTTTTAGGTGCTCTTCAATGAATATGAACATGAGAGAGAGAGAGAGAGAGAGAGAGAGAGAGAGAGAGAGAGAGAGAGAGAGAGAGGGCAATGATATATTCCATTCAATCTTACATGGAGATGGGTTTGCTGTAGACACCGGTGTATGGAGAGAGAGGAGCTCACCGGCAATGCAGACAAAGAAAGAGAGAGGGGGAGTGCATTGAGATGAAGAGAGAGAATGAAGAGAGAGAGAGAGAGAGAGAGGGAAGGTTGAAAGAGAAGAAGAGCTTAACGTACCAATGCACCCTGCCCAAGATTCAGAGTTGAGGCATGCTTTTTACCTAAAACCGGATTGGTAAGTTGGCGGATAAAGCAAATTAAGTTGCTTTCAATGTTGGCCATAGATCTCAAATGGACGGTCTGGATCAAATCTCGCACGGGGAGTTACAACGGTGAAGGCGCCTGGGTGAACTGCACTATATATATTTATATATTGATGAAGTGAGCCTAATGAATATATTGGGCTCAGTTGGTTATACAGTATTTGAGTTTCCTGTATTTTTAAATTATGAAAACTGCAACTTGAAATTTCTCTGTATTTTTGTTCTTGACTGTTTCTCAGCATCCAAATGGAGCATAAGGTCCAGAGGACATATTCATTCAAATGTAAAATATCTTTACTGATGAACACATCTTCAAATGAGCATTATAAGAGAAATAAATCTTACTTCACTTATGATAGTGTATTATAATGCATTTTATATCATCCATTCGTTTAGCTTCCTGTTGTTTAATTTGGTTGTTTTTCTTGAAAAAAAACCCTGGGTTTTGGGTATAACTCAGTTGTTTAGGATTCTCATTTTTTGAAGTGTGTCCATCTATCTTGTAATGCGGAGCAGATTCGTTTGGCACCTGATAAATGTATTCATTTTTAATTTTTCATCTAATTCATATTTTATGTGCATGAATATTATCAAACTACCTTCATTATACTTGCTGTTTTGTTTTTTTGTTTTTTTTGAGTTTGTAGTTATATCTATTTCTAAGAAGTTCAAAGACCAAGTTTTGCTGCTTGAAGCTCCCATGCGGGGTGTAGCTCCAATGCTTACAGCTGTCCGAATTCTTCAGTCCAGCTCTGAACATTTAACTACTTTGAATCCAGATTTTCTTCTTCTCTGCTTATTGGCAAAATGCTATAGAATGGGTCTATGAACTTTGGAGGATGATATTTTCTAGGTTGATCAGCCAAGGGACTTTTTTCTTTATTGTTATTATGGGTAAGTTAGTTTAGCTTCTAGGTGTTTCTCATGGTTTGATTTGACACTTCTTCCTTTTGTTGTTAGAGATGCTTTAGTTTCTTGGGAGCCATTTTGTTTCATTTGACACTTTAAGATGTATGGTTTGCTTTAGCTTTGTGGTAGCTTTCCTTGTTTCACCTGAAACTTCTAATTCTCAAAAAGAATGAAATGATGTTGCTTCTTGGGAACTGTCCTCCTTCATTTGACACTTTCTACCTCTTTCCAAAGGTTTTTTTTTCTATGCTTAATAAATATATATCTATACTACCTATAAAAAGATGAATGTAAGAAAAACTTTTGATTGACTAATATACCCTTATTTTAATTTTTAAATACACAACTACCCACCCTTCTGCATATATAGGAAATATATTAATATGAAAACTATAATTTTAAAACACATACCTTAATATATATAAAACACAAATAGGAATTCAAAGGAAATAGAAATTACAATTCCTATATAATAAATATAAATATATAGGAATATAGAAACTATAATTCTAAAACACATACTTTAATATATTCTAAAAAACCTAATGCTTTCTCCAAACGTTTGCTCTAAACATTATGTTTCTCCGAACCATTGCTCTACTCATTCCTCCTTTCGTCTTCCCCTTCATACTCCATAATATGGAGTATAAACAATTATAAGATGTCCTTTCTTCTGTTCTCAATATATTGATATTCGTTGCTCCTTTCATCCTTTATTCTCAATTTAGCAATTTAGCTATGATACTCTTACCAAATAATGAAAGTGTCCATGAAAATCAAACGGGCTAGGATAATTGAGTCCAAATATGATTCCAAAAATTAAATTATAATTCTATATTAAAATTTTTAATTAAATTTCTAAATTTTTTTTTAATCAAAATCACAGGAAATTAGTCACGTGCAATGCACGTGTGCACCAACTAGTATATATATATATATATATATATATATATTTGATAATGGGGGAATCATCCCACTGCAGGGCCCTTTGGACCCACCCATGGAACCTAAACCCTTGGGGAGACTAGCGTAGCAACCCACCGCCACGGTCCCCCACTTAAATCTTGGGTTGTCCTAGCGGGGAATCGAATCCATGACCATGCATCCAACCACACATTCACAAGTTCGCCCTTACCAGCTGAGCTACCCAATTCTTGTCAAGTTAATTTGCAAATGTTAGATTATTGGCATGAGTTGATTTAAATTTTACTCTGCTTATGATTGTAAGGTATTATGCACAAGTAAACCATTTAATAGTGCTGTGGAGATAATTAGAATTTAGTAGTGAATATAATTACCATGATGAAATTTTGGGCAACAGTTTCATAATATGTTTTCATTCAAAGAGTATTTCATGTATCAAATCTTCAAAGAACTTTTACTGTTTGTAGTGATAGATAATATGGATTTATTTATTTTATTATCTTGATGAAATTTAGGTGTATCAATTTGTTAATAATGTTTGAATTCATTAACTTTCAACTAGACGACCTTCAGCATGGATTGTTATGTTTCAGTAAGGATTTTCCCTGATAGCATTTGACATTTGGCATCATGATAGGGGGATGATATGCATTGGACAAAAGCGTTTCCGCAAAGCATTGGAGCTTCTACATAATGTGTGTCAGCTATTCACTGCTTGCTTACGTATATTATTTGATCATCCTCTAATTCTACGAATGCGTGACTTATTTGACCATCATTGTTGCTTATGGCTTTCCAGGTTGTAACTGCTCCAATGTCTATTATAAATACTATAGCTGTTGAAGCATACAAAACATATTGGTCTCACTCATTCACCATGGACATGTATGGTTTGCTCTTCTTTCAGACCTTCTATTCTACATTCATTTCAAGTAGTGGCATGGTGAAGGTTAAAAGAAATGTTCAAATGAATTGACAGTTGCAAAGATTTGGCTAGAAAAAGCAAAGTGTGTTTACCTACTGAGAAGGATTTGTATGGGTCTTGTCTCTCTAGGTGGAGGGTGGGTTTTGGGGGGGAGAGATTATCTTGTTTTGATATAATTATATGACTATGCCAAATTGAGCTACTTGAGATCAGTTTATTTAGATATTTGTTCAAGACGTTTCTTGAGATGAACTAGCCAAGGTTTGTCTTCTACGAGCTCCATGTTACTTCGCTTGGCTGGCATGTGAACTCTAAGACTAGAAGACAAGCCTAGCAACTCAAACTTGGCTCGAGATCCTCTTGATAGAGGCCCATTTGAGATTGTTGATGAGATAAATGACCTAGCTCAACCTTATAGTGAAGTTCAATATTCTTTTGAGCTAAGCCTGAAGCCCTGAACAGTTCTGGCTTGGCAAGTTTATCTTTATTCTTTACACCATCATTCTGTTTGAGACTAAACAGATTATTTGTTATACTTCTGGTGGCAGTTCTCTACCTCTTTACCAAAGTACACTTCTTCAGTAGCACAAAGGAATCTCAAGAACTACTGTCAGGTACTACTGAAAACTGGTGAAGTGTTTCTTTCAATAAGGGGACTCTTTGTTTTAATATTTGGTGGTTAGGTGTGTTTGTTTTGTTGCACTAATTGTTCAAATGGGATGAGATATAATTAGGCATTACGGGATCCTGTCTTTTTAAATTTTATGGGAGCATGATCTCTCTGATTTCAAACATTTGTGTACTTTTCTGAACTAATGTTATTCTTATTGTCCTTGATGTGAGAATCAGATTAGTTAAATTAAAAAAATCATTCAGCCTAGCATGATTATTGGTTTTGCAATTCTACCTTGCTTTTATGGGTCCTACAACAGAGAATATGAAACATGTTATCCACTTCTTCTTGCACTACTCTTACCAAACAGAGATCAATCATGAACTATTTCAATTAGAAATAACATGTTTTAAATTTGAATTTTAGCAATCTTGCTTGAAAGTTTGGTTTCTGTTGTTGCTAAAAAAAAATAAAAAATGATTGACTCACAGTAAGCTATTATTGGAGATGCGGCTAGATTGCATAGGACTCATATTTTTATTATTCTCAAAAGAGAAAATATCTTAGGGTGATGTTGTAAAGCCTGATGTTTCCCTTTATGTGCACATGCTCTGCATCATAGGACTCTCTAATCAAGTTTCTAGCTTGCCGTACAGGGTGATGTAGTAAACCCTTAAAGGTCCCCTTTGAGTGTAAATGCTCTGCATCCTAGGACTCTCCAATCAAGTGTCTAGCTTCACATATAGTTGTGGAGGAATCAAATTTGAATTTTGTATGGGAATAGGTTCTCGCTAGATTGTCATTACATAGAGTTCTATCTTTCAATGTCATTCCTTATTTGTTCGTTGTCTTGGCCATTGTGTTATATTTGACAGGCACATTTTTATTCCCAAACAAAGATTGACTAGGCATGGATAGCGGTCAGTACCTATATAAAACTCTTTCGCCTATTGTTCAATCATAGGGCTTTGATTAAAATTGGCAACAACTTGTTGCAGTTTGGTTCTATGTACCATTCGTGTATGTACATGTCTGAAAATATCATGTAATTATATATGCTGGAGTTGTACTATTATATATATATATATATTAAGTTTCCCCTTTGTCATATCTACATTGTAGATATAAAACCCATGTGTCCATATCTCAGTACTCCAATGTCTGGTCACTACTTTGGTTCACCAGCAAAAGTCACTCTTCTTGAGTCACTGTTTGCTAAATGTTGTTTTTGGAATCACACCCATCTTATGGACAGCAGAACTCGTATTCTCTGCCTCTCATGTCTTTATGTGCCAGAGTATTGTATAAGCAAAAAGAACCAGTAATGCTAGTTCTCTCATTAATATGTATTTCCCATGTGTTCTTTGTTGAATAATATTCTTTTGAAACATAAATTTGCCAACTCCTTGTGGTGTGTTTATCTGGAGCTGTGTGATGTATTGGGTAAGTTAAATGTAATCGTGGTTTATTTATTTATTAATTTTTCCTTTTGAGCAGGCCTACATTGAGTTGGCAAATAGTTATAGCACCGGAAAAATTTCAGAACTAGAGGCATGTGTCCTGGCAAACAGGGAGAGGTTTGAAATCGTGAGTATTCTAGCATCTACGTCATATCATTATTTATCTACTAGTATTTGAGATGGAAGCCTCACTCTGTGCTAAGACAATTTGGGAGCATTTTGATTTGGCTATTATGATGTAGTCACTCGGAATCAATTCACCGTCTAAACAGCTTTGGATTTTACCCCCTTTCAGGATACCAATCTTGGATTGGTGAAGCAGGTTGTATCATCCATGTATAAGTGAAATATTCAGAGATTGACTCAGACATACTTGGCTCTCTCCCTTCAAGATATTGCCAATACAGTGCAACTGAATAGTCCCAAGGAGGCAGAAATGCATGTGCTTCAAATGGTAGGTAGAGAGTGCCACTCTTGTATAATTAATATTTCACTCTAGATGCATGTTTTGAATCCTAAAACTAATTTATATTAACTATCATGTTTTAGATCCAGGATGGTGAGATATTCGCAACAATCAACCAGAAGGATGGAATGGTTAGATTCCTAGAGGATCCTGAACAGTATAAATCCTGTGAAATGATTGAGCATATTGATTCATCAATCCAGAGGTATGTGTTTGAAAATACAATGATATTGAATATTATCCACACCCAAAAAAAAAAAATGGTGTTGGGGGGGGGGGGGGGGGGGGGGGGGGGGGGGGGGGGGGGGGGGGGGGGGTGTGTTGTGGAGGAGAGAAAGGAATTCATGATATCTTCCACAAGGACTTCATTTTTCTTGTACTGTTTAAAAGAACAAAACTCGAGGAAATTTTATTGAATGATTTACACAGAGACTTGTTGTTTTTATATATCTACTTTATTTGTCATCAGAATGCATTACCACAACTGTTATTTAGACCACGAGTGAAAGCATTAATATTCTGTTTTTTTTGTTTCACTGTTCCAGGATAATGGGCCTATCAAAGAAGCTGACTGCCATTGATGAACACATCTCATCTGATGCTCTATACCTGGCGAAGGTGAGCTTCTATTTCTGTCCCCAACAGATTATGTCTAATTGTTAAGACCCTTTGATTGCTAATCAAATAAAATCTATCTATGTTCAGGTTGGCAGAGAGCGACAGCAATTTGACTTTGATGACTTTGATACTGTTCCTCAGAAATTCAACATTTGAAACACCTAGGCCTGATATTGGCAGGAGATGGTAAATGACTGAGAATTAGACCTGCTTATTTTGTTCGGCTCCATATTGTTCAAAGATCAAAGAGATAGTAAGTACCC
The DNA here is from genome assembly GCA_039720395.1 of Liquidambar formosana. Taxonomy (NCBI): domain Eukaryota; kingdom Viridiplantae; phylum Streptophyta; class Magnoliopsida; order Saxifragales; family Altingiaceae; genus Liquidambar; species Liquidambar formosana. Next base: position 30,066 of record JBBPBK010000072.1, on the reverse strand, counting down.
TCTTGTAATTTTGCTCCCAAAGGACAAAACCGTGGACATGTGATCAAAACCTTGTTCAGTCAGGAACAAGTTCCGAGCATGTTTTATATTGTAGTGTCTTGCCCTTTTCCACCTCATTGATAGTTTACAATTTTGCTTTTTGCAGGCTTTCTTCAAGCACATGGCTTAATTGTTATATTTTGATAGAGCAGGATTTTTTTCTCTATTTGAAGTTCAAGCTTTTGTTTTAGCTTTTATATGTAGTATATGTTTATAGTGGTACTCAGGTGGCAATGGGTGTGGGTAGAGTCAAGGTAGAATCCCCTCCAATTTAAACCAAAAAAGAAAAAAAAAAAATGCTTACAGTGGAATTTATGGGCAGTGTTCACAAGGTCATAGATAAGCCCTTTCACGGGACACCTGATGGGGGTGGCTCTGGGACTCGGTAGCCACTGTGTGGTACTTTTGTAAGAGCAAGCTAAGCTTGAGTGAAAAGGGGAGGAAATCGTTATTTTCCCCTCTGGTTGCTGGGGAAATTTAGGAAAAGAAGAGAAACTGGAACCCTGAATTTCGTAGTAGGCATTGTTTTAGTTGCTGGACAGTGGAGGACTCACCTCTTTTAATTTTAAAGCGATACGGTTGTATTTTTGGCTTAGTTTTTTCACCAACATTTCCTGTGTCAAAAAATAGCCTTATCGATTTTCTCTTCTCCATTGGGATTTACATAATTAAAGGGCATAACTTAAATGAGATTATTCACCATCTGATATTTTGATGGGTTCCAATCAGGAGATTTATCGCTAATATGATTTCACAAAAATAGGGGCAGAAAGAGAAACACGAAAATTAGGTGACAATGGTGTTTAACTGAAAAAGAGCATAATATGGAAATGATTGTTACTAAGGGTGGGATGCATGTGGGCAAAGAAACATGAGTGATGGGCTCTCTAGATGAATGTAATGATTATTGTTTCTAAGATTAATAAAAACACATTCTGCTTATATTGTTGAGTTGTCAAATGTATGGCATGGTAGGCTAAGACATGTTAATTATGGTTATTTGCGTAGATTAATGAACTTGGAATATTTCCTAGGTTTAATATTGATCTTAATTATAAATGTGAAGTATGTGTGAAATGAAAATTAATTAGGACACCATTTCATTCCATTGAAAGAAATGCTGAACCTCTAAAATTAATTTATATGGATCTTTGAGGCTTGAAATTTATTCAAACTAGAGGAGGCAAAAAGTATTTTATTACATTTATTGGTAATTGCACAAGATATTGTTATGTGTGCTTGCTAAGGAGCAAGGATAAGGTCTTGGAAATATTTATATATTACAAAAAATGAGGTTGAGAATCAACTTAGCAAAAAGATTAATATTCTAAGAAATGATAGAGGTAGTGAATATGAATCTGATCCTTTTGGTGAATTTTGTTCAAACCATGGTATTATACACCAAACTATAGCACCTTCAACACAATAAAATGGAATTGTCAAACGCAAAAATAGAACCTTGAATGATATGATGAATGTTATGTTGATAAGTTAGGGTTTATCTCAAAACTTGTGGGGGGAAGCAATGCTTTGTGCTAATTATGTACTCAATAAAATACATCGCAAGAAAACAAATAAAACACCCTATAAATTCACGAAAGTGTGGGGGTCTTTGACTAAAGTGGTGGTTCTTATTCATAAAAGGGTTAAAATAGGACCAAAAACCTTTGATTGTGTATTCATTGGTTATGCTAATAACAGTAGTGCATATTGATTCCTTTTTCAGAAATCTAAAATTTCTGATATACATGTGAATACCATTATTGTTTCTAGGAATGGAATACCTTCTAAATTGTTGAGATAATCGATGTAGTTAAGTCCAAAGCGGATTTGGTAGCCAAATCCAGTTTCTAGGCAGTCCATCAGAGACTATATAAGGTACCTGCTCACATTTGCTCCCTTTCTTCACCACAATATTATGTATACATTAATTATGTAAGCCCCTTTATTTAATTAGTCTGGCCTTAAAAATGGCAAGAAAAGGATTATCAAAATCAAACAGTTACAACTTACTTAATGGCTTCTAAAACTGCATAGAGATGGCTAAGAATATGTTGAATTCTAGCATTATCCTGTATAGCAGCCACAAGTATCGTATCTTCTCGTTTATCTGAGTACCTTGTAAAAAAAATTTCTGTCATTTCATGATACATAGAGAAATTTTGTTATTCCCTTCCAACAAGTTATTTTTTCTTCAAATAACTTGTTAGTCTCTTTGGTTGAACTTTTTAGTCTCTTTGGTTTGTGCAGTCCGAGATGGGTATTGGGGGGGGGATTTTAATGTTGTTAGGTCTATGATTGAGAAGTCTAGTGGTGGTAGGTTTACTAGAAGTATGAGGGATTTTAATCATTTTATCAATGAATGTATATTAAGGGATATTCCTTTGATCAATGCCAAGTTTACATGGTCCAACCAACAGGAAAATTTAGTGAGTAGTAGGATAGATAGATTTTTATTCTCATTGGATTGGGAAGAGGTGTTTCCGCATGTGAGGGAGGTTGCTTTACCAAGGGTAATTTCGGACCATTGGCCAATTATGTTGGATTGTGAATTGTTTTCTTGGGGTCCTTCTCCTTTTAGATTTGAAAATATGTGGCTAGAACATCATTTATTTAGGAAGTGTTTTGAGGAGTGGTGGAAGAATTGTGAGGTGGTTGGGTGGGAAGGTTTTAAGTTCATGAGAAGATTGAAGGTAATTAAGCAACATATTAAAGTGTGGAATAAAGAGGTGTTTGGAGATATTAGGGCGGCAAAGGATTCTATATCTAAGAAAATTGAGGAATTGGATCATTTAGAAGAGGGGGGTATTATTAATGATGCTCAAAGGTTGGAAAGAAAGGAGTTAAGGGAGAAGTTAGAGGAGGTCATCTTTAAAGAGGAAATGTCATGGGCCCAAAAGGCAAGAGTTAAATGGTTGAGAGAAGGAGATAATAATACTAAATTTTTTCATAGGGTGGCAAGTGGTAGTAGGAAAAGGAAGTTGATTAATAAGTTGGAATTGGATGGGGGTTTAGTGTTGGACAATGAAGTAGAGATTATTGATGAGATTTTTAGATATTTTTCTTCCCTGTATAGTGTGGGAAATGGTGAGAGACCAGGGTTAGAAGGTTTATTTTGGTCTCCTATTGGTGGTGGTAGAGCGGAGAGTTTGGAGAGACCTTTTGAGCTTCAAGAAATATAGGAGGCTATTTTTGATTGTTGTAGAGATAAGGCCCCAGGCCCTGATGGGTATACAATGGCAGTGTTTCAAGAATGTTGGGATGTAGTTAAGAGTGATCTTTTGAAGGTGTTCTTTGAATTTTTTGAGAGTGGAGTTGTTAATGGGTGTACTAATGCTACATTTATTTGTTTAATCCCTAAGAAAAGTGAGTTTATTAAGATTAAGGACTTTAGGCCAATCAGTTTAGTTACATCTTTGTATAAAATTTTGGCAAAGGTTCTGTCCAATAGATTGAGAGAAGTGATGTCCGAAACTATTGCAGGAAATCAATGTGCGTTTGTAGAGGGGCGTCAGATTTTGGATTTGGCTTTGATTGCTAATGAAGTAGTGGAGGAGTATAGGGTTAAGAAGAGGGAAGGATTGTTATTCAAAATAGATTTTGAGAAGGCTTATGACCATGTGGATTGGGATTTCTTGGATTTTGTTTTACTAAAAAAGGGTTTTGGTGAGAGATGGAGAAAGTGGATTTTTGGGTGTTTGTCTTCTGTTAATTATTCGGTGATTGTTAACGGGAAGCCAGGGAATACTTTTAAAGCATCTAGGGGTTTGAGACAAGGAGATCCCTTATCTCCTTTTTTGTTTACCATGGTAGCAGATGTGTTGGGAAGACTCGTAGATAGAGCTAAGCAAGTTGGTTTGATAGAAGGTTTCGTGGTTGGGAGAGATAGGGTAGAGATTTCTCATTTGCAATTTGCGGATGATACTTTGTTTTTTTCTTCAGGAGATGAGTCCAAATTTTTAAATTTTCAGGTTATTTTGCAAACTTTTGAGTTGGTTTCGGGGCTTAAAGTAAATTTGGGTAAGTGTGCCATAGTTGGGATCAATTGTGAGGGTGCTAAAGTTCAGAGTTTAGCAGAGAGGATTGGTTGTTCTGTTGGAGAATGGCCTTTAAGCTATTTGGGCCTACCATTGGGAGGGAATCCTTATTCGGAGTCTTTTTGGAGTCCGGTTGTGGGTAGAGTTAGGAAAAGATTGGATGGGTGGAAAAAAGCTTTAATCTCTAAGGGAGGTAGGTTAGTTTTAATTCAGTCAGTCTTATCTAGTATCCCTACCTATTTTTTGTCTCTTTTTAGGGTTCCTGTTAAGGTGGCAGGTTGTTTAGAAAAGTTGATGAGGGATTTTTTGTGGGAAGGGAATGGGGAGGGTAAGAGAGATCATTTGGTTAAGTGGGAAGTGGTGTCTAGATCCAAGTATCAAGGAGGTTTGGCTATAGGAAATATTGTGAAAAGGAATATTGCTTTAACTAGTAAATGGCTTTGGAGGTTTCCCCTTGAGAGTGAGTCTTTATGGCATGCAGTTATTAAAAGTAAGTATGGAGTGTTAGCTAACGGATGGGATGCTCAACCAAGTTCTCGAATTTCGGCTAGATGCCCTTGGAAGTTTATTGCACAGGGTTTGGAAGGTTTTTTGAGTTTTATTTCTTTGTCGGTGGGGAAAGGAGATAGGGTGCGCTTTTGGGAAGATCATTGGAGGGGTAATTCCCCTTTCTATACATTGTTTCCTCGTCTGTATCGTCTCTCCTTATCTCATAATGTTTCCATTTCTACCATGGCTTCTTCAGACACTCTTTCTTTTGGGTGGGTTTTCAATTTCATTCGGAACCTCAATGATAGGGAGAGTCTAGAGCTTGCATCTTTGTTGGTTTTATTGGAAGGATTTTCTTTGAGTTCATTTATTCTTGATAGAAGAGTTTGGACAGGTGATTCTTCCGGAGTTTTTTCATGCAAATCTTACTTTGATAAATTGATTGAGAATCATTCTATTCATTCTTTTATCCCTACTGATGTAGTTTGGAAAGCGAGTGTGCCCCTCAAAGTAAAGTTTTTTACTTGGACAGTTGTTTTAAAGAGAATTAATACCAATGAATTGTTGCAAAAGAGGAGGCCTTCCGTTTATTTGCGACCTCAGTGGTGTGTGATGTGCAAACAAGCTGAAGAAAGCATAGACCACCTTTTTCTGCATTGTTCTGTGGCTCGTTGGTTATGGAATAAGTTGTTTTCTTGTGGGGAGGAGCTTTGGGTGGAGCCGGTTGGTGTTAGGGAGGTTTTTGAGATTGATTTTTGGGGTTTTGGGAGGAATAGAAAGGCTGCAATTCTATGGAGGTGTGCTTTTTTGGCGCTGTTTTGGGTTATTTGGATTGAAAGAAATGCAAGGATCTTTGAAGATAAGGAATCTTCCTTGTCATTTTTATGGGATAGAGTGCATTTTTTGGGTGCTTTTTGGGCTCATTCCGCTAAGGAATTTCGAGACATTCCTTTGTTCCTATTGAAGGCTGACTGGAGGGCGGTTTGTTCTTAAGTGTTGTTTCTGTTTTCTTCTATTTTTGTGTGTTTTTTTGTTGGCTGTTTAATCTTCGGTGGACATCTTGTCCTCCTCTTGTACTCTTCTTAGCATTACTTTTTTAATAAAATTTTTTCTTCTTGTTGTCGATCAAAAAAAAAAAAAAAAAAAAAAAAAAGTTATTTTTTCTTCAAATTATTTGAAGCTTGACTAACCATTCTCAGTGATGTAGATTTTGGGACTATTGTATGCTTCCTTTAGATATACTAACACCTCCTTTAGTCCTTGTGGGTACACAACATATATCACTCCCTGGTGCCTCCATGGAGTAGTAAATTTAACAAAAACATCAAAATAAAAACACATGCTTAAAAACCATATTAGTGTTGGCTAATTTTGTCATAAATTAGCAACAAATGTCAATGATCAATAATGATGGTCTTACCAATTCACCAATGAGCTTTCCATTTCCATCCACTATGAAACAAGCCAGGAAAGAGGAAAAAAAAAAAGATTAGATTATCATGGATGAATTATATTATAAATGATATGCATGCTTTTATAGTCATGATGAGATGATAATCATACCACTATAACTAATAAAAACGAAAATTCCACCGATCTTAGTGGTAAATTCTGTCAGTGTCATAGTGAAGGCTTGAGTTCAAAACCTATCTTCACTCGTTAAGATTCTTTTTAGTTCTTTTTGTTTAGTTATTTAGAAAGGTTTTTTTAAGTATGGTACGATTCCGATAGAGATCGAAATGTTTTTGCTTTTCTAATCTTTAGCTTCTACTAACTTATTGTTGTAATGATGTTTTTAGAATGTACCATAAAATTGGAACTACTAACGTCATAATGGTGTGAACCCTTCATCTTAAATAGTTTTTAATCATAAAAATAAGATTTGTTCATACAAAACTAGAAGTTGCCACCTTATTTTAAGGATAAGGAAACCATGAAAATACTTTTAAAAGAAAACCTTTTATTAACAAAATAAGTGACTCCAATTTTAGGAAAATGCAAGTTTTAATAAATCAAAGAGAGGATTCAGACACTAAGTTACGATGAGAGAAGGTTTTGAAAAACATCCCATAAGCATCCACATCGCCCTAAAAAGGTCTTTTAATTTGTTTGGGTTATTTCAATCACTTCATAAGAAATTAATCACCATGCAAGCTAAAGAATCAACCATCCATTCACATATATCCATAAAATAAGAATAAGATAGATAATATGGAAAGCAGTAAAGAGGGAATAAAGAGAATAAGGAAAGAATAAACAAAACAAAAATAAACCTAGGATACTTAGTATCCTAGACCGGACTTGAGTTCAAGTGAATACCTACGTACCTTCCAAACAGTTAAACAAGGATCAAATTTCATGTAGTTTGAATGAGAAGGGGTTATTTCTTTCACAAGGAACTATCATAAATCTTAAGTTTCTATTTATTTAAAAAAGGAAATGTTCCAAAAAAGAGAGTTTCCAAAAAGGGTAGATGAAAAAATAGGAAATTTTATAAAAAAGGGAACCTTGAAGAAACAGATATGAAAAAGGAAACTTAGGAGTTACCATATTTCATTATAAAGGAAACAACCTAAAAGGGATGAAAACGATTACCCACATGTTCGGGTGGCAGTAATCACTCCACAAGCTTCTCCTTCTATACTCCCACAATCACAACTCCCAGTTCTCGGGTTTTTCGGGGGTGGAGATTGAAGAAAGAGGTTGAATCCCTTTCTAGGTTGAAAGTAGGATTTTTATAGGGGAGTTTTAGATTTATTTTCAAGGTTGCTAAGGTTTCAGCCAAATAAATCGGTTATTGACCAAGCCTGGTCACTATAAGGTAAGGGAGAAGACCCTAGAATGGAAGATTCTGTAAATATAGGGCTAAACACGTACGTGCATCAAGCATACACGTATGATTATGGCTATGTTTTTGTGCTAAATTGTGCTGTGATCACGTTAGTCTTTCGGGATTCACTCGTAACAATTCTATTTAACACCACCCTTCATCATTAGGCTTAAAGGTGGTCCAAAATGTGGGTAGTACAAAATGTGGTGTCAACAGTGCCTCCACTGAACTTAAAACTGTTGGACCTAAGGGTTCAATCCCATGTATTTTGATGATAACAAAGTAAGTATGTTTTGCTTAAGTTGCTAATGAAGATGAAGTTTTAATTAAGACAGGTTATATCCATTATACACTTCACCAATAGCAACAATGTAGTTCATGGATTTCAAAAGAAGCATATTTCAACTAAATGCATCTATGGAAAATCAAGCTAAAAGCGTTCAAGCTCCTTTGAGAAAGATTGTGAGAACTTAGGGTTTTTATGTAAGATTGTTTTAAATCTTTACTCACTTAGGATATATGGGCTATATTACATATTAACAACTTGGTAACAAACTAATTGAACTTAGTTTTTAGTACCATGAAAGTACCATAAGCCATTTGAGTTGAATCCCATAGTATTGGATTTTATTTATAAATCTCTTTTTAATCACTGGGAAACTCAGACGTTCGAGTGCAAACTTAGACATCCAAATGGCATCTTAGACGTCCAAGTCCAAGGATTAGACGTCTAAATGTAACAGATAGTCTGTCCTGATTTCACCTTGGACACTATCTTTTTTAGACGATCCCTCAGACGTCTGAGACAAGACTCAGACATCCTAGTATATATCAGACGTCCTAATCCTTTAAGATTGTATATGAGTCTTTTCACTGAAAATTTTCTCTGTGATTTTCAGACGTTCGAGTTGAAACTCAGACGTCTAAAACCTTCGGATCTGACACTTAACGGCTAGTTTTCTAACAGCTGTTTGATGCATGTAATGTCCACTAAACCTCTTTTCTCGGCATTAATTGCTACGGAACGGTCATTTTGGACCCTTGGGCTATAAATACATTACTTGAACTCATTTATGAGTATTCATTGAGATCAAACTATCAAATCACTTTCAATTACTCTCTAACCTTAGAAAAATTCAAGTGAGCATTTATTGTGAAATCAATTAATAGTTGAGTGAGCTTTTACTACTGTGTTCTACTCTTTGAAGAAAGTTTCTTGTATACAAAAATTCTACAAATCATCTTGTATTAAAGGGTTGTGTAAATCCTTTGCTTTGAAGCTCTTAAAGAGGGCTGTGTGTAAGTGTTTGGGAAGAACACTTGTTGTTGTATAAAGGTTTTATCTTCACCTTGGAAGAAGATTGAATTAGTGGATTTGAATCCTCAAGCGAGTTCTTGAGGTGAGGACGTAGGCGGGGAGCCGAACCTCATTAAAATCGTTTGCACTCTCTTTTCCTATATCTCCATATTATTGCATACTTGTGTTAATTCTTGTTCGTACAATAATCTGATTTTTATTGTGCAATTAGATTTTTTATTTGTCTATAAACGCTATTTACCCCCTCTAGGGTTTTATACTTGGGATAACAATTGGTATCAGAGTCCAACCTCTTGCATTTGACATATTTGTTTTGTGAGGAACGATATGGCCAACTATACTGGTAACGGATTCACCGAAGGACAATAGTCCAATAGACCACTTCTTTTTAATGGAGATGCTTCTCTATATGATTTCTGAAAAATTAGAATGCAAATCTTCATTCAATCCACTAGCTATGATCTTTGGAATATCACTTCCAAGGGTCCTTTGATCCCTACTAAAGTGGTAGATGGAGTCATACTCCCTAAAGTACCACAAGAATACACTAGTGCTTATCACAAGTCACTTGAACTAAATTCTAAGATCATTGGCTTATTATACTGTGCACTAACTAATGATGAATTTAGTAAAATCTCTAGGTGCACTAGCGCCAAAGAGATATGGGATACTTTAGAGGTCACCTATGAAGGAACCTCTTAAGTGAAAGAAGCTAAGATTAATATGCTTGTTTGTGAATATGAATTGTTTAAAATGAAAAAGGATGAATCTATTAGAGATATGTTTGCTCGGTTTAATGCTATCATAAATCTTTTGAATTCTCTTGGCAAGATTTATAATAACTCTGAATTGGTGAGAAAAATTCTTAGGAGCTTGCCTAAGGAATGGGATACATTCACAACGGCTGTGCTTCAATCAAAGGAACTTGGCTCAATGACTCTAAGTGACCTTGATGGAAATCTAGTCACTCAAGAATTTGTGTTCAAAGCACGTGAAGTAAGTGAAAGCAAGCCTTCCAAGAGCTTAGCCCTCAAAGCCTCACAAAATGAAAAAGAACCATAAAATGAAGAATGTGAGAATGAGGAAGAAGAAGATATAGCTTTCATTTCTCAAAAGCTCAAGATATTCTTTTCTAGAAGAAATCAAGGAAAAAGATTCAACAAGGGTGACTCTTCCAAAAGAGTTCCAAATAGAGGAGAGACCTCTAATAGAGAACATTAAGTGTGCTTTGAATGCAAAAAGCCTGGACACATCAAAATGTATTGCCCTCAACTCAACAATAATCAAAACAACACAAGCAACAACAACAACAACAACTTCAAGGACAATAGGAAGTTCAAGAAGAAGGTTTTCATCGTCATTTGGGATAATGAAGCAAATAGTGATGGAGATGAAGAGGAGATTTCTTGTGATCAAGAAGTTGTAAACTTTTGTCTCATGGCAAAAGAAGATGAGGTAATCGAACCTAACTTAATTGATTTTCCTATAGAAGAACCTCTTACTTATGAAGAATTGCAAGATGCTCTTGAAGATACTTTTTTTTGAATTAAAAAGATTCTCTTAAAAACAATGATTTGAAAAAAAATATCACAACTCTCTAAGAAAAATTAGATGTTTTAAAAAATGAAAACTTAAAATTGAAGAATAAAATAGACTCACCCCCTGCCATTTCTCAATCTAGTCTTGAAAATGAAAACACTTCATTGAAAGAAAAGATTGAAGACTTGACTAATACCTTGGCCAAGTTCACTAATGGAAGGGATAACTTGGATAAGATATTAACTAGTCAAAAATGGTGCTTTGACAAGGCCGGAATTGGATACCAAGAACATGTTAAACAAAAATCATACATTAATTTCTTTCCTAAGCATAAAGCCTCTAGCACACCTAAAGTCTCATGTACTATTCTAATAAGGATGGATATTGGAAAGGACATCTCCTTGAATCCAAAAGTCGACATCAGTCTCAGTTTTGGATCATCCAATCTTTAAGACGAGCATGATCTCGAAAAGACAACGGAGTAACATGGATGGAAATCCTTCAACTAGGAAGTGGTCGAGTCAACCAAGGGAGCACAATTGAGACCCCTCAATGAGGAGAATTTTGGTGCGGTCGCCTACATATATGAGTGTTCATCTAAAGGCAAGGTACATTCTAACTATGCTTAATTGCGAAGCAATTCTTTTAATTAAACTAATTGGAAAGTGACACAAAAAGAGAGGCTTTCTTTCATCTAGCCTAATTCCACTATAAATATATCCCTAGTCAGCCAAGTTTGAGCCAACTCATTTCTTTCTCAACCCTAATTGAGGATCACCCCTTTCTTCATACTAGAGCAATTTTTATGGTTAACTAAGTCTAGTTGAATCCTTGATTGAACATGATTAACAAGAGATGACGAACAAAGGCCATCTTTCTTCTATCCATGCCAATATTAAATGTTATCCCTTGATAGCCAAGTTTGAGCCGGTTCGTTCTTTTCAATAAACCCAACCAGAAGTCACCCCCCAAACCAGGGAAGTTTTCGGAGTACAAGAAATACTACCTACACTGGGGCAGTTGTTAGAAGCAGCTTCATGTCAGTTGCAAGAGTGGAAGCACACAAATGTTACCCTAGCAAGGTGAGCGAATTTGAGGCAGATTAATCCACACAAGGAAGAATGTCAAACAAAGAGGGCACAATTGGTTGATTATATACGCTGGGGTAGATTTTCAGAAATGTTCTACCTCTACATTAGCCAAAAGTCTCAGAAGTCAATGAAGTTTTACCTCACATTGGGGCAACTTTTAAGAACAGGAGCTAGAAGTCTTGAGGTGGGAAATATTGGGAATAGTGGGATTGATAGATATAAATATCCGAGAATATAGCGCAACATGCTCGATTTTCTATGTAAAAGCATACCTGTTCCCTAAAAAAAAAAAAAAAAAAAAAAGGAATAAAAGAAAAAAAAATGATGACGAAAACCTGCTAGATTGGACCTCAAAGGAACAATCTAGGCAAAAGTTAGGGTTACACAAAAAAAAAAAAAAAAAAAAAAAAAAAAAAAAAAAAAAAGGGAGAGAGAGAAATTAATTGAAACCCGTTAGATTGGACCTGAAATGGGCAATCTAGGCAAAAATTAGGGTTAAGGGATCAGATTGCCTAGTGACTTACATGTTCCATTTGATTATGTTGCTATACTTTCTTGAATACTTGTCAACCCATGGTTCCTAATGGAAGACAAAAGATACCTCGCACTTTCTCTCCAAAAGTTGTGAAAACAGCAAAAGCAAAGTGTCAGCATGACAAATACCACGACATTTCAACAAAGTCGCCTTTCACCAACACATCCTAAAATGAAGAGCTAGAAGAGTCAAGCTAGAATTGAGATTGCATAAACATCTCAGGCACATCAAGAAGAGTTCATCATCACAAAGTCGAAAGCAAGAAGCCCAAAAGTAGCAGCGATAGGTGACTTCTGGTTCATAAACCCTTCATGAAACTTTGAGCCTTTATACCCTCTCTTTCTTAGCTAACAGCCCAAACCTACATTACGGTCCAAATAAAAGTCCTTTCTGATCTTGGGAAATGTGTTCAATCAAGGATTAATTCTACTTAGGAAATCATAAAATATGAACAGCAACATCATCATGTGATTCCCGACAACATCAACAGGTGGTCCTCAATCGTGCAACCCTTATTATAATATTTTGAGCCTTCATATCCATTTCTTTCAAGACAATATACCCCTAGCCACGTTATAACCAAATAAAAGTCTTCTTTTATCATTTGAAAATTTGTTTAAGAAAGGGATTGCCATCAATAAGCTAATAGACTGGATTACCTGACCATTTCCATCAATATCACTTGAAGGCATTCAGTGAAAGTGAGCAAAGAGAGAATGAGTGCCATAATGAGTGTTAGGATTATGCCCTAGAGCCAATCATAGAGATGATTGTTTAGGGATTAGGAACAATCATTTGATTTCATTTATATATGTCACATTTATTAATGATTTAATAAAAGGGCTTATTCTATTATGTTTATATGCATCATTTATATTTACATAATATGTCAATGGAGTTAGAGTTGAGAATATGAAATTATAAAGGGTTGTAATTTTGAGACTGTAAATATATCTTTATACCAAACTCCTAAATCATTCCTAGTTGAAGGTTCACTATGATGGTCAATAATGAACTATAGGACTAGCACTTGTTAGGTTGACTCTATAGGAGGATAGCTAGTCTCAAGCTATTTGTGTGTAGACACTACAACCAACAAGTGGGTACCTATTATAAGAATAGGTACACTGAATGTGACCAAAGATATGAGATAAACTGAATGGAGTTTTAACCTACCTATCAATCAGTTTCTCATAGTTATAGTGGTACAAGTAATCCTTAGACCTGAGACACCATAGTTGTCTTATGCACATAGCTTTAGAATTTTGATAACACTAAGTGCAGATCCTAATCATGGGTCTACAAGGGTGTCCATTAGCCCTCCTGCTATGTGTGTGAAGGCATGTGAGTGATCAACAAGGAATCCATCACTCTTAGGAAAAAGAGAGATAATGTTTCATATATCATTCAGTGATATAACTCATTAAATCCATGGGCCCATGGTGGAATGCCTATGGTGGAATGAATATGGAAAGGAGTTTCCATGAGTTCATTATTGAGTTGATATTCATAAATGAGTATAAAGTAATTGAACTAGGGACTTGACAGAATTCCATGTCCTATTAGTTCAATTGGAGACATTGAGTGGATGAAAGGATGTAATTGTAACCTATAAACTATAATAGAAGGGTTCTTTATTAGATACTATTCACCTCATTAAGGATCACACCATGAGCTATATGCTAGGTGTTACTCATAGTTAATAGAAGCCCTAATTGATATAAATGAGTTATAATCAATTAAGGAATTGGAAGGAGTTCCAATTAGACCTTAAATGGAAAGAGTTCCATTGTGCACACCTTATGCTATTCCTACTACTTGATGATGTGAATCCAATGGGTCACACACTGATCATGCTAAGAGAACTTGAAAGTCTATGAGAGAAAGGGCATAAGTGAATGAAAGAATAGTTCTTAGGGGGTAAATTTGTATGGGATATAAATTAGAGTGGTCAATGTGTAATTTAGGGAAATCACACATAATTCTATTTGGAATAGAAGTCCCCCGTTGGCTGGCCCTAGTGGAGGCTATATAAAGCCTCACATGTGATGTGATGACATAACTACAAGCACAATCACAAGTGTTGGCCAAAAATTCCAAAGCCTCTCTCTCTCTCTCTCTCTCTCTTTTCTTCTCCACCTCTAGCAAGAACAAGGATGAAAGAAGAAAGGACTTCAAGCTCTAGCTAGATGTGGATACCATTAGAGGCAGTACACTTGGAATGCTCGTTCTCTGCTATCCGGATTCAAGCTTGGAGCAAAAAGGAGAAGACTTTATCAACTGTAAGTAATTCTACCCCCTTCTAGTTAGGGTTTTGTTTGTGTTTAAACATAATTGGATTCATGGGCTGTGGAATCGATTAGGAAAAGTTTTGTTTATCAATTCATTCCGCACTTTGTTTTCCTTCTAGTTCGATTCCCAGCAGTGGTATTAGAGCCATGATTATGCTTAACACAAACTGCATATGGGCTAGTTTTTATGGTAAATTGATTGGTTTAATGAACTAGGGTTCATGTTTATGCATTAGCTAGGTTGTTTTCTGTTCTAATCCTCTTCTAAAATAAGTTTTAGAGCTGCTGGTTATTCAAGAGTTGAATAGGGATTGAATTTGGAGAAGAAGAATAGTTTTCATGGTAGTCATGAAAAATCGTCATCTTGTTTTGCATGCCGAAATTAGAGTTCTTCTCCAAAATTTTTGAGCCATATATGGTTAGAAAGCTCTTCAAATCAGCTTTCCAACCAAAACTGGTGCGTCGATTCGAGTTCTGTAGTGAAAGTTATGAATTTTTTACTACAGGCTGTCAGGGAAGACAGTTTTGCTCGGGAATGATGCAACAGCCACAACTGTGAGTTTTTGATGGAGATCAAAGGCATGGCAATGGTTTCCACCACTTGGGTTATGTTCTAGACATGTTATGGAAGGGTTCCCAAGCATTCGGATGCATCATAATTGGATTAAGATTCTAGAACAGAAGGAAGAAGGAGAAAACCACCATGTTCGAATCTGGGTTTTAGAACCCTAGGGTTCTTGCTACAGTTATGATCAGAAACTTTTGTAAAATTGATGTAAAATCATTATAGGATCATGATATATAATTTATAGTTCATATTCTTTAATAATCAAAAGAGTTTTGATGCAAAAAGAATCAAAAAGGTTTGATTTCTTGAAGAACACAGCTTGCTGTTTTTCTGCAGAAAAGTCATTAATGGAGTTTTTGTTCATAACTTGAGTTAGGAACTCCAAATTGCATGAAACCACTTGCATTAGTTTCCTAAGACATGTAGGATACTAGGAAAAATAATTTGGTAGCCTAACAATGTCATCTTGTTGGGTTTTAGAGCGATTTCCGAACTGTTACAGTAGGCTGATTTTTCTGGGCAGATTCTTGGTAAAAGAATTGTTTAGATCAATTGGGGATGATTTGATCATCCAATCCTCTTCTATTAGCTTAGTAATTCATGTAGGGATATGATACAAAAGCTAGATTTGAATGAGGATTCGATTTAATGGTGTTTTGATCACGATTGTGACCTTGGAGGTCCTCCCATGGTGGTGCCAACATTGGGTTCTTGAAACCCTAATTGATTTTGATCAAGGCAGCCACCAAGACCAC
This sequence comes from Liquidambar formosana, assembly GCA_039720395.1. Classification (NCBI taxonomy): domain Eukaryota; kingdom Viridiplantae; phylum Streptophyta; class Magnoliopsida; order Saxifragales; family Altingiaceae; genus Liquidambar; species Liquidambar formosana. Next base: position 14,574 of record JBBPBK010000072.1, on the reverse strand, counting down.
TTCACACATGTCCTAGGGCTAGGCCCTTACCCCTAGCAAGAGTCCCCATGGCTGTCTATGGCCTGCCACTGTTGATGGTGGCCATGGCCGCCTTGCCTAGCCATGGTAGCCCCATGGTGTTGGCGGCAGCCCTAGGGTTTCTTAGGAAATCCTAATTCCCATTAATGACTTAAACCCTAATTCATTTATGGCATTAATTGAAACCCTAATGTGATTATTAATTACCTTAATTAAAGTGTTTAATGATTGGTCATTAAATGACCAATCATGGTTATTAATAATTAGGGTATAATTAAGTGCATTTATGATGTTTAGGGTTTAGGGTTTAGGAAACCCTAATTTTCACTAATTAAAACCCTAATCTAATTAATGGCATTAATTGAAACCCTAATCCTATTAAATAATGACTTACGAACTAGGTTTAATGATTAGCTATTAATGGCTAATCATTGTCATTATTAATTAGGGTCTATTTGGTGCATTAATGATGTCAAGGGTTTTAGGGTTTTAGAAACCCTAATTGGTGCATATTAATTAAGTGTAATTAATATCCTAGGTGGCATTAATTAAACCCTAATCCTAATCATTAATACCGTTTGAACCTAGGGTTTAAATGATTGGTCATTAAATGACCAATCATAAGGCATTTAATGCATTAGGGTTACACTTAGGGTTTAGAGTTAATGCATTTAGGGTTTAGGGTTTTAGGAAACCCTAATGCACTAATTAATTAATGAAATGATTTTATTTAATTCCGAAATTGATTATTTAATTAATATTAATTAATTTTATAATGTTTTAAATGGTTTAAAAACATAATTTAGGATTAAATTAAAATCTAGAAAATTTTAATTAAATGAAATTGTTTTGTTTAATTAAAGAAACCCTAATATTTGATATTAGAGTTTAATTCGGGGACTTTATTTGTTTCAATTAATTTGATTAATTGAAATTAAATGTCTTAAATGTTAAGACTTGATTTAATTTTGGAAATTATGCAAATCCTAATGAGATTAGGACACATTAATGAGATTAATGAATACCAATCAATAGAGTTACCATAATGCCCATATGTTTTATTGCTTATAGTACTTTTATTTATGCAATGTGATTGTATAATTGTTAATGGATGATGATTATGGACTATACCTTTTAAAACCAATTATGATTGGCTGTCTTATGAATGGGTTGTATTATTTTTCAAGAGTTGTAATTTTATTTTGGTGATGTATTATTTATTTGGGGCTTGTATGCCACCTTCTTCTCTCTCTATCATTCTCTCATATACCCCACATTCCCCTTATATATCCCTTTCTTTAAATTATGTAAATGTTATGTAATTGAGAGTGCACTAAGGAGCATGGTGGACTCAAAATAGGATGGTGGAGCCTTACAAGCCAATGGAGGAGATTGAAGGACTTGGAAGCTTAGAGAAGACTTTCAAGAGAGCATGCAATGTTTCTAATGAATGTTTTACGATTACCTATACCCACCTTAGACCTTGGATTCAATCCATTGGCTTGAATTGAATCTTCTTAAAGTCCATAATCATCATAGTGGGAGCTTTTAATGAGATTAATAGTGATAGCTCCAAATCCAAAGATCGTTATATGTCACCTTAAAGGGACTAATATCGATAAGTGGATTATATATATATAATGCTGTTATATTTTATTTATATGCATGAGATGTATGTTAAATATGTTAATTTGATGAGACCCTTTAAAACCCTTCTTTTTTAATATTAAGTTGAAAATGGAGAACACATTAGGGAATGGATTCTTCATTGCCTTCCATCATTATAGGATCATCTAACGTCCCTTAATGTGGGTACCTGGCTGCAGACATGTAGGAGCTACCCATATTAAAAACATTATTTGAAACTATCACATAGGAGATATCACAGGGTGCCTAAACTAGTATATACCAAGAAACTATAATGTGAGGTATATATTTTGCGAAACATACCTGTGTGAATGATGGGTTTAACTTAATCAGGGAAGTATTCCAAGAAACTATAATGTGAGGAATATGTACCCTAGAGGCAAAATGATTGGAATTTACTTATGAAGCAATAGACAAGGAGTTGTCTTCTTATTGTGGGTTAGAAGTCAAGAAACTATAATGTGAGGCTTCTAGGTCATAGTAGGACCCCAATCCCCATTAGGAATGAGATTCTCGAATTCCATTAGAGGGTGTATGGAATTTGATAAAATAGTGGGAGGTACCATATGATTAAAGACCCAACCAAATTATCTTGATTGGTTACGGAATTTGAAAATTGTTTTAACTTCCGAAAAGATTACCTACACACTTGATGGCCCACTTCCTGAGGCTCCAGCTAAGGCTGCAACTCAACAGGAGATAGACACTTATCAGAAGTGCATGGACGACGACCTAAAGGCAAGATGCTATATGATGACATCTATGAGCCCTGAGCTTCAGAAGCAACATGAGTCTATAAGGAGCGCTCCTGACATCTTTCTCCACTTACAAGAGTTGTATGGGGAGCAAAGTAGGACCGCTAAATATAATATTATCAAGGATCTATTCAAGGCAAGGATGAACGAGGGTTCATCCGTGACTAATCACACCTTGAAAATGATCAACCATATCGAGCAGCTTGAGAAGCTTGATGTGATCATTGAAGCTGATATGTGTTCAGACATTATTCTGCAGTCCCTTCTTGATTCATTTGGGCCGTTCATTATAATTTCCATATGAACAAGCTTGAGCCCACTCTCCCTGAGCTGCACAAATCTGCTTAAGATGACTGAGGAGATGATGAAGAATGGGAAAGTTTCTTTGCTCGCATTTGATGGAGCTTCTACTTCCAAGCCCAAGCCCAAGCCCAAGCCCAAGCCCAAGCCCAAGCCTAAGGGCAAAGGCAAAGGCAAGGGTAAGAGTACCCAAAGGAAGAAGAAGAAAAACTTAAAGCCGAAGGGAGGCATCAAGAAAGGTAATACTGATAAGGCCAAAGGAACCTGTTTTCACTGCGGCAAGGATGGGCACTGGAAACGTAATTGTCGGGAGTATCTGGATACTCTAAAGAATCGACTTTCGGAAGGTGTGGATCATGCTCTAGACTAAATGTTAGTTGCATGGAGCATGATGGTTCTAAATTGAATGCTAAATAACCCAAGAGAACAAGAGATGAGAACTAATACATAGTGATGTATATAGAGTTTTCTCTTACTTTACAACCTTTACAAATGATTCAATCTAGGTTTGGGTGTGTATATTTAATGAAGTACAAATCTGAAATATTTGAAAGGTTCAAATAATTCAGATATGAAGTAGAGAAAAAAATCGGTAAAAGTATTAAAGCCCATCGATTGGATCGAGGAGGCAAATATTTAACCGATGATTTTTTAAGATCAACTTGTTCAAACAGGCATTCTATTACAATGCACACCTCTTAGAACACCATAACTTGATGGTGTGTCAGAAAGGAGGAAGAGGACCTTATAGGATATGGTCCGATCCATGATAAGTTACACCAACCTAATTATATCCTTTTAAGGATATGCCCTAGAAACTGCCGTGTACCTGTGAAACAGAGTTCAAACCAAGGGCTATTCCTTAGAACCCATATGAGATATGGAAAGGGAAAGCACCAAACCTTAAGCATGTTAAGGTATGGGGTTGCACTGCATATGTAAAGACATATGATGCAACCAAATTGGAATCAAGATAAGTTAAAATGTAGGTTTGTGGTTTATCCTAAACTCCTTTTAGGATATCATATCTATTATTCTGATGAACAAAAGTTATTTTGTTAGTAAGATTGCAGTCTTTCTTGAAAAAGAGTTTATTCAAGAAAAAGGCAATAACAGGAAAATAGAACTCAAAGAGTTGTTTGATAAGACACAAACCGACAATGATTCAACCCCTGTCCCTGTTTGTTAAGATAGAACCTATTATTGTACCATGAGTGTACAAAAGGGTTAGTGGGAGTGCGATCGAATTTATAGTCCTATATATGGATGGCATTCTACTTATTAGGAATAATGTAGAAATGTTGTCAAAAGTGAAAGATTGACTTTCACAGAATTTTTCCATGAAAGATTTGGGAGAAGTATTCTATATTCTGGGAATAAAGGTTTATAGAGATAGATCTTAAAGGATGCTAGGTCTCTCCCAATCGATGTACATAGACAAGATTTTGAAAGGGTTCAAAATGCATGATTTCAAAAGAGGTCTAATTCCTGTTAAACATGAAATCAAGTTGTCTAAAAGCATATGCCATGCTATGTACATGACTAGATATCAATTTTACTGTAAGTATTAGGAGCAGATATCAGGCAAACGCAGGTTAGAAACACTGGGAAGCAGTCAAGGCTATCCTTAAGTACTTGAGAAGAACTAAGGATCTATGTCTTGTCTATGGAGAAAGAAACTTTGAAATGGTTGGTAAAACGGACTCAGATTTTCAATTTGATGATGATGATAGGAGATCAACATCGGGTTATGTTCTCACCTTAAATTGTGAAGCTATAAATTAGAGCGCATTGCTGTATGTTTAGATGAGGAAGTTCATTAATGAACTAGGAGTGGTTCCTAACATTGAGAAGCCTATATCATTGTTTTGTGACAACAACGGGGCTAGTGCTCAAACCAAGGAACCACCGTCTCATCAAAAGGCCAAACTTTAAGCAGCAATTTCAAGTGATTAGAGAGATCATTGGAAGAGTTGACATATACATATAGAAGATTAATACAATAGAGAATGTAGAAAACCCCTTCACTAAAAGCTCTGATCCAAGTGCAGTTGGATCACCACTGGCAAGAAATGGGTATGAGATACTTGGTGGATTGGCTATAGTGCAAGTGGGAGGTTGTTAAGATTATGCCCTAGAGCCAATCATGGAGATGATTGTTTAGGGATTAGGAATAATCATTTGCTTTCATTTATATATGTCACATTTATTATTGATTTAATAAAAGGGTTTATTCTATTATGTTTATATGCATCACTTATATTTACATAATATGTCCATGGAGTTAGAGTTGAGAATATGAAATTACAAAGGGTTGTAATTTTGAGACTATAAATATATCTCTATACCAAACTCCTAAATTATTCCTAGTTGAATGTTCACTATGATGGACAATAATGAACCATAGGACTAGCACTTGTTAGGTTGACTCTATAGGAGGATAGCTAGTCTCAAGCTATTTGTGTGTAGACACTACAACCAATAAGTGGGTGCCTATTATAAGAATAGGTACATTGAATGTGACCAAAGATATGAGATAAATTGAATGGAGTTTTAACCTGCCGGTCAATCAATTTCTCATAGTTATAGTGGTACAAGTAATCTTTAGGCCTGAGACACCATAGTTGTCTTATGCACATAGCTTTAGAAGTTTGATAACACTAAGTGCAGATCCTAATCATGGGTCTGTAAGGGTGTTCATTAGCCTTACTGCTATGTGTGTGAAGGCATGTGAGTGATCAACAAGTAATCCATCACTCTCAGGAAAAAGAAAGAAAATGTTTCATATATCATTCAGTGATATAACTCATTAAATCCATGGGCCCATGGTGGAATGAATATGGAAAGGAGTTTCCATAAGTTCATTATTGAGTTGATATTCATGAATGAGAATAAAGTAATTGAACTAGGGACTTAACAGAATTCCATGTCCTATTAGTTCAATTGGAGACATTGAGTGGATGGAAGGATGTAATTATAACCTATAAACTATAACAGAAGGGTTCTTTATTAGATACTATTCACCTCAATAAGGACCGCACCATGAGCCACATGCTAGGTGTTACTCATGGTTAGTAGAAGCCCTAATTGATATAAATGAGTTATAATCAATTAGAGAATTGGAAGAAGTTCCAATTAAACCCTAAATGGAAAGAGTTCCATTGTGCACATCTCGTGCTATTCCTACTACTTGATGATGTGAACCCAATGGGTCACACACTAATCATGCTAAAAGAGCTTGAAAGTCTATGAGAGAAAGGGCATAAGTGAATGAAAGAATAGTTCTTAAGGGGCAAGTTTGTATAAGATATAAATTAAAGGGGTTAGTGTGTAATTTAGGGAAATTACACGTAATTCTATTTGGAATAGAAGTCCCCCCTTGGCTGGCCCTAGTGGAGGCTATATAAAGCCTCACATGTGATGTGATGATATCACTTGAAGCACAATCCCTAGTGTTGGCCAAAAATTCAACAAAGCCTCTCTCTTTCTCTCTTCTCTTCTCCACCTCTAGCAAGAATAAGGAAGAAAGAAGAAAGGACTTCAAGCTCTAACTAGGTGTGGATACCGTTGGAGGCAGTACACTTGGACTGCTCGTTTTTTGCTGTCTGGATTCAAACATGGAGCAAAAAAGAGAAGACTTTATCAACTATAAGTAATTCTACCCCCTTCTAGTTAGGGTTTTGTTTGTGTTTAAGCATAATTGGATTCATGGGCTGTGGAATTGATTAGGAAAAGTTTTGTTTATCAATTCATTCCGCACTTTGTTTTCCTTCTAATTCGATTCCTAGCGGTGAGGTGAGTGCAAAATGGAGGTCTCTACTACTTCAGAGGTTTGCTAAACTGCCACTTAGTCAAAAGGATGTCATATGGAACTCTGTCTATGTATTCAAGAAAGAAGCACTCGCAAAATCCATTAGATCGTGCGATGCAGCAAGAAACTTTTCTCCAATATCATGCCAAACTGGGGCAGTTTTTAAAATAACTTTCAAAAACCCCATTTCAAAAGTGCTTGCATCATTTGTTTCTCAAAATAAAGGGAAGAGAAAGGCATCCCAAGAATGCCTCATACAGTGTTTAAGATACTACAGCATTATCAGGAACAAGCTTACAGTTGCGACCACGATTGTAAGAGAGGTGGCAATCACAATGGCCCAAAGAATAAGAAAATGGTGGCCTAAAATATGGAGGACACAATGTTGCAATCAATCCCATTAGTACATTCAAAGGGGAAAACATCTCAAAATTCTTTTGATCATGCATTGACCAAGTCTTTTGTAGCATCAGCAAGGTTTTCATATTCATGTTACTTTTTACAATGCTAGGATAGGAGCAAAAGTTTTCAAGGTAAAATGCTTCATTGCATACATGATAGTACTACACATTTTGGAAGATTAACAATACAAGAAGGAGAAAAGAAGTCAGGTGCCCACCCCCACCTTCCCTAGCAATCCCATTATCAAGCTTAAAAGCATCAAGGCGATGACCGGAGAAAAGAAGTCAACTGCCCACCTTACCTCCCCGATAATCCCACCATCAGAAAAAGGATGCCAATCATAGAGCCTCACTTCCATTACTGGGGCAACTTTTGATGAACTTCAAGCCCACCCCACTTCAGCGACTAGGGAAACTTTTGAATGAATCTTTCGCTCAACCCGCTTCAACAACTAGGGCAACTTCTAGATGAATCTCCGGTTCACCCAATTTCACCAATTGGGGCAACTCTTGGATGAACTTCAAGCTCATTTCACTTCAGCAACTGGAGCAACTTTTGGATGAATGTCTAGTTCACTTCGTTTCAGCGATTGGGGAGACTTCCTAACTTACCCCACTTTAGCAATTGGGGCACCTTCAGCTACAATCTTTAGCTCGCCATACTATGGACAAATCTTGACTCACTTCAGTAACTGGGGCAGATTTTAGATGTGGTTTTCCAAATTGAAGCAATTGTGAAGCTCGACTAGTGTGAGCAGCCAACAAAAGCCATCTAAAAATATGCAAAGGACAAAGTAAAAGAATTCAAAGAGTTAAAGTTGGGACAAAGCAAAGTTGAGCAAATAAACAGAAGCTACAAAGCCGGTAAGTATATGCACAGACATATCATGAAGCATATTAGAGCATGTTAATAGATAGATGAGTGAAAGAAAGAATAAATCAAAGACAGAAAAGAAAGAGGAACAATAATGAACATCTAATAAAACTTTAATTCATGATCACAAAAGTGCATTAATGTGTTTTCAATCTTCTGATATAATTCGCGAGAATTATCACCACCTCTGAATGGTTCACGGGAACCATTTACATCCATTCTAAGCTTACTTAAGATTTTGTACACCTCTAAATGGTTCACAGGAACCATTTACATCCACTCTAAGCTTACTTAAGATTTCCTACATCTTTAAATGGTTCACGTGAACCATTTACATCCTTTTTCGGCTCATGGGAGTCGTTTCAAGCTTATGATAAGCTATTCTACATCTCTAGTGGTTCACGTGAACCATTTACATCCTATCCCGACCCACAGGGGCCGCTAAAGCGTACATACAACTCTTCTGTACCTCTAAGGGGTTCAAGGGAACCCACAACTCTTCTCTTAGCCCACGAGAGTCACTGAGTGACACTGTTCACTTCACAACTCTTCTCTCAACCTACGAGAGTCGCTAAGTGACACTGTTTGCTCCACAACTCTTCTCTCAACCCACGAGACTCGCTGAGTGACACTGTTCACTCCACAACTCTTCTCTCTACCTGTGAGAGTCGTTGAATGACACTGTTCACTCTACAACTCTTTTCTTGACCTATGAGAGTCGTTGAGTGACACTGTTCACTCCACAACTCTTCTCTCGACCTGCGAGAGTCGTTGATGACACTTTCACTCCATAACTCTTCTCTCGACCTGCGAGAGTAGCTGAGTGACATTGTTCACTCCACAACTCTTTTCTCGACCTACAAGGATCGCTGAGTGACAGTATTCACTCCACAATTCTTCTCTTGACCTACGAGAGTCGCTGAGTGACACTGTTCTCTCCACAACTCTTCCCTCAGCTCGCGGGAGCCGCTTCTAGCCTATATGGGCTTTTCTATAGCTCTAAATAGTTCACGGGAACCATTTACACCCTTTCTCGGCTCACGAGAGCCACCCCAAGCTTACATTAGCTTCCTCACTTTTTAAATGGTTCACAGGAACCATTTACATCTTATCTCGGCTCACGAAGGCTGCTTCCGGCTTATACAAGCTTTTCGACTCTTCAAATAGCTCATGAGAACCATTTGTTTCCAAACCCATCCCCATTGGATCCTACCCATCGCTGCCTATTTAAAAGCTTCATCCTAGCTTCATAGGTCGCTAACACAGTCTCGTCCTAACTTCATAGCTCGCTAACGCAGCCTCATCCTAGCTTCATAGGTCACTAATGCAACCTCATCCTAGCTTCATAGGTCGCTAAGGCAGCCTTGTCCTAGCTTCATAGGTCTCTAACGCAGTCTCGTCCTAGCTTCATAGTTCACTAACGCAGCCTCGTCCTAGCTTCATAGGTCGCAAACGCAGCCTCATCCTAGTTTCATAGGTCACTAACGCAATCTCGTCCTAGCTTCATAGGTCATTAACACAGTCTCGTCCTAGCTTCATAGGTCGCTAAGGCAGCCTCGTCCTAGCTTCATAGGTCGCTACGCAGTCTCGTCCTAGCTTTGTAGGTCACTAATGCAGTCTCATCCTAGCTTCATAGGTCGCTAAGGCAGCCTCATCCTAGCTTCATAGGTCGCTAATGCAGCCTCGTCCTAGCTTCATAGGTTGCTAACGCAGCCTTGTCCTAGCTACATAGGTCACTAAAATCCTCGTCTTAACTCCATCTGTCGCTAAGGGTTCTCACACCCACCTCCGAGTTCTCACACTCATCTCAGAGTTTTCACACCTACCTTAAAAGATTTTTTACATCCATTTTTCTACCCAAGTTCCGCGATGACCTAGAACATTGCACATCTATCCAAGGTCCGTAATGACCTAGAACATTGCACATCTATCCATCCAAGGTTCGCAATGACCTAGAACATTGCACATCTACCCAAGGTCCGCAATGACCTAGAACATTGCACATTTATCTATCCAAGGTCTGCAATAACCTAGAACATTGCACATCTACCCAAGATCTGTAATGACCTAGAACATTGCACATCTATCCAAGGTCCGCAATGACCTAAAACATTGCACATCTATCCAAGGTCCAGAATGACCTAGAACATTGCACAACCATCTTTCTACTTAAGAAGCGTCCATGGCTGAAGGAGAGAGGGGTCCATGGTTGGATCTGTTGGAAAACAATGTATGTAATGCCCCGCATTTGCATAAATCTATTTATTTATTTAATTATATATTTAATGGGTTACGGTTAATTTGATTTATTAGTTGATTTTACTATTCACATAATTATTGGGATTAGGTATAATCACGAATTAGATAACTACGTAACCAAACATTAATATTGAAACTAAACCTAAATAGGTTAGGGTTAAGTTCTGCCTTATATAAGATCTTGTAAGAGAAGTTATTACTTTTGGTTTGAAAACGATTGAGAGAGAAAGAAAAATTGACGGCTGGGTTTTAGCTTTTCATCGTCTACCTAATAATCAAGTAAGTATTTCATGTGATACATGTTAAGTTGTCAGATTGTTACCATGTTTGGTATTAAATAAAATAAAATAACGTGGGATGATATATAATGCTCGGTAGGAGAAGGGAATGATAGTGATTGATGTACAGTAATTGTTTTGATAAACTGACAATATATTAATTAATATTTATACATGAAAACGTTAATGAAAAGTTGTTGTTATTTACTTACATATAATATAATATTATTTATGAATTCTATTCAAACAGTAAAAGAAAGTTTGTCAAAATATATATATGTTGGTATGAATGGTACAAGCCTATTAAAAAAAAAAAAGTGGAGGTTGGTACGAATGGTAAAAGCCTATAAATAAAAAAAAATGGAGGTTTACAGCTTTTGAGAGTTGCAGGAAGTGAGTTATATATATATATATATATATATATATACACACGCACACACACATATATTATATGTTAACCGTACTTGATGGGTGTGGGTAGTGATACTATTTATCCCATGGATACATGTTCACACTAAAGTTCTTGTATCCATGTAATTGGGGCTTACACATTAGAATTTCACTGTACGGGTTGTTGTATTTTAGCTAATTTTATGGGCTTGATATGATGGATTGGGTCGAATATGATTCAAACCCATTAATCTATAATTTAACATGAGTTTATTTTAATGTCATGCTAGTATATATTAATTATATTGAATATAGTGATTATTATAAGGTCGTGGGAATTAGACATTGAACCCTTAATGCACCACTTAATTAGGGAGACCTTTTAGTGTATGTATGATTTATTGATAAAGAATACTATTAATTTTAAGTTCTGAATAGCATTGGAATTATTAGAAGTTCGATCACTTGGATTGTTGAATATTTTTCTTTAGGTAAGGGAACTTGCACAATGTATCGCTGCCCTCTTTGATTAAATAAAAATAAATTTGATTTTTATTCCTCTTTCGTGAGCCAATGATTTATGGACAATTATTTTCAAAACTGTTTCACTATCAAAGTGGTTATTTCTTATGTGCTATGGGTCAAGCAAAATAGTCATTTATTGAAATTGTTTACATACGTGTTTTGAACCTGTTTTATTAGTGAAAAATATTTGCCAAATGTTTATTGTATAAGTATGAACTCTAATTAGATTATTGATCCATCCCAACAGGGGATTCTAATACTGTTAGAATAGTGGTCTGTGTCAACAGAGGATGCTAATTCTATTGGTCATCAGTACTGATGTAGTGTAAAGTCCCATGATGATGGACACCTATTAAGTGTGAATCTAGCCAAAGGAAGTACTTGTATAAATTAGTGTTTTATTGATTTGTATTATATCAATCAGTGATTCTAAAGTCATTTATCGAATGGATTGTTATCAGAAGTGTTTCAGTGTTATTGTTTATTGAATTGAAAGAAAGAGAATTATTTCTAAAATTTTATACGCTTAATGAATTGAAAGAAATGATTTATTGTAAAACTCTAACGTTTTGTTACTCATATTTTTAAATCAATCGTGTGAATATGCTTGACCTCTTCTTGTATGTATTGTGTAATGTTTTATTGCCGAGCTTTATGCTCACCCTTTATATTTTTCCCCACAGATGAATAGTTTGATGTGAGTAGCTTCCGTATACGAAGAGTTAGGGTGTCGATGGCTTGATCTACTAGCTTAATTAGAACTTTTATTTTAGTAGTTAGAAGAATTAGTTTATTATTTCGGTGGACGTTGTAGTAGGTTATTAGAGGTGACAATTTACTTTTATGGATATGGATTTATCTAGTTATTTTAATTAATTGTTGAGACTTTAGTTATGCTATGGCTTGAATTTTATTGTGAATAGATTATTGGAGACAACTTTATTACAAGTTGATATTGTTAAGTGGTTTGGCCTATATAGGGCGTACGTAAACTTTTGTGAGTTGTGACAATCATGTCACTAAATCCAGTCTTTTGGGTTTGGGGTGTGACAGTTTAATTTGGTATCAAAGCCAGGTTTATGATTCTGTAGACTCTTAAATCATAACCATAGGATTGACAAAGTATAGACGAATGAGAAGATAGATATAAACTAAGAACTAATAGTTTAGTTGTAGTACAACAGGAATTTTTGAGAATTGATAACATGGCTTATAGAGTGATTATTTAATATATTTGTCCATTATTAATTTATTGTTTAGAATTTATTATAAATGCTAAACCTTAATGTGAACCTCGAAAAGTGGCCCACAAGGATTGAAAAGAAAATATGTTGAAAACAAAAAAGGAGTCGCCACCTTATTTTTTAAAGGAAACAGGGAAAACCCTAAAAACCAATTTTGTTTTAAGAAAACAAAAGAATAACTTCATGTTTAAGAAGGAAAGGCAAAAATAGTCTTTTGGAAACCAAAGAAATCGGGGATTCGGAGGCTAAGTTATGACATGAGAAGGTTCTAAGCATAGCCTATAGGCACCCATGTCACCCTTTCGGTCTCTTAGTTTATTTGGGCTAAATCAAGATCTTACCATACAAAAATCAGCAAGATATCATCATAAGAGTTACATGCATATCATATATCCATCCATAACAAACAAACAAAACAAAGAAAAACTAAACTAAACTAGGATACTTAGATCCTAGGGCGGACTTGAACCTCAAAGCGCCTACGTACCATGTAGCGAAATACATGGATCAAAGTCCACGTAGTTCGAAGAGAATTAGGGTTAAATCCTAATATAAACCTATGGTAAAAACCCTAGGTTTCCTTATTTGAAAGATAGAAAATCTGGTATTTAAAACCAAGTTTGAAATAGAAATAACTTCGACAAGATGGAAACTTTGATAAAAAGGTAATTTATTTAATCAAGGAAACCTCTAATTATTACCATAGACTCATAGTAGGAAATAACCCTAAGGAGGGAGAAGAGAGAAGATAAAGGAAGAAAAAGTGAATTAGGGCACTTTCAAACCCTACTTACCTTGTGCAATATCTCCGAGCAATAGCAAGCTTAAGCAATAACGACCTTATTTGCAATAAAGCAATTATCACCCCTATTTGCACCCTTACATGTGCTCAAAACAAACGAAAAGAAGAAAATACAAATCTGGACAGAATAGTATAAGGGCCTAAAATCATCCACTAATCATGCATATAACACAAACAGTGAAATAATATAAACCCTAATGTAATCCTAGAACCATGACATGCATAAAACCCTAAAATCAACTAACATGAATGTAGAAAATCATCATAGCTATTCTATATGCAATACATATACAGAAACTATGAAGAAAAAGACAACAAGAAGCCTAAACTATTATGCTATATGCAACAAACCTAAAACAAGGGCAAAAGAAATCCTAAACTCACACACATGCTTTAAACTATGTGAAACAACCCTAAATCATGCAAAACTAAACATAAATGACATTCTAATCATATGTATTAACTAATGAAAGCATCAACACATGATAAAAATGCAAGCTTGAACATGAAATAATAGCTATTCAATGCAAAACCCTAAAAAAGACACTAGAAACCCTAGAATCACAACTATGCATAAAATCACATGGAATAACATTATAACATGCATAACTCCTCAAGGATAACATTTTAGTCATGAATATTAACCGATAGAAGTATCAACACATGATAAAAATGCCAACTTGAACATGAAATAGAGTTATTCTAATTTCAGCACAATAGAAACCCTAAAATCCCAACTATGCATTAAACCACATAAAACAAACCCCTAGCATGCAAAGCTAACCATGAACAATATTCTAATCATGCATATTAACCAATAAAAGCATCAACACATGATAAAAACATAAACTTTAGCATACAATAGAGCTATTCTAAGCAAAATCCTAATTTCAGCATAAAAGGAAAAGAGGGTATACCTATGGTGGAGTCCTCTTGCTGCTGTAGAGACTTCTTCTCCTCTTGAAACACTCTCCTTCAAGCCTCACACAAACCCTAGCTTCTCCTTTGGAACTCTCTCTTACTCTCTTTCATCCAGAAATTAGGTTAAACTACATAAGAATGGCTTAGTTGCCTTCAAGTGGCCCCCCTAATGCTGAAGTATAGAGGGGTATTTATAGAGATTGAGTGGAATCAATCAATGGTTTGGATTAAACCCTAAATATTAATCCAAGGGCCTTAGAGACTTCCTTGGGGCTCAAGTAGGTCAAATAGGGCTGAAAATAAGATGGAATGGCGCTGGAGGCAAAAAATCCGTCAAAAATAGGAAGGA
>JBBPBK010000070.1:0-28943 GCA_039720395.1 Liquidambar formosana | reverse complement strand
CGGAGCCGAGGTCGGCACCGCGCGACGCGAGAAATCCGATAGGGACGAGGACGAGCGTGCGCTGGATTTGCCGCACGCAACCAACCGATCATCGAGGGACAAGGCCGTATTTATGCATACGCTGGATTTGCCGCATGCAACCAACCGATCATCGAGGGACATGGCCTTATTTATGCATACGCTGGATTTGCGCATGCAACCAACCGATCATCGAGGGACAGGGCCGTATCAATGCATACGCTGGATTTGCCGCATGCAACCAACCGTGAGCAAGCCAGCATGCTTGGGTGCCGTCGCCCCATGTTGCCTGCGGGGGCCGCAGCCAAGCCGTGCAAGCACAGGCGAGGCATTGGCATCCCTAGCGCAAAGCTTCCGCGACCCTTACATGCCGACTGCATAGATCCAACCGCACACGCCAACATGCTGGGGTGCACCCGCCTACTCAAGCTCCTGCGGGGGCCGCCGCCGAGGCATTGGCATCCCTAGAGCAAGACTCTCGCAACCCCAACATGCCGGCTTTCGAATAAGCAACGCTGAACACCCACATCCAACCCGGCGCCAACCAGCATGCTAGAGTGCACTCGCCTACTCAAGCTCCTGCGGGGGCCGCCGCCGAGGCATTGGCATCCCTAGAGCAAGACTCTCGCAACCCTAACATACCGAATCGCAACCAAGCAGATGCACGCATTCATCCCACCACGAGCCAACCGTGAGCAAGCCAGCATGCTTGGGTGCCGTCGCCCCATGTTGCCTGCGGGGGCCGCAGCCAAGCCGTGCAAGCACAGGCGAGGCATTGGCATCCCTAGCGCAAAGCTTCCGCGACCCTTACATGCCGACTGTATAGATCCAACCGCGCACGCCAACATGCTGGGGTGCACTCGCCTACTCAAGCTCCTGCGGGGGCCGCCGCCGAGGCATTGGTATCCCTAGAGCAAGACTCTCGCAACCCCAGCATGCCGGCTTTCGAATAAGCAACGCTGAACACCCACATCCAACCCGGCGCCAACCAGCATGCTAGAGTGCACTCGCCTACTCAAGCTCCTGCGGGGGCCGCCGCCGAGGCATTGGCATCCCTAGAGCAAGACTCTCGCAACCCTAACATACCGAATCGCAACCAAGCAGATGCACGCATTCATCCCACCACGAGCCAACCGAGCCAACCATCGCACGCACGCATCTCACCAGCCGCAGGCCAACGCGTTCGAGTGCCAAGCCATTTTGCCCACAGACGCCGCTGCCACAAGGCATTGGCACCCATCAGCGCATGGCTTTAGCAGCCCGACATGCCGGCTTGTGGGCAAGCAGATGCCCACGTTTATCCCCCCGCAGCCTAGCCAAGCCCAGGAGATGCTCGCCCGCATCGCACCCCCCGCAGGCCAACGCGTTCGAGTGCCAAGCCATTTTGCCCGTGGACGCCGCTGCCGCGAGGCATTGGCACCCACTGGCGCATGGCTTCGAAGCCCGAACATGCCAGCTTGCGAGCAAGCAGATGCACGCATTCATCCCACCATGGCTTGGACTAGCCGAGCGACGCACGCATCGCACCCCCCCGCAGGCGAACGCGTTCGAGTGCCAAGCCAATTGCCCGCGAGAACCGCTGCCATGCCGTTGCGAGCACAAGCAAGGCGTTGGAATCACTGGCGCAAGGCTTCGACAGCCCGACAGTCGTTGCTTGCGGGTAGAGCAGATGCGAGCATCCCTCGAGCCCCGGCGAGGCGCCGGGGGGCCGCCGCCTATGTTGCCTGCGGGCGCCGCGACCACGCCGTGCAAGCACGGGCGAGGCCTGGGCATCCCTAGCGCAAGGCTTTGGAAGCCCCCCAACACGCTCGCTCGAAGCGCGCCAGACCACCGCGTCCACGCGCATGGCCTGGCCAAGTCCACACAATCGTCGCGCCCCTGCCCGCTCACCCCGCCGCCGCGCCGGGCGCCTCGGGGTGCCGACGCCGTGCCGTGCTTCTCGGCGTGGGCGATTGCCCACAACCATGTTTGCACTGCAAATGCGTCGGCACCCCTAGGCGCACGGCTTGGCAGCCCTGCCTCTACCATGGCATCCCAAGGTGTGCAGACCCCTCCCCCCCTAAAGAGCTCTTAAGACGTTTGAAGGACCCCAAGGAGGAAACATCAAACATTACCAAAAGGCATAATGGACTTTAAAATGACCAAAACTTATCGTATTGACCTGAAATTTGGCAGAGTGGTTGGAAATACATCAAAGAAGCATGGGTAAAAATTTCATAATTTTTTATCGCAGAAAAAAATTTATTTAATTTTTTTAATGGAAAAATAATCGAAAAATCATAGAAAAATGTAGAAAATAGATTTTGGGGTGAAACCTTCGCCAATATTTTTTAAAAAAGGATTAGGATCATGGAAAAAAATTTGGTAGAGTTTGGACGAACTAAAAAATTTGGCCCATTTAAGGCGGGGGTGGAAAACCGACGAGTACGGGTGAAACCTGTGGCCAATGAAGGGAAAATGAATGACACAATGATGGGAGAAAACATTTGAGAAGTTCCATGGGCAGTCATTTTGTGTCTTCTCCCGTCGCATTGACTTTGCACATGTTTTTGGCTAGACTTGCCATGGCCACTACTACTTGCCATGGCCACTACAACTTGCCTTGGCCATGGCATGCATGTGTTGCCGCAATCATTGCCTTGCCTAGCCTCGCCGTGGCCACACCATGCTTGCCACCTCTCTCTCCCACCCATGGCATGCTTCCCGTTGCCTTGGTCATGCCCCTTGACCTTGTCGTCGCTTGGCCTTGGCCTTGGCCTTGTCGTGGCTTGGCCTTGGCCTAGCTTGGCCGATGGCATAACCTCATTTTGTAAATCATGCTCATTCTTAAAAAAGCCTACTTTTTCTTTTGGCCAATGAGGGGGAAATGAATGACACAATGATGGGAGAAAACATTTGAAAAGTCCTATGGCCACTCATGGTGTGTTTTTTCCCATCGCATTGGCTTTGCACATGTCATGGCTAGACTTGCCATAGCCACTACGACTTGCCTTGGCCACGGTAAGCATGTGTTGCCACAACAATTGCCTCGCCTAGACTCGCATTGGGCATACCCTGCCTACCACCTAGCTCTCCTCTTCCCATCGCATTGGTCATGCCCCTTAACCTTGTCCTGGATTGGCCTTGCCTTCGCCTTGCCACGGCTTGGCCACCACAGACTAGCCACCACGAACATGGCCTTGTTGCCTGGGGGCACCGCAACTACGCCGTGGGAGCACGGGCGAGGCCTTGGCATCCCTAGCGCGAGGCTTTGGAAGCCCCCCAACACGCTCCCTCAAAGCAGGCCAGACCACCGCGTCCACGCGCATGGCCTGGCCAAGTCCACACAGTCATCACGCCCCTGTCCGCTCACCCGCCGCCGCGTCAGGCGCCTCGAGGTGCCGACGCCGTGCCGTGCCTCTCGGCGTGGGCGATTACCCACAACCATGCTGCACGTGCAATGCGTCGGCACCCCTAGGCGCACGGCTTGGCAGCCCTGCCTCCGCCATGGCAGCTCGAGGTGTGCAGACCCCTCCCCCCCCCCTAAAGAGCTCTTAAGACGTTTGAAGGACCACAAGGAGGAAACATCAAACATTACCAAAAGGCATAATGGACTTCAAAACGACCAAAACTGATCGTATTGACCTGAAAATTGGCAGAGTTCTTGAAAATGCATCAAAGAAGCATGGGTGCAAATTTCAGAATTTTTTATCGCAGGAAAAAATTTATTTAATTTTTTAATGGAAAAATAATCGAAAAATCATAGAAAAGTGTAGAAAATAGATTTTCGGGTGAAACCTTCGCCAATATTTTTTAAAAAAGGGTTACGATCATGGAAAAAAATTTGGTAGAGTTTGGACGAACTAAAAAAAATGGCCCGTCGTGGCTTGGCCATGGCCTTGTCGTGGCTTGGCCTTAGCCTAGCTTGTCCGATGGCATAACCTCATTTTGCAAATCATGGTCATTCCAAAGAAAGGCTGCTTTTTGCTTGAAAAGCCTTCGCCTGGCCAACGCTATGCACTGCCTTGGCTTGGCCGTGGCCAAGCTACCACACCTTGCACTACCATGGCTTGGCTGTGGCCTGGCCACGCTGTGCACTGCCTTGCGTTGGCCTGGCCACGCCTTGCTTCCGCTGCCTTGGCCTGGCCATGCCTTGCGCTGCCTTAGCCTGGCCACGACTTGCGCTGCCTTGGCCTGGCCGTGGCCTGGCCACGCCTTGCTCGCGCTGCCTTGGCCTGGCCGTGGCCTGGCCACGCCTTGCTTGCGCTGCCATGGCCTGGCCACGCCTTGCGCTGCCTTGGCCTGGCCGTGGCCTGGCCACGCCTTGCTTGCGCTGCCATGGCCTGGCCGTGGCCTGGCCACGCTGGGCACTGCCTTGGCCTGGCCATGCCTTGCGCTGCCTTGGCCTGGCCGTGGCCTGGCCATGCCTTGCGCTGCCTTGGCCTGGCCACGACTTGCGCTGCCTTGGCCTGGCCGTTGCCTGGCCACGCCTTGCGCTGCCTTGGCCTGGCCACGCCTTGCTTGCGCTGCCTTGGCTTGGCCACGCCTTGCGCTGCCTTGGGCTGACCGTGGCCTGGCCACGCCTTGCGCTGCCTTGGCCAGGCCGTGGCCTGGCCACGCCGTGCGCTGCCTTGGGCTGCCTTGGACTGGCCACGCCTTGCGCTGCCTTGGCCTGGCCGTGGCCTGGCCACGCCTTGCGTGCGCTGCCTTGGCATGGCCGTGGCCTGGCCACGCCTTGGGCTGGCCGTGGCCTGGCCACGCCTTGGGCTGCCTAGCCTGGCCACGCCTTGCTTGCACTGCCTTGGCTTGGCCGTGGCCTGGCCACGCCGTTCGCTGCCTTGGCCTGGCCGTGGCCTGGCCACGCCTTGCACTGCCTGGCCTGGCCGTGGCCTGGCCACGCCTTGCTTGCGCTGCCTTGCCCTGGCCGTGGCCTGGCCACGCCTTGCGTTGCCTTGGGCTGACCGTGGCCTTCCCACGCCTGGCGCTGCCTTGGCCTGGCTGTGGCCTGGCCACGCCTTGCTCGCGCTGCCTTGGCTTGGCCGTGGCTTGGCCACGCTTTGCGCTGCCTGGCCTGGCCGTAGCCTGGCCACGCCTTGCTTGCGCTGCCTTGGCTTGGCCGTGGCCTGGCCAAGCCTTGCGCTGCCTTGGCCTGGCCGTGGCCTGGCAATGCCGTGCGCTGCCCTGGGCTGCCTTGGCCTAGCCACGCCTCGCGCTGCCTTGGGCTGACCGTGGCCTGGCCACGCCTTGCGCTGCCTTAGCCAGGCCGTGGCCTGGCCACGCCGTGCGCTGCCTTGGGCTGCCTAGGACTGGCCACGCCTTGTGCTGCCTTGGCCTGGCCGTGGCCTGGCCACGCCTTGCGTGCGCTGCTTTGGCATGGCTGTGGCCTGGCCACGCCTTGCGCTGCCTTGGGCTGGCCGTGGCCTGGCCACGCCTTGGGCTGCCTAGCCTGGCGATGCCTTACTTGCGCTGCCTTGGCTTGGCCGTGGCCTGGCCATGCCGTGCGCTGCCTTGGCCTGGCCGTGGCCTGGCCACGCCTTGCACTGCCTGGCCTGGCCGTGCCCTGGCCACACCTTGCTTGCGCTGCCTTGCCCTGGCCGTGGCCTAGCCACGCCTTGCGTTGCCTTGGGCTGACCGTGGCCTGCCCACGCCTTGCACTGCCTTGGCCTGGCCGTGGCCTGGCCACGCCTTGCTCGCGCTGCCTTGGCTTGGCCGTGGGTTGGCCACGCTTTGCGCTGCCTGGGCTGGCCGTGGCCTGGCCACGCCTTGCTTGCGCTGCCTTGGCTTGGCCGTGGCCTGGCCAAGCCTTGCGCTGCCTTGGCCTGGCCGTGGCCTGGCAATGCCGTGCGCTGCCCTGGGCTGCCTTGGCCTGGCCACGCCTTGCGCTGCCTGGCCTGGCCGTGGCCTGGCCACGCCTTGCTCGCGCTGCCTTGGCCTGGCCGTGGCCTGGCCACGCCCTGCTCGCGCTGCCTTGGCTTGGCCGTGGCCTAGCCACGCCTTGCGCTGCCTGGCCTGGCCGTGGCCTGGCCACGCCTTGTTTGCGCTGCCTTGGCCTGGCCGTGGCCTGGCCACGCCTTGCGCTGCCTTAGCCTGGCCGTGGCCTGGCCACGCCGTGCGCTGCCTTGGGCTGCCTTGGCCTGGCCACCCCTTGCGCTGCCTGGCCTGGCCGTGGCTTGGCCACGCCTTGCTTGCGCTGCCTTGGCCTGGCCGTGGCCTGGCCACGCCCTGCTTGCGCTGCCTTGGCTTGGCCGTGGCCTGGCCACGCCTTGCGCTGCCTTGGCCTGGCCGTGGCCTGGCCATGCCGTGCGCTGCCTTGGGCTGCCTTGGGCTGGCCGTGGCCTGGCCACGCCTTGCACTGCCTGGCCTGGCCGTGGCCTGGCCACGCCTTGCTAGCGCTGCCTTGGCCTGGCCGTGGCCTGGCCACGCCTTGCGTTGCCTTGGGCTGACCGTGGCCTGGCCACGCCTTCCGCTGCCTTGGCCTGGCCGTGGCCTTGCTCGCGCTGCCTTGGCTTGGCCGTGGCCTGGCCACGCCTTGCGCTGCTTGGCCTGGCCGTGGCCTGGCCACGCCTTGGTTGCGCTGCCTTGGGTTGGCCGTGGCCTGGCCACCCCTTGCGCTGCCTTGGCCTGGCCGTGGCCTGGCCACGCCGTGCGCTGCCTTGGCCTGGGCGTGGCCGTGGCCTGGCCACATCGTGCAATGCCTCGGCCTGGCCGTGGCCTTGGCTTGGCTGCGGCCTTGGCTTGGCCACGCCTTGCGCTGCCCTTGCCCTTGGGGTTGGCTTGGCCTTGGCGTTGCCATGCCTTGGACCCCGCATTGGATGGCCAACCATTCCTTGACTTGCCTTAGCTATTGTTGGCATGTATTCTCTTTCCTTCCTTGGCCAAGGCAAGGCGGGCTGTACTTTCGGCTTCTCTTTCCTTCCTTGGCTAAGGCAAGGCGGGCTATACTTTTTGCCTTGGCTTGGCCTTGGTGTTGCCTGGCCTAGGACCCCGCATTGGATGGCTAGCCATTCCTTGCCTTGCCTTAGCTGTGGTTGGCATTGCTTCTCTTTCCTTCCATGGCCAAGGCAAGGCAGGCTATACTTTTTGCCTTGGACTTGGCTTGGCCTTGGCGTTGCCATGCCCTTGGGCTTGGCTTGGCCTTGGCCTAGGACCCCGCATTGCATGGCTTGCCATTCCTTGCCTTGGCTTGCCTTGCCTTGGCTGTGGTTGGCCCGTCTTCTCTTTCCTTGGCCAAGGCAAAGGCAAATACTCTTGGCCTTGGCCTAGGGCTAGGCTTTGGGCTTGTCCTCGACGGTGGCCTTCCCCTAACCTTAAAGAAGGGAAATGCAAGGCAAGGCGGTGGTCGCGGGGTGGGTCCCACCGGCCGAAACCTCGAGGGTTTTTGGGCTAATCGGTTCGATAGGGAGTCAAGGGGGAGGGAGGAATCGGAGCGACGCAGGGCTGAATCTCAGTGGATCGTGGCAGCAAGGCCACTCTGCCACTTACAATACCCCGTCGCGTATTTAAGTCGTCTGCAAAGGATTCTACCCGCCGCTCGGTGGGAATCACATTTCATGGCGGCCCGCGCGGCTCATCCGCCGTGCGGGCTTCACCAACGACACGTTGTTGGGAATCGAACAAGAGGGAAAAATACAAATGCGGAATATAAAAAAATTTTCCTACGATTCCCAATCCCATGAATCTAACTATGCATAACACAAAATCAAACCTAACTACGAAGAGGGTTAGAACACTTACAGGATTTTTGTCTTCTCCGTTTTGCTCCAAGCTTCTACTCCGGACAGCGGTGAATGAGCAGCCCAAGTGTGCTGCCTCCAACGGTATCCACACCTAGCTAGAGCTTCAAGCCTTTTCTTTCTTCTTCCTTGTTGTTGCTAGAGGTGGAGAAGAGAGAGAGAGAGAAGAGAGCCTGCAAGGGGCTGGACGGCTAGGGTTTATTGTGCAAGCCTCTTATGCCCTGTCACACATAAGTGTGACTTATATAGGCAGCCCACTAAAGGGGGCTGGCCATGGGGAAGAAACCCTAATAGGGTTATGTGTAATTACACTTAATTGCACATTAACCCCTATTATTTGTATCAAATACAAATAGGCCTATAAAGAACTATTCTTTATTCACTAAAACCCTTTCTCTCATAGACTTTAAAGCCCTTCTTGCATGATCAGTGTGTGACCCATTGGGTTCACATCATTAAGTAGTAGGAATAGCACGAGGTGTGCACAATGGAACTCTTTCCATTTAGGGTCTAATTGGAACTCCTTCCAATTCCCTAATTGATTATAACTCACTTATATCAATTAGGGCTTCTACTAACCATGAGTAACACCTAGCATATGGCTCATGGTGTGGTCCTTAATGAGGTGAATAGTCATTTACAAAGAACCCTTCTGTTATAGTTTATAGGTTACAATTGCATCCTTCCTTCAACACAATGTCTCCAATTGAATTAATAGGACATGGAAGTCTGTCAAGTCCCTAGTTCAATTACTTTATACTCATTCATAGATATCAACTCATAGATGAACTCATGAAACTCTTTTCATATTCATCCTACCATGGCCATGGATTTAATGAGTTATATTATGAATGCTATATGAGACATTCTCTCTCTTTTTCCTGAGAGTGATGGATCCCTTGTTGATCACTCACATGCCTTCATACACATAGCAGTAGGGCCAATGAACACCTTTGCAGACCCCTGAATAGGATCTGCACTTAGTGTTATCAAACTTCTAAAGCTACATGCATAAGGCAACTATGGTGTCTCAGGTTTAAGGATTACTTGTACCACTATAACAATGAGAAACTGATTGACAGGCAGGATAAAACTCCATTCAGTTTATCTCATATCTTTGGTCACATTCAGTGTACCTATTCTTATAATAGGCACCCACTTGTTGGTTGTAGTGTCTCCACACAAATAGCTTGAGACTAGCTATCCTCCTATAGAGTCAACCTAACAAGTGCTAGTCCTATGGTTCATTACTGTCCATCATAGTGAACCTTCAACTAGGAATGCTTAAGGAGTTTAGTACAGAGATATATCTATAGTCTCAAAATTACAACCCTTTGTAATTCCATATTCTCAACTCTAACTCCATGGACATATTATGTAAATATAAATGATGCATATAAACATAATAGAATAAGCCCTTTTATTAAATCAATAATAAATGTGACATACATAAATGAAATCAAATAATTGTTCCTAATCCCTAAACAATCATCTCTATGATTGGCTCTAGGGCATAATCCTAACAATCTCCCACTTGCACTAAAGCCAATTGACCATGTATCGCATACCTATCTTCTCAAGATGTTGGTCTTAGACATAACCAATTATGTTTTAAAGCTTTAGTCAGTAGGTCTACAAAAACTTATGTAGATAATATCTTCTGTAATGTATCTATTACCTCTTCCAATGATTCCTCTAATCACTTGGAATTGTCACTCTATGAGTTTGGACTTTTGATGAGACCGTGATTCCTATACTTGAGCTATAGGCCCATTGTTGTCACAAAACAAGGTGTGGGCAACTCAATGGAAGGAACAACTCCAAGTTCTAAATGAACTTATAGATCCAAACAGTCTCCTAGACAATGTGACAATTAATTCACCCTTAATAATGGAATCCACTGTATCTTTCATACAGTTCTTCCATTAAGTATTTCACCAACTAAAGTGAATATAAAATATACCCCATATGGATTATATCCAAATCCATATACCCATCTACTATGAGTTTACAATTTCCATATACAATCCAATATTCCAAATTTGAATTGACTGATAACTATTTGTAACAATTACAACATAATAGATATCAGGTTCAATACATAGTGTAGAATAAGGCTTCTTAACACTTTAAGAACCTTACTTGTGTTATCCTAGGGCACATGCCCTTGAATAATGAATTCTTATCTGAAGTAAATTAGACCTCCCTTAGAATTCTCCATGTTGAACTCCTTCAACATTTCAACTATGTTTGATGATTTGGAGATACTTAGCAATCTATATGATCTATCTCTATAGATCTTGTTGGATGCTTCTGCCAAATCTTTCATGAATTAGTTTTTCTCCAAAAACCAAAACGATTAGGATGTCATTCATATATCATTCATAATGATTAGGATGTCATCTATAATTAGGATAAAGAAAAACGATCGCAGTCCCACTGACCTTTTATACACTCATGGTCCATCTATACAATGAGAGAAATCAAACAATTTGATTACTTCAACTTTATAGATGTTCTAATTATGAGAACCTTGTAGTCTATTAATAGACTTCTATAACTTACACACTTTTATGGTTTTTCACCATTTGATATAACATCTTTATATCCTTTTTGACATATCTCATATTCAAAATGTGTGTTTATAGATAACAAGATCCAAATGGATTTCAGCATAACTATTATCAAACAAGTTTCTTTATAGACAACTTTTTGCCTATGTTGAAAACAATCTTAAATAGCCAAGCCCTTTAGGTCTCTACCTGTCCATATTGGATTTAATGACTCTTAGTCATTTCTCAAGTTGATGTCAAACATCGCCTAATCATAATCAATAGGATTATCTTGGTGATCTTTATCACCAAAGAACAATTCTTTCACATTCTAATGGAGATACAATATCTCTCTTATGTTAAAGAAATATCCAATTTGATCTATGAAAAGAATGTGGTGTAATTAAAGGTTTTGCCTCAATAGGGGCAAGGGTTGGATCTTTGTTGGTTTGTGGCTTTACAAACAATTCTGTAAATTCTATCTACTTTTGCATCTTTCTTGAATGAACTCTTTCTCAAGAAAATCCAGCAATCATCCTAATGGACAACTTTTGTTCATTAGAGTAATAGAAATACTATCCCAACCACTTTTAGGATATACCACAATTCAACACTTACTTGACCTTATTTCCAGATTGTCTACATTATGTTTCCAGACAAACGTAGCACAAGCCCAAGCCTTAACTTCTTTAAGTTGGGTTTCTTCCCATATCATATCTGATATAATTGGGACAAAACTGGAGTGAACCCTAAATTATCAATATGTAGCAATTTTAAGGTATATCCTAGATGGATACTGTCACACCCCATTTTTGCCACCTTAGCTAGGGTTTGTCATTGCATGAGTCTTTTTGTTTCCTTTTTGAGTCTAGTCTTTTGCATTGAGTTTCTAGGGTCCTAAGGATGGTGTGTATGAATTTTGGTTCGATTTGGAGTTGATCTCGAGGGATAATTAGAACTTTTGTGACTTGAGGGGCATAATCGTCTTTTTGATCACAAACTTTCCATTTGACCTTGAAATGATCTCCAAGTTGCCAATTGGAGTTCATATGGTTGTATTTGAGGTATTTGTGGGTTCAATTCGATGAATTGAAGGTTCGGGATTAGAATGGCTCATTAAGGCTCAGGTTGGCTAAAAGACCTACTTCGGGTTAGCTCGAATTGGTTCATGATTTTCACTCTATGACTACTCATTTGACCTTGATTGGTCTTAATTTCATCCCCAAATGTGTTTAGGGAGGTTGAATTTCGAATTGGAAAGCATTTGGTGCGACCCTATGTGCATACCTAAGCTAAGCGATGGTGAGGCATAGCGGTTAACCACCTTTGTAGGGCCCAACCATGCAGCCATGGCTAGGGTTTCTTGCCCTCAAGTGACTCAAATTACATTCCCCTTCGAAACACGGTCGTTTTGGCTTTCGTTTCGTCAAAATCGGAGTTGATTTGGGCCCTAAAACACATTTGGAAGTCAAAGGGGTCAAAAATGGGCATATGCTGACAGAGCCTCGGGTGACCACCCAGGCCTGGGCGGCTAGCCGCCTGGGCCCAGGCTGCTAGCCGCCCAGCCCCAGATGGTCACCCGAGCCACTTTCCTTTTTTGAGCCTTGACGCGGCTCCCACCCTATTTTCTCGGATTTGCTCGCCTTTGGCCGCCATTTAACCCTAATTTCAGCCCTTTTTGACCTACTTGAGCCCCAAGGTAACCTCTAAGAGCCCTTGGATCAATCCCTAGGGTTTTAATCCCAACCATTGAGGATTTTCCCTCAATCCCTATAAATACCCCCTTATACTTCAGCAATAGGGGGACACTTGGGAGGCACTTTGGTGAGACTTGGAGGCTATGGCAGCCATCCTTAGGGTAGTTTAACCTAAACTTAGAGTGAGAGAGTGTGAGAGAAAGCTTGAAGGAAGGCTGGAGCATTGCTTGAAGGCTTGAAGGAGGTTGTTCCCAGCAGCACACAAGAGGAGGAGGACTCTCTACAGCAGCCACAAAAGGTATACCCCTCCCCCTTTCTCTCTTTCATTCAAACTAGGGTTTTTTGCATAGCTTTGCATTACTTCATGTTAAAAGCTTATTGTTTTATCATGTGTTGATGCTTCTAATGCTTAGAATACATGATTAGGATATTGTTTATGGCTGGTTTTGCATGATATAATGTCATTCTATGTGGTTTTATGAGTCTTTGTGTTTTTAGGGTTTTTTTAGAGTCTTTTCTAGGGTTTTACATGGAATAGTCATTATTTCATGTTAAAGTTTGTGTTTTTATTGTGTTTTGCTGTTAGTATGCATGATTAGGATCATATTTGTGGGCTGTTTAGTATGCTAGGATGTTATTCCATGTGATTTACTGCATGTTTGGGACTTTAGGGTTTCCTTAGTGCTGAAACGGTTTTCTGCATGAAATAACTCTTTTGCATATTAAAGTTTGTGTTTTTGTTGTGTTTTGCTATTTCTATTAGTTAGTATGCATGATTAGTATAATATTTGTGGGCTGTTTAGTATGCTAGGATGATGTCCCATGTGATTTACTGCATGTTTGGGATTCTAGGGTTTCCTTAGTGCTGAAATTGAGTTTATGTTTAGAATAGCTATACTTCATGTGCAAGCTTGTATTTTTCTCATGTGTGGATGCTTCTATTGATTAATATGCATGATTAGCATGATGTCTATGATGGGCTTTGCATGATTTAAAGTTATTCAATGTGTTTTTTAGCACAATTGTGATTCTAGGGTTTTTATCATCCTTGTGTGAGTTTAGTTGCATATAGCATGATAGCTTAGGGTTTTTCTTTGTGTTTTCTTCATAGTTGATATATATGTGCTGCATATTTGATAACTATGATATTTCTAGCATTCATATAGGTGATTTTAGGGTTTTTTGCATGTCATTGCATGTAGGGTTGAATTAGGGTTTTAGTTAGCTTATGATTCATGTTGTTGCATGACTTGTGGTTGATTTTGAGCCTTATTTCAATTCTGTCCAGATCTGTTATTTGTCCTTGTTATGATATTTTGAGCATGTGTTAGCCCATGTTTGGGCATGATAATGGCTTGATTTGGAATCTAGCTTGTTTGGTTGGTATTTTTGGTATGTTTTGCATGGAAATTGCAGGTGCTTTGACAGGTACAACAGGTGCAACTACCCCACCAATGTGGGGTGGTTATTTTGGCTATTGTGAGATGAAATCTTACAAATAAGGTAATTACCCTATGCAATAGGGTGGTTACTTTGACAGGTTGCTTTTGCTTAAGGTAAGTAGGGTGTGAGGGTGCCCCAATTCACCCTTCTTTCCTTTCCTTGAAACTTTCCCTTTCTCCCCCCTAGGGTTGTTTCCTAATAGAGGGGTATGGTAGATTCTATAGTTTCCTTTCAATAAAGAATACCTTTTAAATCAAAGTTTCCATCTTTATCAAAATTCCATATCTTACCAAAAACCTTTTGAGAATCGTTCATTTTTGGAAGCTTACCATGTTTTACTTGAAAGGAAACTTAGGGTTTACCATAGGCCTTGATTAGGTTATAACCCTATTCCCTTTCGAACTACGTGGACTTTGATCCATGTATTTCCATACATGGTACGTAGGCGCTCTTCGTGATGTTCAAGTCCGCCCTAGGATACTAAGTATCCTAGGTTTTCTTCTCCCCCCTCTTTCTTTTTTCTGTTTTTTCTTTGATTTACATGATTATATGGATGAATGAATGAATGATATGCATGCTGTCTTGTGATGATAACTGTTGATTTATGTGTGATTAAGACTTTGATTTAGCCCAATTAAATTAAGAGACCGTTTAGGGCGATATGGGTGCCTATAGGCTTTGCCTAGAACCTTCCCATATCGTAACTTAGCCTCCGAATCCCCGAATTCTCTGGTTTCCAAAAGATCATTTGCCTTTCCATTTTTAAATATGGAGTCAATCTTTTGTTTTCCTAAAACAAAACTGTTTTTAGGGTTTTCCTTGTTTCCTTTAAAAAATAAGGTGGCGACTCCTTTCTTTTTCCAAACCCATTCGTGGGCCCTCTTTTCCTGGGTCCACAGATTGGCGACTTTTAAACCCTCCTGTGGGCCTTAACCATTTCTGGGGTTCACAGAACTGGCGACTCCACTGGGGACTTTGTGGGCTAGACTCTATACAATTTGATTGGGCTAAGTTAATTTCTTTTGTTTAATTAAAATCAATCACATTGCATTCGCTTGATTGTGTGCTTTCATTTATTGCATTGTGTGCGCAAACTCTTGCATGTTAGGATCGATGTCCCTTGCCACTGACGGGCCTAGCCTCAACCTTGGTTTTCCTGATTCCATGAGTTGGGGCGAAAGCTCTCAACCTCTCTTGCCAAGTACCCTTGGGCTTGCCCTTGGGTATATTAAATGAGTTAATCACGTACTGCTGGACCCACGCGGCGTTCCTGATGCCACATGTGGTTAGGTATAAAGATTGCTCAAGCAAGTGAAGGACCCCAGCCTACCCTTATCATTAGTCCATATAGACAGACTTGTAGGACACTATGGTTTCACCCTTATGCACCCACATTGTTTGTAATGATATCATGACCGTGTTTGTGATGTGCTTAATGGACAATTAATAGAGGACCTTTGCACCCTATATCCTTAATACGTACCTTTCGCCCATGACCCTTGCAAAGGTGATTGGATTAAAAGGGACTAATTAAGTATATATGGCGTGAAGTCATTGAGACAAATATGGAAGCCTAGGACATACCCTTAGGATGAGAGACTGATTGTTCCCTTTCGTAGAGGAGTGAGAAGACGTACTGGCTTGGATCCGCGACCAGCAAGGGCGCTTAGTGAAGATTGATTCTACCAACCAGTCAGATATGGCCGACGAAGCAACTAGTGAAGGGGGTTTTGATGTTGAGACTTGTTTGAAGGCTATCATGACCAAACTTGATTACACCACTGATGTATCCGAGAGAGCATTGAAAATGGCCCAAGATATCCAACATAAGATGTCCGAACCCGAACAGAATAATGGCCGTACCCCGGGGGGTAACACCGAAAATGGGACCCAGTCTGGAGAAGGCACTAAGACCAATGATGGGGGAAGCACTCAGCCCAAGGGGAATGAATCACCTGAAGTTTTTAACCTGGAAGGGGGAAGTAAGGGGAAGACCTCTGATACAGACTCTGTGTTGGCTAGCAAGGTGGAAGCCTTGGAGAGAACTATAAAGGGAATCCGTAGGACAGATGACATGGTGGATGTACGTACCCTATCTTTGTTTCCTCAAGCTCGTATTCCACTACAATTCAAGATGCCTGAATTAGAAAAGTTCGATGGAACGGGTTGCCCCAAGACCCATTTGAAGATGTATGTACGGGCTATGCACCCTCGAGGAGCGACAGATGAACTCTTGGCCCAAATGTTCCATGAAACCCTTGCCACTTCTGCTTTAAAATGGTTCCTAGCCTTGGATGAGAATAGAACCCGAACTTGGGAGGACATATGTAATGAGTTTTCAGAGCACTACAAGTACAACACTGAGGTGGATGTCACAAGAAGGGACCTAGAGACCACAAAACAAGGGGCTAATGAGACCTTTTCCGCTTTCATTACAAGGTGGAGGCAAAAGGCCTCGAAAATGGCGGATAGACCGAATGAGGAAGATCAGATCCAGTTGGTGGTTAAGAACCTATTGCCGGTGTATCACAAGCACCTCTTTGCTCACTACTTCCCTAATTTCAAGGCTCTTATCGGGGCAGGTACCCAAGTTGAGGATGCCATAGCTGATGGGTCAATCAAGACAGAAGAAGTCCAAAAGAACCGCAGGCCGAACTTTGCTGGGAAAAACAATGCCGAGGTCAATGCCATAGCCCAACCCATTCAACCTATCTCCCTAAATGACACCAACCCACCTCGCCAATTCACCGAGCTGCATATGCCACTTGAGAAAGTACTTGAAAAGCTAAAAAGCCGAGGCCTGTTGAAACCTCTCGACCCAAGACCACCACCAAATCCATTGCCCAAGAGCTACAATGAGAATGAATACTGCAAATTCCACCAAGCCAAAGGCCACTCAACCAACCGTTGCTATCACCTTAGGCATGAGATCCAAGACTTACTTGACAAGCAAATCATCTCACCACCAACTCCACCAAATCGCCCAAATGTCACCCAAAATCCACTTCCCTCTCATAATTCATCCAACTTCATAAATGCCATTGAAGCCGACCCATCTCGACCTTGCCTACCCATAAGACAATACACTCCATTACCCGTATCCTTGACCCAAGCCTTTCACCAATGCTGTAACCAAGGCCTTATCATACCTCACCCTCCAAAGCCAAGACCCCAAACACCCCATCAATATTGCCAATACCATGGTATACCCGGCCATGACACTGAGGACTGTGCTATGTTGAGAAAGGTCGTTCAAGACCTCATTGATCAAAAGACCCTGCAATTGCCAAAGAAGTCCATCCAACAGCAATTGAAAGAAAGGTACGAAGTAGGAGACCCTCAAGTGGGGTTATTGGGAGAACCTTCGGGGAAGTTTGATTACTATGTGCTTTATCCTGATCCATTGCCAAGTGAGCCCATAATTCCTACGGGCTGGGATGATATACCCGAAGAGGTGCAGATGGAGGACATTGATATGATTGAATGGGATGACCTGATGGGTGACACAAATGAAGTTGATGACATATGGGCTAGTGATGAAGAAATAGACCACATGACAAGAGGGGGCCGCCATTTCAAGCCTCCGCACTTAGAATCTGATAATCCACTGGGTGAGTTAGATAAGCGCCTTGATGTGCAAGAAGAAGAGGATGAAGTACTCCGACAATTGAAGAAGACCAATGCCAATATCACCATCTGGGGCTTGCTTATGGCCTCTCACAAACACAGACAGACAATGCTGAAGTTGTTAAACCGGATACAGGTTCCGGTTGATTTGTCTCCTGAGGGATTGGTGAATCTAGTAAACCCTGCTCCGAAGAGTTCCACTATAGTGTTCACAGAGGCGGACTTACCTAAGAGTGGGCCAAGCCACTCCCAAGCCTTGCACATAACTGTTGATACCATGGGGAAGAGGGTTCCCACAGTTTTGATTGATAATGGTTCCGCACTAAATGTATGTCCCTTGAGAACTGCAACTGTTTTGGGCTTGGGGCCCACTGATTTCATTCCATCTGGGCAGACAGTGAGGGCGTATGATAATACCCGTAGAGAAGTAATTGGGATGATCACTTTACCTTTAATCATGGGACCCACAGAGTTCAGAGTAGAGTTTCAAGTCTTGGATGTGCCGTCATGCTTTAATCTGTTATTGGGAAGGCCTTGGATTCATCCTGCTGGGGCTGTACCATCGTCATTGCATCAAAAGGTAAAGTTCCCTCATGAGGGAGCCATTGCCACGATTCAAGGGGACTATGATTTGAAAATGGCGGGTGTACCCATATGTGAAATAAAACCTGAATCAATTGAGATACCCTTGTCTGGGTTTGAGTATGTGCAGTGCATAGAACAAGAGTTTGGAGAGGAAGAGCCCTCACACTATTGCACTTTTTACCCAAGTTCTGATCCAGCACTGGCAGACAAGGATTTTTGTGACAAGTACTTTACAGAGGGGCTGAATCCTCAGAGCTTGACAAGTTGGTACAATTCTGTGGGAAAGAAGAAAGAAGAAGACTGGGTGGAGCACATGGATTCTGAAACCATGGTTACCATGTTCCAAGATATGGTTCTTACTTTGGGGGAGTCAGCAACAGAAGATTGCCAAGATTCGTCAATTCACCATGCAACCATGCCACTTCACAATTGGTACCTAGAAGATGGAACCATTGCAGAAATCCTTGAAGAGGAAGATCATGACCTACCTGATAGTAGCTTGTAGGTTCCTTAGTTAGAGTCTTTCCTGCTTTCAATAAAGTGTGTCCGCCTATTCCACTTTGTGGAGTTAGGAGTCGTTTCATAGTTGTGGCACCAAATTTTGTTTCCTTTTCAAGTTTGTGTCTTTTTGTTGGTTCCTTTAATGAAGTGTGTTTCTTTTATACATTGTTTGCTTGCAGTGTTTCTTTTCTCTCTTCTATGGATATTTATGGCATGGATATAGATCCTAGGAATGACGTCCCCCCGGAGCTCGCCGAGCGAAGGAAAAGGGGTGTCACCGAACCTAACATGGATGAATTGGAATCAATCAATTTAGGGACAAATGAATTGCCAAAGATAATTAAAATTGGGATAACCCTCTCACCACTTGAGAAAGAAAAGCTGATAGCCCTCTTAAAGGCCAACATAACAGCCTTTGCATGGTCTTATGAAGACATGCCCGGCATAGATCCAGACATTGTGCAGCACTTCATCCCCACCAATCCCCTTAAAAAGCCGGTAAAGCAAAATTGAGAAGATTGAAACCCGAGTGGGCATTGAAAGTAAAGGAGGAAGTAACCAAACAACTCGATGCGGGGTTCCTACAGGTTGTGGAGTATCCCGAGTGGTTATCTAATATAGTTCCCGTGCCTAAAAAGGATGGAAAAGTGAGGATGTGTGTGGATTTTCGAGATCTTAATGCAGCAAGCCCTAAGGATGATTTCCCTTTGCCCCACATTGATGTATTGGTAGATAGTACTGTAGGACATGCGCTCCTCTCTTTCATGGATGGGTTTTCCGGATACAATCAGATAAAGATGGCGCCGCAAGATATGGAGAAAACGGCCTTCATCACACAGTGGGGAACGTATTGCTATAAAGTGATGCCATTCGGTTTGAGAAATGCTGGGGCTACCTATCAAAGAGCTGCTACAACATTGCTGCATGACATGATCCACAAGGAGGTGGAAGTATATGTGGACGACATGATCGTGAAGTCCGTGGATCGAGAAGGACACTTCATGGCACTGGAAAGGTTCCTGGAGCGAGCAAAGAAGTACAACTTGCGTTTGAATCCACAGAAATGCGCCTTTGGTGTCACTGCGGGCAAGCTATTAGGATTCATGATTACTCAGAGGGGAATCGAGGTCGATCCGGGAAAAATCAAGGCCATTGTAGAGATGGAGCCGCCTAGCACAGAGAAGCAGATTCGAGGGTTCTTGGGGAGAATTCAGTACATAAGTAGGTTCATTGCTAATTTGACCATAGTGTGTGAGCCGATTTTCAAGTTACTTAAGAAGGGGGTGCCGAAGGTATGGAACGAAGAATGTCAAGAAGCTTTTGAGATCATCAAAAGGTATTTGAGTAATCCACCAATTCTAGTTCCTCCGCGACAAGGTGAGCCGTTATTGTTATACTTGATGGTCACTGAAACCGCGACGGGAGCTATGCTAGCTCAGTACCTTGAGGGGTCGAAAAAGGAGAATGCCATTTACTATCTAAGCAAGAAGATGACAGACTATGAGGTGAAGTACAATGCCATAGAGAAGGCTTGTGTGGCTTTGGTATGGGCAACTCAGAAACTCCGTCACTACATGATGTCGTATGAGGTTTTCTTGATAAGCCGAATAGACCCACTGAAGTACCTGATAGAAAGGCCGGTCTTGTCCTACAGAACTGCCCGATGGTCAATTCTTCTCAATGAATTCGACATAAAGTATGTAACACAGAAGTCAGTAAAAGGAAGTGTCATTGCAGATTACTTGGCTAGCTGCCCTGTGGCGTCATCAGAACAATTTAAGATCAATTCCCCGATGAGGATGTCCTGGAGATTGGAAAGAAGAGTTGGAAAGTATACTTTGATGGAGCTGCAAATAAGAGAGGGTATGGGATAGGAGTTCTACTAGTCTCACCTGAAGAAGCATTCACACCATTGGCGGTTAAGTTAGGGTTTGAAGCCACCAACAACATTGCCGAGTATGAAGCCTGCATCCTTGCATTGGAAGCTGCACTAGAACTGGGGATCAAAGAGTTAGAAGTTTTCGGAGATTCAGCACTGATTATCTGCCAGATAAAGGGAGAGTGGAAGACTCGTGATGAGAAGCTGTTGCCGTATCATGCTTACTTAGAAGCCTTGACTAAGGAATTTGTGGAAATAGAGTTCAACTATTTGTCAAGAAATAAGAATCAGTTCGCTGATGCTTTGGCAACTCTAGCTTCTATGGTGGAAATCCCGGATGGTGGGAATGTAAAACCATTGGTGATAGAATGTAGAGAAAAACCTGTGTATTGCTGTTCTATTCGAGAAGGAGAGTTGAAAGATGGCCATCCTTGGTACTATGACATCATGAAATTCATTGAGGAAAAGGAGTATCCTGAAGGAGCAACCCGCGTTGATAGGAGAACACTGAGGAGACTAGCAAGTCACTATGTTTTGTGTGGAGGAAAGCTATACCGAAGGTCATACGATGGGGTCCATCTGTTGTGTGTCACTGAGGAAGAAGCCGAGCGTCTTGTTAGTGAAATCCATGAAGGAGTTGGAGCACCGCACATGAATGGTTATATGCTAGCCAAGAAAATCATAAGGTTGGGTTACTATTGGTCTACAATGGAGAGAGATTGCCATGCACATGTTAAGAAGTGTCACAAATGTCAAGTCTTTGCTAATGGACAACACTTGCCTTCCATGCCTTTGACAAGCATGTCGTCGCCTTGGCCGTTTGCAGTGTGGGGGATAGATATAATTGGACAGATTAAGCCGAAAGCCTCCAATGGGCATGAGTACATCTTGGTAGCTATTGATTACTTCACTAAGTGGGTAGAAGCAGCTTCCTTCAAGACCCTGAATGCCAAGAAGGTAGCACAGTTCATACAGCTCAACATCGTCTACAGATATGGGGTACCCCATGAGATTATTTCAGACAATGGTCAGCACTTTCAGAAAGAAACCAAGGAGCTTTTGCAGAAATACAACATAGTGCACCATCTATCCTCCCCTTATCGCCCGCAGACTAATGGAGCAGTGGAGGCCGCCAACAAGAATGTTAAGAAGATACTACAGAAAACAGCTGACACCTACACTGATTGGCATGAGAAGTTGCCATTAGCCTTGTGGGGCTATAGAACATCTGTGAGATCATCAACAGGGGCTACCCCTTATTCCTTGGTGTATGGGATGGAGGCTGTTTTGCCTATTGAGTTGGAGGTACCGTCATTACGGGTTGCTATGGAGAGTCAGATAGCAGAAGCAGATTGGGTTAAGAACCGTTATGATGAGCTGGCATTGCTCGATGAAAGGCGATTGAGGGCCTTGTATCATGTGCAGGGATATCAGCGAAGGGTTGCAAGAGCATTCAACAAGCATGTCAAAGACCGAGGTTTGAAGACAGGGGATTTGGTGTTGAAAGAAATCAGAGCTCCTATTTTTGATCCACGAGGAAAGTTCAAGCCAAGTTGGGGTGGTCGTATGTTATCAAAGAGATATTACCAGCAGGGGCTGTTCGCCTCATGGATTTTGATGGAATTGAGTTCGCTCGTCCTACCAATTTGGATCAATTGAAGAAGTATTATGTGTAAGGCCTGCTAGGTTGAAAACCCATAAGGGCGGCCTAGGCAAAAGTTAAGGCATTTGAACTACGAGGGCCTGATTCCCCATTCCTAAAAAAAAAAAAAAAAAAAAAAAAATGAAAAAAGAAAAAAAATGAAAAGAAAAGAAAAAATGAAAAAAGGATGGGGATACGTAGGCAGCCCATAAAGTTACCTTGGGTGCGGTCCAAACAACACCACAACAACAAATCTCAAAATTGAATTATTATTGGCAATTCATTTAGAACTAATTGATTGACATAGCAATTTATTGATGTTAGATAAAGAACTATTGACATGCCATAGATAACCTATTTCTAAAAGTCTTCAAGTCTTTTTGTTTTTCTTCAGAGTCTCTTGGTTTGCTTTCTTCTCTTTTCTTTCAAGTCTTCGCTTCTTTCGCAAGTCATGAGCATGTGCTGCTTCCACTGCTTCCAGAATGTCTTCCCTGCAAAATCCAAGTCCTGTGTCCTTGATAAGGTCATAAATCCTTTTCCTGCGAATGGTTTCTCTTTCACCCAAGCTAGTCTTCAACCATGTCTTGTATTCAGGGCTCATAACATAAGGCCCATCAGTGTTTTCAACTCGAGTCAGTTTCAGTTGGTCAGTCCATCTAGTCTTGGCCCACTTAACCATTGTGGGGCCCACAGGTTCGACAGAATGATCAAATACCACAGAAGTAGGTATGGTTTGCATGGCACCCATTTGACGAAGGATTCTTGAAGTCCAATAGAATGAAGTTGACCTCAACCCTACGAGCTTGACCATAGCACACCCAGAAGTTCGAAGAAGAATTTGTTCCTTGCATCCCCATGTGGAGACAAACCACCTGATGTTTCGCCATGAGAGAGTTTGGAAGTAGCCTAACCATTCCCTCAAAGAAAATTGACCAGGGAGTTCAACTCGACGGCAGCAGTAATGTTGAGGTTTGTATGGATTGATGGTGGTAAGAGATAAGAAATTAAGCCTTTCAAGAAGCCACATCTGCAGTAGAACGGGGCTCCCTCCTAATGGGGCTTGTGGGTTATCATGAACTTTGTCTAAACTGTTGAGAGTTTCAGCTAGCACTATGGGAATCAGGTTGTTGTATTCAAGAAGAAAAGGAATCAGTTCGCATATTTGAATAGGGACATAGAGAGTCCCCGTGGAGATAAGGAAGCGACCAATCAAGCAGAAAGCAAGAGCATGTTGAGTGGGAAGGTTGAAATTCAAGGTACCTTTGCTGTCATGAGCCAAGAAGGAAGTTGCTATTTCCATGAGATTCACCTTATGATCCTTCACAAATATGGAGGCCTCTTGTTGAGAAATCCCAAGGAAGTTGGAGAAGGAAATCGAGTAACTTGAGCGTGGAGTAGGGAGGATGAAAGGTCCTACAGGTGAAACTCCATATAGGGCGCAGAACTCTTCCATTGTTGGGCATAGTTCTTCATAGTTGAAGCGGAATACATGAAGTTGGGGATCCCAAAAATAAGTAGCAGTAGTAAGAAGAGTGGTTTCAAGCTTCACATGCATCAAAGAGAACAACGGATCCAAGCAGTAGCGCTTGAACTCCTTCCTTGCCTCCGCACTCATAACCTTCAGAAAATCACTCAAGAGTTTGTCTAGGGCTTCCATAACTTGCTCTCAATGAATGTTAGTAGGGTTTGAGACCCCTTGGATGTGCTTTTATAAGAAAAATTCGGAAATCCGTGTTTTGGAAGGTGGAATCCCGTCAAAATAGGAAGTTTCCTAAAATCAGGCGAAACACCGCTTCGGGCTCGGGTGACCACCCAGGCCTGGGCGGCTAGCCGCCTGGGCCCAGGCGGCTAGCCGCCCAGCCCCAGGTGGTCACCCGAGGCCGCCGCTTTGTTTTGCCCATTTTTGCCTTGTTATGCCTTCGTTTGGCCCTTTTGTGATGTTTTGACTCTTTTGTGCTTGATTTAAGCCCGTTTTTCACACAATACAAGATCATATCATTGCAATAAAGTTCGAACATAGATTCATCAAGTATCCATAATAAAGGTTCAAGGTTGGGAATCGAAATTCCTAATTAGTACATGACAAGAAGATAGTAAGTTCCAAACATTCCTAACAAGAGGTGAGTGAAACTCAATGATTTCCCGTGGGCCTTTTCTTTCGACTTGGCCCCGCTCCATCATGCCCTGCACGAGGCGCTCTAGGAGGGGGCATATCCTGTGGTGGATTAGATGATGATGCCTGTTGCAAATAAAGATAATGAGTTAGGAGGGCAATGATGTCAATCCTAGTTGAAAGTTAATAAGATGATCACTTACTTGGGGATTTAAGCGTGCTTCCAGAACTGAGTTCTCTAAACTCATTCGCACAAGATCCCTCCTCAATCCTTCATTGAGTTCAATGCATTCCTGGGCATACTCCCGTGGAACCTAGGAAAGTATAAACATGGTTAACAATAATGAAAGAATCCAATTTCAAAAAGATAAGAGTTTAGAACTCACATTCTCATAATATGGATCGATCTTGGGATATTCATCGAATGGTGGATGGGTAATATCAGTCTTCACAAATTTTGTCCCACTGCACAAGTTCACATACCAATTTAGTTGTGGGAGGGGTGGAGGTTGATTTCCTTCAAGGTCCTCATCCTCGTCATTGTAAGTCATCCCAGTGGCAGATCCAACTGTGGAGCTGTGTCCCCTTGCCCGTCGGCCCTGAAATTCAAATATTTGTCAAATGGAGTCTTTCATGTAATCTTAAAAAAGAGTTTAAGAGTGTGGGGAGCTCACCCCTTGAGGTGGGAGACCAGTGACCCTAGGATTCATTAGATATTGTCGGCAAAAGGCAGTGTATTCTATGCGAGGGGAGGTGAATCCCTCAGCATCCCAACCCCTCAGAGCTTCTTCTAGTTCATCACCCGCTAGGTGGCTAGTGTGCCTCATGTTCTCTGGTGGCATGGAAGGTGTCACAGCTGCATTCATGTTTCCATGGACTTGTCTCAGGACTCGTTCCCCAAGATACCAGCTTCTACCTGTGGGGCCTTCAAAAAGGACCCTTTTGCTTGTCAACTCCAAACAAGAGGAGTACTTCTCAGGTAGCCTATGCTGCCACAGCCTCCATGGATCCCATTCCACCTGTTGAGTTTGAAATGGGAAATGAGAAAAAAGATAAAAAGATAAAGAGAAAGAAAGATTCTACCATATCAACAGTCAAGCTGGCAAGATATGCCCTTGCATGGGCATAATCGTGTCGATTGGAGGCTCTTGTAGCCAAGCAAGATGGAGTGTAATTCTGGAGTATGGGCCATGACATGGCATCACTAGCAAGAGTTGGGCGACACATGTTCAGGTACTCGTAGTACCATATCTGTGGAAAATCAAAAGGAAAAAATAGAAGAAATCATGTGTGTGTTAAGTTTCGGGAAATAATAGAGAATTGAATGTTCTTTGTTACCTCCCAAACGAAAGGAAGTCCCCCAAAGTTCTTTGCAACTCCTCGGGACATGTCAGTCATGGAGCGATACATGTTTGCGAAAGCAGCTCCACCCCAATTGTATCTCCCAATTTTGTTCACATCTTCCATGCTAGCTAGCAACTCAAGTCGAGCCATGTCATTGGTACCCGCCAAAGAAGGTGCATGAAATCATGTAGAGCAAGAAAGCTCTCACAATGTATTTGGGATCCGTCCCCTCACTCTCTTCTTCAGTGGCCAAAGGTGTTGTAGAGCCAAGTACGGCGCACACCTTTTGGGCTTAGTTCCGCTTCAACCCCGAGTAGAGCTACTATGTAGTTCTGGTCCATGTTGGCTTGTTCGTAGTATTCCAAGCGCTTGCCTTTCAAGC
Organism: Liquidambar formosana; assembly: GCA_039720395.1. Lineage (NCBI taxonomy): Eukaryota > Viridiplantae > Streptophyta > Magnoliopsida > Saxifragales > Altingiaceae > Liquidambar > Liquidambar formosana. Next base: position 3,448 of record JBBPBK010000070.1, on the reverse strand, counting down.
TCAACCCAGTTATCATGGTGAAATCCTTAGGGGTCATGGTCATCTCCCCGAAGCTAAAATGGAAAGTGTTGGTGGTGTCCCACCATAGCTCTGTCAAGGCAAATAATGCTTGCCTATCCCATTGCTCGTTCCATAGAGCATCTAGGAAGGGCTCAAAACCCGCCTTCTTTATTATCTTGCGAGCACGTGGTTGGGCATGATTCATATGTCTCCACCAAGAGATGAGTCCCTTTATTGATGTCCTTGTACGGAGACTTTGGAAGTCGGGCTATGTCAAAAGATTGTGTATTGAGTTAGCATAGAAAACATAGAGATATTGGGCATACATTGGTAATTGATTTCAAATGGTTTTCCAAAAGTTTTAAAATTTGGGTTTTGATTCATGAAATGAATTAGAAATGAATGCCCATGACTTTGTGTATTCAAATTCATTGGTTTTGTAAGGATTGAACATGTTTTTGCCTTTCGAGCATTTTATCGAACACTTGGTGTATGACTTGTTTTCAAGCATTGAAATGAAAGATTTTTGTATATCAAATCCTTGCCAAGACCATATGACTTGGTTCTACAATGCAAACCAATTGATTTTTCAAGAATTGAACATGTTTTGTCTCTTTGGCATTTTATCAAACACTTGGTGGGCATCTTTTCTCAAGCATTGGGAAACAAGCTTTTTGCACATTCAATCCTTGCCAAATCAATGAACTTGGCTTAACAATGATAGAAACAATCAAAAGAAGATCATGGGAATGCATTTTATCCAATAGAAATCAAATTTCATGATAAACATGTTAAGTTGGGAAGAACTAACCTCATGTTGGGAATGGAGGTAGGAGAGATGCTTCTTAGGTTCAAGCAACACCTTGTCTTGGGATGCATCATAGATTGGTGCCTTGTATGTATTCTTGATCACATAATATGGATACTTGATGTTGGAATCATTGCTAGAAGCCATTGTTGGTGGTTGAGCTTGTATGTGAGGAAAAATGGGTTTGATAAGAAAGATGATGAATTTGATCTTGCAACTTGATGATTGATGCTGGTTTTGTTGTGAATGACTTGTTCTTGATGCTATTTCATGCACACAACTTGAATTAAAAGTGAAACTTTGATTTGAGAATGTGTTTGTGAGTGTTTGGAGAAGATGGAATGAGTTTCTAGAGAGAGAAACTCTCAATTTTCGAAATTGGGTGAGTGTGAGCACAAATGGGGGGTCAAGGGTTTAAAACCCAGAATTTTGAGGACCCTAGCCTCGGGTAACCGCCCAGCATGGGGCGGCAAGCCGCCTGGGCTTGGGCGGCAAGCCACCAGCAGTCAGGTGGTCAGCCTCCCTTGCTCGCTCCGTTGCGCTCGTTTGGCCTTTGCTCGCCTATTCGCGCTTTTGAACCCTCTTTGAGATGAAATCTCAAGCATGTTTTGAGTTGAAAAATGAATGAATACCTTGACATTGTTTGACATGAAATGATTCGAATGAGATTGCATTGGTTGCCCTCGTGTGGGCATGGCATGCTAGTAGGGTTGAACAACCTTCTATATGCATACGATTTTTGATCATTAGGGATGAATTCCCTCCTATGTCACTATGATTTGTTGTCATTTGGGATAAAGATACCTTCCTATATGCATGTGAGTGATTGCTTTCATGAGATAATGTGTCTCCTATATGAGTTGGTGTTTGAGTTGAGCATGAATAGCCTCCATGTGAGATGACTTGGTGAACTTGTGTGTGTTGGTGAGTAGAAGCTTACCTTTGTCTTGATGACTTAGTCAGAGAAAGATGCCATCTTTCTCATGATACATGCTTACCTTGATGATTGAAAGATGCAATCTTTCCCATGACTTGTGTTGACCTTGATGGTTTGATTATGAGAAGGACGCGATCTTTCTCATGCTATGTGTTCACCTTGAGAGTTTGATATGAGAAGGATGCATCTTCTCACGTCCTATGTTTACCTTGATGACTTGAAAGATGCGATCTTTCCCAATGGTATGTGTTACCCTGATTGAAGGTTGTGACCTTCCTCGTACTATGTGCACTACCTTAACAATTGAATGATAACCTGATGGTTTGAATATGAGAAGGATGTATCTTTCTCATGTTTTGAGATAGCCTTGACGGCTTCCTGTGGTATGTGTTTACCTTGATTGACTTTGAGCAAGAGAAGGACGTGATCTTTCTCGTGTTAGTGATTTACCTTGATATTTGAATGATAACCTTGATGGTTTGAATATGAGAAGGATGTATCTTCTCATATTTGGGATAGCCTTGATGGCATGGTGTTACCTCGTACTATTCGCCAGTTGTCACTGGCAAAGTATGGGAAGACCTTTCATCGAACGAAGTTCGATGTAAGCTATGGATACCTTGTACTATTCACCAGTTGTCACTGGTACAGTATGGGAAGACCTTTCATCGAACGAAGTTCGATGTAAGTTATGGATACCTCGTACTATTCGCCAGTTGTCACTGGCATAGTATGGGAAGACCTTTCATCGAACGAAGTCATGTAAGCTATGGATACCTCGTATTATTCACAGTTGGTCACTGGTGCAGTATGGTATGTGATTACCTTGATAATGAGTAATAACCCTTGACGGTTTGAATATGAGAAGGATGTATCTTTCTCATATTTTGGATGGCCTTGATGGCATTAAGTTACTGTTACATTCGCCAGTTGTCACTGGCATAGAATTGGAAGACCTTTCATCGAACGAAGTTCGATGTAAGCTGTGGATACCTCATCTTGTTCCCCATGTGAAACTGGTATACAGTATGAGAGGAGTTCTGTAGAACTTATGAAGAGTACCTTTGTGCTTGTGTATGATGAATTCGAAGCATTCAATGATATGTTCACCCTCTTTTCCCCAGTGGATCGTGATGAAGTCAATTCCCCGGGCAAGAAGGGTATGTTCTTTTGGTCATTGGCTTGCAAGTGAAACTTGCTCACAATGAGGGGCTTTCTGTCACACCCCATTTTTGCCACCTTAGCTAGGGTTTGTCATGCATGAGTCTTTTTGTTTCCTTTTGAGTCTAGTCTTTTGCATTGAGTTTCTAGGGGTCCTAAGGATGGTGTGTATGAATTTTGGTCGATTTGGAGTTGATCTCGAGGGATAATTAGAACTTTTGTGACTTGAGGGGCATAATCGTCTTTTTGATCACAAACTTTCCATTGACCTTGAAATGATCTCCAAGTTGCCAATTGGAGTTCATATGGTTGTATTGAGGTATTGTGGGTTCAATTCGATGAATGAAGGTTCGGGATTAGAATGGCTCATTAAGGCTCAGGTTGGCTAAAAGACCTACTTCGGGTTAGCTCGAATGGTTCATGATTTTCACTCTATGACTACTCATTTGACCTTGATTGGTCTTAATTTCATCCCCAAATGTGTTTAGGGAGGTTGAATTTCGAATTGGAAAGCATTTTGGTGCGACCCTATGTGCATACCT
>JBBPBK010000069.1:17500-20000 GCA_039720395.1 Liquidambar formosana | reverse complement strand
GGCCAGGCCAAGGCAGCGCAAGCAAGGCGTGGCCAGGCCACGGCCAGGCCAAGGCAGCGAACGGCGTGGCCAGGCCACGGCCAAGCCAAGGCAGCGCAAGCAGGGCGTGGCCAGGCCAAGGCAGCGCAAGGCATGGCCAGGCCACGGCCAGGCCAAGGCAGCGCAAGGCATGGCCAGGCCAAGGCAATGCCCAGCGTGGCCAGGCCACGGCCAGGCCATGGCAGCGCAAGCAAGGCGTGGCCAGGCCACGGCCAGGCCAAGGCAACGCAAGGCGTGGCCTGGCCGTGGCCTGGCCAAGGCAGCGCGAGCAAGGCGTGGCCAGGCCAAGGCAGCGCGAGCAAGGCGTGGCCAGGCCACGGCCAGGCCAAGACAGCGCAATTTGTGGCCAGGCTAAGGCAGCGCAAGGCATGGCCAGGCCAAGGCAGCGGAAGCAAGGCGTGGCCAGGCCAACGCAAGGCTGTGCACAGCGTGGCCAGGCCACGGCCAAGCCAAGGTAGTTCAAGGTGTGGTAGCTTGGCCACGGCCAAGCCAAGGCAGTGCATAGCGTCGGCCAGGCCAAGGCTTGTCAAGCAAAAAGCAGCCTTTCTTTGGAATGACCATGATTTGCAAAATGAGGTTATGCCATCGGACAAGCTAGGCTAAGGCCAAGCCACGACAAGGCCATGGCCAAGCCACGACGGGCCATTTTTTTTAGTTCGTCCAAACTCTACCAAATTTTTTTCCATGATCGTAACCCTTTTTTAAAAAATATTGGCGAAGGTTTCACCCCAAAATCTATTTTCTACATTTTTCTATGATTTTTCGATTATTTTTCCATTAAAAAATTAAATAAATTTTTTCCTGCGATAAAAAATTCTGAAATTTGCACCCATGCTTCTTTGATGCATTTTCAAGAACTCTGCCAATTTTCAGGTCAATACGATCAGTTTTGCTCGTTTTGAAGTCCATTATGCCTTTTGGTAATGTTTGATGTTTCCTCCTTGTGGTCCTTCAAACGTCTTAAGAGCTCTTTAGGGGGGGGGAGGGGTCTGCACACCTTGGGCTGCCATGGCGGAGGCAGGGCTGCCAAGCCGTGCGCCTAGGGGTGCCGACGCATTGCACGTGCAGCATGGTTGTGGGTAATCGCCCACGCCGAGAGGCACGGCACGGCGTCGGCACCTCGAGGCGCCCGACGCGGCGGCGGGTGAGCGGACAGGGGCGTGATGACTGTGTGGACTTGGCCAGGCCATGCGCGTGGACGCGGTGGTCTGGCCTGCTTTGAGGGAGCGTGTTGGGGGGCTTCCAAAGCCTCGCGCTAGGGATGCCAAGGCCTCGCCCGTGCTCGCACGGCGTGGTTGCGGTGCCCCCAGGCAACGAGGCCAAGTTCGTGGTGGCTAGTCTGTGGTGGCCAAGCCGTGGCAAGGCGAAGGCAAGGCCAATCCAGGACAAGGTTAAGGGGCATGACCAATGCGATGGGAAGAGGAGAGCTAGGTGGTAGGCAGGGTATGCCCAAGGCGAGTCTAGGCGAGGCAATTGTTGTGGCAACACATGCTTACCGTGGCCAAGGCAAGTCGTAGTGGCTATGGCAAGTCTAGCCATGACATGTGCAAAGCCAATGCGATGGGAAAAAACACACCATGAGTGGCCATAGGACTTTTCAAATGTTTTCTCCCATCATTGTGTCAATCATTTCCCCCTCATTTGCCAAAGGAAAAAGTAGACTTTTTTAAGAATGAGCATGATTTACAAAATGAGGTTATGCCATCGGCTAAGCTAGGCCAAGGCCAAGCCACGACAAGGCCAAGGCCAAGGCCAAGCGACGACAAGGTCAAGGGGCATGACCAAGGCAACGGGAAGCATGCCATGGGTGGGAGAGAGAGGTGGCAAGCATGGTGTGGCCACGGCGAGGCTAGGCGAGGCAATGATTGCGGCAACACATGCATGCCATGGCCAAGGCAAGTTGTAGTGGCCATGGCAAGTAGTAGTGGCCATGGCAAGTCTAGCCAAAAACATGTGCAAAGTCAATGCGACGGGAGAAGACACAAAATGACTGCCCATGGAACTTCTCAAATGTTTTCTCCCATCATGGTGTCATTCATTTTCCCTTCATTGGCCAAAGGTTTCACCCGTACTCGTCGGTTTTCCACCCCCGCCACAAATGGGCCAAATTTTTTAGTTCGTCCAAACTCTACCAAATTTTTTTCCATGATCCTAATCCTTTTTTAAAAAATATTGGCGAAGGTTTCACCCAAAAATCTATTTTCTACATTTTTCTATGATTTTTCGATTATTTTTCCATTAAATAAATTAAATAAATTTTTTTCTGCGATAAAAAATTATGAAATTTTTACCCATGCTTCTTTGATGTATTTCCAACCACTCTGCCAAATTTCAGGTCAATACGATAAGTTTTGGTCATTTTAAAGTCCATTATGCCTTTTGGTAATGTTTGATGTTTCCTCCTTGGGGTCCTTCAAACGTCTTAAGAGCTCTTTAGGGGGGGGAGGGGTCTGCACACCTG
>JBBPBK010000069.1:2500-7500 GCA_039720395.1 Liquidambar formosana | reverse complement strand
CCAGGCCAGGCAGTGCAAGGCGTGGCCAGGCCACGGCCAGGCCAAGGCAGCCCAAGGCAGTGCAAGGCGTGGCCAGGCCACGGCCAGGCCAAGGCAGCCCAAGGCAGCGCACGGCATGGCCAGGCCAAGGCAGCCCAAGGCAGTGCAAGGCGTGGCCAGGCCACGGCCAGGCCAAGGCAGCCCAAGGCAGCGCACGGCATGGCCAGGCCACGGCCAGGCCAAGGCAGCGCAAGGCGTGGCCAGGCCACGGCCAAGCCAAGGCAGCGCAAGCAGCGCGTGGCCAGGCCACGGCCAGGCCAAGGCAGCGCAAGCAAGGCGTGGCCAAGCCACGGCCAGGCCAGGCAGCGCAAGGCGTGGCCAGGCCAAGGCAGCCCAAGGCAGCGCACGGCGTGGCCAGGCCACGGCCAGGCCAAGGCAGCGCAAGGCGTGGCCAGGCCAAGGCAGCGCAAGCAAGGCGTGGCCAGGCCACGGCCAGGCCAGGCAGCGCAAGGCGTGGCCAGGCCACGGCCACGCCAAGGCAGCGCGAGCAAGGCGTGGCCAGGCCACGGCCAGGCCAAGGCAGCGCAAGCAAGGCGTGGCCAGGCCACGGCCAGGCCAAGGCAGCCCAGGGCAGCGCACGACGTTGCCAGGCCACGGCCAGGCCAAGGCAGCGCATGCAAGGCGTCGCCAGGCCACGGCCAGGCCAGGCAGCGCAAGGCGTGGCCAGGCCACGGCCAGGCCAAGGCAGCGCAAGGCGTGGCCAGGCCACGGCCAGGCCAAGGCAGCGCAAGCAAGGCGTGGCCAGGCCACGGCCAGGCCAGGCAGCGCAAGGCGTGGCCAGGCCACGGCCAAGCCAAGGCAGCGCGAGCAAGGCGTGGCCAGGCCACGGCCAGGCCAAGGCAGCCCAGGGCAGCGCACGGCGTTGCCAGGCCACGGCCAGGCCAAGGCAGCGCAAGGCTTGGCCAGGCCACGGTCAGCCCAAGGCAACGCAAGGCGTGGCCAGGCCACGGCCAGGCCAAGGCAGCGCAAGCAAGGCGTGGCCAGGCCACGGCCAGGGCAGGCAGTGCAAGGCGTGGCCAGGCCACGGCCAGGCCAAGGCAGCGCACGGCGTGGCCAGGCCACGGCCAGGCCAAGGCAGCGCAAGCAAGGCGTGGCCAGGCCACGGCCAGGCCAGGCAGTGCAAGGCATGGCCAGGCCACGGCCAGGCCAAGGCAGCGAACGGCGTGGCCAGGCCACGGCCAAGCCAAGGCAGCGCAAGCAAGGCGTGGCCAGGCCAAGGCAGCGCAAGGCGTGGCCAGGCAACGGCCAGGCCAAGGCAGCGCAAGTCGTGGCCAGGCCAAGGCAGCGCAAGGCATGGCCAGGCCACGGCCAGGCCAAGGCAGCGCAAGGCATGGCCAGGCCAAGGCAATGCCCAGCGTGGCCAGGCCACGGCCAGGCCATGGCAGCGCAAGCAAGGCGTGGCCAGGCCACGGCCAGGCCAAGGCAGCGCAAGCAAGGCGTGGCCAGGCCACGGCCAGGCCAAGGCAGCGAACGGCGTGGCCAGGCCACGGCCAAGCCAAGGCAGCGCAAGCAGGGCGTGGCCAGGCCAAGGCAGCGCAAGGCATGGCCAGGCCACGGCCAGGCCAAGGCAGCGCAAGGCATGGCCAGGCCAAGGCAATGCCCAGCGTGGCCAGGCCACGGCCAGGCCATGGCAGCGCAAGCAAGGCGTGGCCAGGCCACGGCCAGGCCAAGGCAACGCAAGGCGTGGCCTGGCCGTGGCCTGGCCAAGGCAGCGCGAGCAAGGCGTGGCCAGGCCAAGGCAGCGCGAGCAAGGCGTGGCCAGGCCACGGCCAGGCCAAGACAGCGCAATTTGTGGCCAGGCTAAGGCAGCGCAAGGCATGGCCAGGCCAAGGCAGCGGAAGCAAGGCGTGGCCAGGCCAACGCAAGGCTGTGCACAGCGTGGCCAGGCCACGGCCAAGCCAAGGTAGTTCAAGGTGTGGTAGCTTGGCCACGGCCAAGCCAAGGCAGTGCATAGCGTCGGCCAGGCCAAGGCTTGTCAAGCAAAAAGCAGCCTTTCTTTGGAATGACCATGATTTGCAAAATGAGGTTATGCCATCGGACAAGCTAGGCTAAGGCCAAGCCACGACAAGGCCATGGCCAAGCCACGACGGGCCATTTTTTTTAGTTCGTCCAAACTCTACCAAATTTTTTTCCATGATCGTAACCCTTTTTTAAAAAATATTGGCGAAGGTTTCACCCCAAAATCTATTTTCTACATTTTTCTATGATTTTTCGATTATTTTTCCATTAAAAAATTAAATAAATTTTTTCCTGCGATAAAAAATTCTGAAATTTGCACCCATGCTTCTTTGATGCATTTTCAAGAACTCTGCCAATTTTCAGGTCAATACGATCAGTTTTGCTCGTTTTGAAGTCCATTATGCCTTTTGGTAATGTTTGATGTTTCCTCCTTGTGGTCCTTCAAACGTCTTAAGAGCTCTTTAGGGGGGGGGAGGGGTCTGCACACCTTGGGCTGCCATGGCGGAGGCAGGGCTGCCAAGCCGTGCGCCTAGGGGTGCCGACGCATTGCACGTGCAGCATGGTTGTGGGTAATCGCCCACGCCGAGAGGCACGGCACGGCGTCGGCACCTCGAGGCGCCCGACGCGGCGGCGGGTGAGCGGACAGGGGCGTGATGACTGTGTGGACTTGGCCAGGCCATGCGCGTGGACGCGGTGGTCTGGCCTGCTTTGAGGGAGCGTGTTGGGGGGCTTCCAAAGCCTCGCGCTAGGGATGCCAAGGCCTCGCCCGTGCTCGCACGGCGTGGTTGCGGTGCCCCCAGGCAACGAGGCCAAGTTCGTGGTGGCTAGTCTGTGGTGGCCAAGCCGTGGCAAGGCGAAGGCAAGGCCAATCCAGGACAAGGTTAAGGGGCATGACCAATGCGATGGGAAGAGGAGAGCTAGGTGGTAGGCAGGGTATGCCCAAGGCGAGTCTAGGCGAGGCAATTGTTGTGGCAACACATGCTTACCGTGGCCAAGGCAAGTCGTAGTGGCTATGGCAAGTCTAGCCATGACATGTGCAAAGCCAATGCGATGGGAAAAAACACACCATGAGTGGCCATAGGACTTTTCAAATGTTTTCTCCCATCATTGTGTCAATCATTTCCCCCTCATTTGCCAAAGGAAAAAGTAGACTTTTTTAAGAATGAGCATGATTTACAAAATGAGGTTATGCCATCGGCTAAGCTAGGCCAAGGCCAAGCCACGACAAGGCCAAGGCCAAGGCCAAGCGACGACAAGGTCAAGGGGCATGACCAAGGCAACGGGAAGCATGCCATGGGTGGGAGAGAGAGGTGGCAAGCATGGTGTGGCCACGGCGAGGCTAGGCGAGGCAATGATTGCGGCAACACATGCATGCCATGGCCAAGGCAAGTTGTAGTGGCCATGGCAAGTAGTAGTGGCCATGGCAAGTCTAGCCAAAAACATGTGCAAAGTCAATGCGACGGGAGAAGACACAAAATGACTGCCCATGGAACTTCTCAAATGTTTTCTCCCATCATGGTGTCATTCATTTTCCCTTCATTGGCCAAAGGTTTCACCCGTACTCGTCGGTTTTCCACCCCCGCCACAAATGGGCCAAATTTTTTAGTTCGTCCAAACTCTACCAAATTTTTTTCCATGATCCTAATCCTTTTTTAAAAAATATTGGCGAAGGTTTCACCCAAAAATCTATTTTCTACATTTTTCTATGATTTTTCGATTATTTTTCCATTAAATAAATTAAATAAATTTTTTTCTGCGATAAAAAATTATGAAATTTTTACCCATGCTTCTTTGATGTATTTCCAACCACTCTGCCAAATTTCAGGTCAATACGATAAGTTTTGGTCATTTTAAAGTCCATTATGCCTTTTGGTAATGTTTGATGTTTCCTCCTTGGGGTCCTTCAAACGTCTTAAGAGCTCTTTAGGGGGGGGAGGGGTCTGCACACCTGGGCTGCCATGGTAGAGGCAGGGCTGCCAAGCCGTGCGCCTAGGGGTGCCGACGCATTGCAGTGCAAACATGGTTGTGGGCAATCGCCCACGCCGAGAAGCACGGCACGGCGTCGGCACCCCGAGGCGCCCGGCGCGGCGGCGGGTGAGCGGGCAGGGGCGCGACGATTGTGTGGACTTGGCCAGGCCATGCACGTGGACGCGGTGGTCTGGCGCGCTTCGAGCGAGCGTGTTGGGGGGCTTCCAAAGCCTTGCGCTAGGGATGCCAAGGCCTCGCCCGTGCTTGCACGGCGTGGTCGCGGCGCCCGCAGGCAACATAGGCGGCGGCCCCCCGGCGCCTCGCCGGGGCTCGAGGGATGCTCGCATCTGCTCTACCCGCAAGCAACGACTGTCGGGCTGTCGAAGCCTTGCGCCAGTGATTCCAACGCCTTGCTTGTGCTCGCACGGCATGGCAGCGGTTCTCGCGGGCAATTGGCTTGGCACTCGAACGCGTTCGCCTGCGGGGGGGTGCGATGCGTGCGTCGCTCGGCTAGTCCAAGCCATGGTGGGATGAATGCGTGCATCTGCTTGCTCGCAAGCTGGCATGTTCGGGCTTCGAAGCCATGCGCCAGTGGGTGCCAATGCCTCGCGGCAGCGGCGTCCGCGGGCAAAATGGCTTGGCACTCGAACGCGTTGGCCTGCGGGGGGTGCGATGCGGGCGAGCATCCTCCTGGGCTTGGCTAGGCTGCGGTGGGATAAACGTGGGCATCTGCTTGCCCGCAAGCCGGCATGTTCGGGCTGCTAAAGCCATGCGCTGATGGGTGCCAATGCCTTGTGGCAGCGGCGTCTGTGGGCAAAATGGCTTGGCACTCGAACGCGTTGGCCTGCGGCTGGTGAGATGCGTGCGTGCGATGGTTGGCTCGGTTGGCTCGTGGTGGGATGAATGCGTGCATCTGCTTGGTTGCGATTCGGTATGTTAGGGTTGCGAGAGTCTTGCTCTAGGGATGCCAATGCCTCGGCGGCGGCCCCCGCAGGAGCTTGAGTAGGCGAGTGCACTCTAGCATGCTGGTTGGC